>JAEBDU010013447.1:0-119499 GCA_016802625.1 Heliconius numata | reverse complement strand
TATCTTAAGTGCTTTGCAAACATACATTATATGAATAATCCAGTAGTAAAAGCGGGCGAAGCCGCAAGAGGGTCGCTAGTATATAGATAAAACAGGAAGTTATTATGTATTCCGTTATATTGTTTATAGTTATTATCGTCTCTTATAGATAAAAGTTTTTTTTTAAATCACTTATGTCATTACTGATGTACCTTCACAAAGAAATTTAATGTTCTTCTATTTTCTTCGCTCTGGTGTCGCGGCAAAGCGAGGCATTAAATTCCGCCACTCAACACGCAAAGCCTTCAGAATTCGACGGAAAGTAGAGATCAAATTGTCTTTACTGACTAGGTTCCCTCTGCCTAACCTGCTATGTGCGGAATACAGCGTGAAAAAAAGAACCATGAAACCTTTCTTAAAGGATAAGAATTTTAACTTATTAAAATAAGTAAATATCAGTATTATTTAGGTATATATGTTAAATTTATTATTAAATCGTTAACAATATTATATATAGTGGTTATAACGATACCGGTATCAGTAAATTTCCTTTGTGTTCGACTTAATCCGTCGCTTTGATATTTCATATGGGTTGACGTATTTCAAGTCAAGCATCACAACAGGGTGTGCAGGATTGGGTTGAGGTTTTGCTGTGCACGTTCGATAAATTTGTTCTGATATCTCATGATTGGTTTGTATGAACTATTTGCTTTTAAAGCTATATGAAAATATTATCTTTAATCAGTGTCTTAATTTTTTCAGCTTCACCCTATATCCCGCATATATCAGGGTAGGCAGGGAACTTGGTGTTAAGACATTCCATCACCATTTTTCCGTCAAATTTTCAAAGGCATTTTATGTGGCAGAACCCAGCTCTGTGCTTTTGCCTTGGTACAGAACAAAGAAATGAAAATTTTATTAAATTATACATCAGTCCTCCGAGTGGGAATCAAACCCAAATCCATCGCGCCTCGACTCTCTCGTGTCAGTAGCTTAATGAAGGTGTTATTATATCAAAATTCGAGCAAAAAAAACAAAATGTATTCAAAAATTCAATCAAGAATCATGAAGAGCTATTATTCAAATTACCTAAAAATAAATAATTGCTTAGTAGTTATAATTGTCATTTCTTTAAAAATAAAATCAGTTTCAGAGGGAAATCTAGCGTTAAGATACTCGATTCACCATTTTCCGCAGCATTCTAGAAACATTGCGGGATGAGTGGCGAAGCTCAACGCTGCGCTTTACCTCGACACCAGACTGAAGAAATTAAAATATAAATTTAAATAATGGGGTTCGAACCTATAACCAGTCACGTTTATATACCCGTTACTTTTATCAGTATAAAATATAGATTTTAATTTATAAAAAAAATTACGAATGTACGAATATATTGATATCGGAATCGTTTGTATGTTTCCTTGGCGTTGGCATACTCTTGAATAAATTTGAATGGACGAGCAGACCACGACGACATTTGGCCTGCGGACACAGGTGCTGGTGCTGGCTCTACGTTAGCTATAAAAATTCAAGCCTGCTCGGGAAATTGCGAGTAATTTTCAAGTGGCGTTCGGAATTCGGTCTCAAGTCATTGATGCAGAGATTTTTCTGGCGTTAAAATTTATCGTATAATAATATATAACCTAAATATAACTTAATGTGGACTTTAAGGTTAAAAATTTGTTTAGAAATTGTTATTAAAACAACAGTTCAGTTTATTGAAATTAAACCATAAAAATTGTTTGAAATACCTAAATAATTTAATAAATAAACTACAGTTTTAAGCATCTACCATGATATCTATTTTAAATACTAGAATGTGATAAAATTTATAAATTTGTAACATGCATGTGGAGGAACCGGAAGTTTTCTCGTGGAATTATATTTTCTATTTTACAGAGCGCAGGTGAGGCATTTCTGAGGAAACTTTTCAATATATCACAAGTGAAATTGATGATATGACTGGTGCCTTAAGTGTAAATGTCTAGTTTAAACTTTTGGATATAGCAAGATTTAGTAATGAAAACTTGTATAATCTATATATCAGTCTCACGCTGTATCCCGCATCTGGCTGGGTAAGCAGAGGGAGCCTAGTGTTAGGACACTCCGCTGTGCAATTTCCGCCGAATTTTGCAGGCGTTGCGTGTTAAGTAGCGGAATTCAACGCCGCGCTTTGTCTCGACAGAGCAAAAAAAGAAGTTATACAAGGTTTCTACTGTATGCGTAAAATGCAAATCTTTGCAATATATACCTACGTATATATCTATGACAAAACTTCTGATCTTAATTAATAACCTATTAAGTTAGTTTATTTACGTGAAATATCAACTTAGATTGTATTTTTTATTTCCAAAAGAATCCAATGTCCAAAAGAAAGTCCTTATGGCAAGAACGATAAATTGGATGCTTCAAGGTATTGTTTTTTTCAAACTAGAAGACTTAAGAACGCAATTCAGTCTATTAAATGAATCCAAGAGGGCGAGCCGCGGGCCTCCAGTTTTATATAAAAGAAACAAACGGAGAATTGGAAGAAGTACCAAAGATTTATGAATTTAACTTAATTTTTAGACATTTAATTTATTAAAACAACTCTTTACGATTCCATTAATACGTAACGGACGTTAAGTAGTAAATAGATAAGTACATAAGAAAGAATATTTCGATTATTGTTGTTTATTTTTCTTTTTTTCTAAGTAATTAAAGTATAACTTTTTATTAAATTTTGAGTTTTTTCTCTCTCGTCTCGCTTACATCATTGAATTCTGAAAGAAAAATCTTTTTTCTTTAACAAAGTACCTTCACACTAGGTTCCTTTACTGAACGTACTGTAAAAGTGTGAAACTGAAATAATAATAATAATATGAATAAAAATAATTTGGTCATCTGCAAAACAACGTATCTTGTAATAGTAACGCGACACCCGTGTCGGGTAACAGAATTGCAATTTATAGCTTTCTCGTTGTTTTTCATAATTTATACGATAAGCAGAGCCGGCGCCGTCGCGAACCCTTTATAAATTTCAAATAAGCTTGATTTATGGTGATCGTAAAAACTCATGTTTTAAGTGTAACCATTGTGTCTATTGAAGGCAAGGTTCCTGCTATATCCCGCATATGGCAGGGTAGGCAGAGGGAACCTATGAACCTAGGTTTGTGTTTGTTAAGTAAGATACTCCTATTATGGCACTTTCGTTTCCGTTTTCCCCTGAACTCTGGAGGCGTTGCGTGTTGAGTGGTGGAACTCAACGCCGCGCTTTGGATGATTAGCACCGAAAGTGGAAACCAAAATATTGCTTATACCTGGTATTTTTTTGGGATTATCTCTTTCCCTAATGTTTTATTTTCTTTATACATTAGAAAATACCAGTAAATAAAAGTGTATTAATATATATAAAGAAGTCCTTATTTGGATTTACTTATCGCTAGGACCCTCAATCGTGTTACTTTAGGAGTGGCTCACGTAGCAAGCAGTCTTTTCTTCGACTCCTTAGATATTCTAGGGGCACATTGTCGTCCACTCGAAGCTACGTGATTCGTTTAAAGAACCATTCACTATACTACTAGCCATACTGACCATTGCCCCCATGGAAAAATAAAATATAATATAGATGAAAATATATTAAGCAATTCAATACTTGAGAGAAATCTTAATTTAATTAAAGTTATGGCGTAGTTTATTTTTTTTAAGACAATCCCCCACTTTCCGCCCAATTCTGGAGGCTTTGAGTCTTGAGTTGCGGAACTTAGCACTGCGCTTTGCCTAACCAGAGCGAAAAGATGAAAATATATAATGTAAATTCGTTTCCTCGAGTTGGATTCGAACCCACAACCTGTGGCACCACTAGCTTCTAATTTTCTATAAAAATTGGTGTAATTTATATACTTCAAAACTATAGAAAACACGTTATTAAGTCCCAGTTGCGTAATGTTTTTTATAGATTGACAGAGTTTTTTTAAGCTATGACATCACGAGTGCGTTACAAGGCGTCGTTTATAGTATCAAATAAAAAGTAAACAATTTCGAAAATCACCGAGGCCTGAACAAAGCGTGTGGGAGAGGGTCCCTATTAATAGAATTATAATATTTATTTTTGTATATACTATGTAAATTGAGGATTTCAGTGTTATTACGTTGTTAAGTTGACTAAGTTTACCCATAGTTCTTGGATCTAAAGAAATTCAGTACACACGTGAACGTAAAATAATAAAGTTTCAAATTTGGTTAGGAAATGGTTATGGCGTGATTGTAGCGCTTGGTTTTCCTTGGTAACCTATATCATTAAAGATAATTTTAACATTATCTTATAAGATTTTTTTTTAATTTTTAGGGTTCCAGACCTCAAAAAGAAAATTGGACCCCTTATAGGATCATTTCGTTGTCAGATAATGCGTCAGTTAAGTCCATTTATCTCAAGATTACATGGAGGTATCCAACTGAAATTTATATTAAATATTCAAATCTACGGATCCTTACAGCGAAGAAAAAATCAAACGTCTTTGTCAATTCAATCAAAAGATACGACCATTTATGCATCATTTATGCAGCATTGGCATGAAATTTGCCACGTTATTACATTACATACTATTCACTATATCTCAGGTATTATTAAAACATTATTTCATAAGTATTAATTACGCTTTTCGCTAAGTACAAAAAAATATAATTATCAGTTGACCGGTGGGTAAACGTTACTAAAACATATTTTTTACCTATGACACTTTGTTTCTAAGGTATAGAAACAACCAAATGTCATCACATATACGTATGTACGGTATCCGAAGGCTACTCATGTTTTCTCAAATAATTTCTTTCAGAAGGGTAAATGAAAGGTGTCGTCTTCCTTAATTAATTTCAAGTTTAATCCTCTCTACGAGTCCACGCCATCTTATTCTCTATTGCAATCTCTATTGATTTCTATAATATTCTAAGAAAACAACATAAAAATAATAATCTATTTTAGATAATTCAATTTGACGTGACGAAGAAACCATTTTCATTTTTCCGTTCCCTGTTACTTGGCGCGGCATTAACATTTTTATGGTTCGGTAGTAAATGGCATAAGCTCTGGTCATTAGACAGCACTAAGGAAAACTTAACGCTCCGTTGAATTTTTCAAATTATTGTTCCTAATACTTATATAGAGTAAAATTGTAACTGATGGCTGTCTGTGCATTGAAGATATGTGAGAAAATCTATTATTGAGGGCGTTTATCTATGTAATAGAACCCACAGCAATGATTATTAATTTTTTTATCTGTTTATATGTGCCTTTGTGCATGCTTATCTTAGAAAAGGCTTAACCGATTTAAATTCAGTTTCCACTATGGTATTTGGTCGGTTCATAAAACAAATTATAAAAACATTTTTCATAACCAAGTAGCTATAATATATTGTAAAATATCCTTTAGCTAAAAACAAAAATAAATTTTCTTCTCCTGACTTTCATTTCATAAGACAAAATAATTAGGACAAGAAGGAAGCTTGTTAATTAAATTAAACAATACCACAAAATGACAATAAAATATACACAGATTTTGAAGTCCTCGTTAACTCAGTGTATTCATGTATTCTGTTTTACTTTTCCCCTATCAGAACGTAGCATACACTTTTAAAAAGTTCTTTTGGGTTTTTACTTTATTTTGCTTGTCGGAGTGTAGGAAAAGGGTTTATTTGTTAAAAAGAATCTGCCTATTCCACATGGAATTGACAAATATTTTTCGACGTCCTTTTTAGGAGTGCTTTACATTGGAATATCGAAGTTCTCTTACCATTTTCTAATATAAATTGTGTTATACTTAAATAAGATAATTGTTAACATTGTGATAGATAAAACAGAAATTTACGGCGTAGTTCAGCTTTAGGGGATGCCAATCCAATAGGGATGTTGATATTTGTGGTTTATATATGCTTCTCGTATAATACTCGATTAATGTTTATAAAATATTGGTATTTCCTCAGTTTTTCCCTAACGGACAGTGAAATAATGATAAATTCCATATTTAAAAAAAGATTTTTTTATAATATATTTATGCGTATTTTTGTATGTAAGCTAATATGTGCCTCTTCTTGATTTATCTGTCAAAATATTTTCTTAAGACTTCTCATTCGGTATATCCCGAATTATTCCCATAGTAACTAAAAAATTAAAAACGAAATTTTATATAAAAATAATAAGGAAAGTTAACATTAAAAATACATCATCTTGAACCTACGAATACTGTTTTACATTCATCCTTGAGCTCTAAATACCACCACTGGATTATACGATACTTTTACTTTCACTTAAAAATATTTTTTATATAATTTAAACTTGTTTCAAATTGATATAAAACCGTAATGGCTTTATAATTATTTTCCAATTAAGGGGAAAAGAGCGAAACTTTGATATGCGAGAATCACAGCGTTCGTGGTAATGGATTTTGTATAAGATCGTCGGCAAGTAGCTGCTACTTGAGTTAACTAAAGCAGTTCTTCACTGGCTTGGAGAGGATAAGAACAATATTATTATAGCGTTATTTAAATTTTAAATTTTGTTCATTTCGTATTGAGATATAAATTAAAAATTTTCAAGTATTTCAAGTGTACTCATGTATTTGGGAAATTTTAAGCCCAAAATGCTGAGCTGAACTGAGCCCGCTGTTTTAAATATGTAGGGTAAATGGAAATACAATTTAAATTTATTTTTATATATCTTTTTAGATACGATTTATATTCTTATTAGATATCTAACTATATTCACAAATTACATTAATCAACGTACACAGCAGAATAGGACGAGGGAACCTACTGTTAGCACATTCCATTTTTGCTCCATTTTTAGACGAATTCTGGAGGTACCTATACCGTAAATTTATATAATCTTTCGACATTCAATTCGAACCCACTACCTCATTGGTTATTCACTAGACATATATTATTTTCTGACATCTCCTTGAGTCAGCACAAACTCGGAGCAAAAAGACGAGCAGCGTGACTGCAAACAGTTTGGGACAGGCGCTTAAGGACGACCCTTTGAGTGTCACAAATTAAATAAATATTTGAACGCTATTAACTCTCCCAATTTCCTAGTATACTAAACATTTATAGAATTTCTTAGAATGAATTATTCGACGAAGGAAGTGCTTCTTATTATCCAAATTTACGTTCTGCAAACCTTAAAAGTATTTAATCTTTTCGTAATAAGTTCGTTCGTTCGTATGTTCATTTCTTTTTTCTGTAGTCGAGGCAAAGCACATTGTTGAATTCCACTCAACACACAATGCCATCAGAATTCGGCAGAAAGTGGGAACCGGATTGTCTTAGCACTAACCCTCTGACTACCCTTCTGTGCGGGATACAGCGTGAAGCTGAAAAAGAATACCTGTTACTTTATATTCCTAACCATAATATGAATACAATTTAATACATACATAAGTTACAAATTCAACAAACTGTAACCTTAGAATTTTATGTATATAATAACAAAGTATGAAATGGAAAATGTATAATAGAGCTTAAAATGCCTTGACAGCTTATCCAAGGCACAAAGCGACGTCGAGGTGAGCGTGTCTCCCTGCTGTGCCACTTGCCGCCTTACTTGCTGATACACTTTTCATTGCTCTACCTAGTGGAATTTTAAAACATTTTCCGCACCTTTAGATGTGGTTTAGCTTTCCTGTTGGTATTGAGTTGTATGTATTTATGTCAAAAATGTAACAGCTATTGGTGGAAAGTGAAAGGGAAAAATCTAAAATCTGTGAACATTTTATATTTAGACAGAGTATGAAAAACGAAATTTAAAAAAATGGGATTTCGGTTACATACAATAGAAGCCACTGGGTACTAAGTAAGAATATTGTTACTATTTCTCTAAACAAAATTAATATCTTCTATAATTTTGTTATAAAAATATAACAATTAAATAAACTAAGGCAAGTCATGGCGCAGGGTCATAAGGGTGCGACTGTAAACTCGACTGGTTGTTGGTTCGATTCCCACTGAAAAGGAAATCTTCTATATTCTCACAATGCCTCTCGAATTCGGCGAAAAGTGGAGAACGAAAGTGTCTTAAGAGGAACGGAGTGTCTCAACACTAGTTCCCCGCGCCTACCCTGCTAAGTGCAGGATACAGTATAAAGCTAAAAAACAATAATAACAATTCAATAAAAGTTTTAAAGTACCAGGTATTTCGAGCAATAAAATGTTAGATAATAAACTTTAATCTAACAAAAGTAAAGTACTGTAAGTACTTTTAGATACACAAACAACGTCACACATGTTGTTCTTACCCCATTATTAATCTTGTCTTGCTTACTTATCTACTCAGTAAAAACAAGGGGGGATAATGGGGGATTGGAATAGTGTACGTGACACGAACTGGGTGTTTGAAGTAGTGAGACGATTAATATTGGTTGTTGCATGTCGTCCTACACGAATGCACATTATAATTTTTAAATAATGATGAGAGCTCAATTCTGCTCAAGTTAATTTTTTTTTTTTATGCAAATAGGTTCCAGTCCCATCGACGGCCGCTTGGTTCATACCAGAAGTTACCCTTGCCGAGTTCTACATCCTCTTAAGCAGCCAGGTTGTGGTTGTGATTTCTCAGGGTCAGTGCAGTGTCTTCCCTACCCAACCGGTATCGCTGTAAACGCCAATGCTATGCAAGGCGTTCGAAGAAAATCTGTTGACAAAACACTATTGTGAGAATCACAAGCTCCCGAGTATCCCGTATTTTATTATGTAAAAAAATGTGTATTGCAATTTTATGTAATTTTTAGTTTAAACGGATACCAGACGTCGTGGTGCAGAAGCACAAAGGTGTAACTGTAACGCGACGGTTGTGGGTTCAATCCATGCATGCATGTCTCCTGAATTCGGCAGAAAGTGGGGAACGGAGTGCTTTAACACTGGGTTCCCTCTGCCTACAGCGTCTGTTACAGCGTGAAGCTGATTTTAGTTGTTTTCATATATAGGGATCCCAAATAAGAAGCATGGTAATATTTTTTTGCTAGCTTACAGAACAGAACTATGATTTTGTTGTATTATGCGAGCTTTCAATGATGATTTACTAACAAATTCTTTTATTTTATTTTTATAGTAATATTATTAATGTTTAGTAATAAAATTCTAATGAGGTTAATGATAGTGACAAAGTAACTGAGATATTTCCTACAGGTACGACCGTGTGAACTATAAAATCAGCTTCTACTAACAATGTAATTTTTACTAAAGAACTTAATTAGTCTTTGGGAAACACAACAAAGTTTTTCTTTATAAAATTACTTTTTTTGTTACAAAGTAGTTATAATTATGCTATTGGATTATAAACTTCTACAATTTAAAGAATTGTCCACCTTTTTTACATTTTAAATGTGTTTTTTTTTAATTTTGGCAGTTTAGTGTTAAGACATCATTTTCTGCTAGTCATTTATCGTCTTACTTTAAACATCCAGTTCGTGTCACGTACTTTGTATGTTGAGTAGCGGAACTCAACGCCGCGATTTGCCTCGACACTATGAAAATATACATTTAAACAAATATTTTATTTTGTTCGAATGGGAATCGAACCCACAACCAGTCGCGTTTAACAATTGTGACTGTTAACGCCACGACTAGCCTCAAATTTATGTAGATACTATAGAAATAATTATACTTGAAATATGATCTCAACAGAGACACACAACGAGTAATCCAGAACAGGAGAGCTCCACAGTGCTCTCCGCTCGTTATAGTCCAGGAGATGATTAATAGCCAGCGAGCTTTTCCTGTCTCTTGATTAATTACATTACATGCGAGAAAATGTGCCATATCTTAGACGCTTAATTTCTTAATGGTTATTAAAGTGATATTTATGCACTAATTTATACTAAAGTACATACATCGCTGGTGGGATAGATTAGCTAAATCTATAGTAATTTTAATATCTCGAATATTATTTTTTTTAGCTTCACGCTGTATCCCGTATATAGTATGGTGCGCAGAGGAAACCCAGTGTTAAGACACTCCGTTCTCCATTTTTTCAATGCCGCGCTTCGTTTGAAACTAGAGCGAATACTATTGTATTCATAAATAATAATCTTATAATTTAAATAATTACAATTAAAATGAAACATAGAATTGAGGTAATTTATATTATTTTACAATAGATAATAAAGTATGTACACATTTATTACATTTCAGAGAGAGGTATTTGTAATTAAATAAAATATGAATACAATGTATTCCAGCATTCAGTAACGTTGTTTAAAAATAGCCTGCAATGCGTAAAAACGAATGGGTTCAGTTCACTTCAGCGGTGGTTTTCACTGATACTGAATAAGTTATGTGGGCGAAAATATTATTCACGGAGGCCGTTGTGGTAACTTTGTAATAAACTTGATAGCATAGGGTAGTAGGAAGTTCAAATCTTTAGTGGGAGGGGTCAATGATCTCAATATTATTTCTAAACAAATGAACATGATATTTTACACCATTTTGCTTTAATATTCCTGTTTTCCTTTTTTTTTCACCTTCACGCCGTATCGCGCATGGAGCAGGGGAGCCTAGTGTTAAGACACTACGCTCTCCACTTACTTCTGAATTCTGGAGACATTGCGTGTTGAGTGGCGGAACTTAAGGCCATGCTTTGACTCCACTCCAGAACGTAGAAATGAAAATATTTAATATTTTATTTATGCAAAGAGGCCAGTCAAAGGAGGACTGATCTCAAGGATAATTAATAATTTATCATTTACAAATCTATGTAATATATTCAGGTACTTTATCTCAATTTGAGGTTGAATCGTTTTAAAGTTTCTTTACATTAATTTCTTCTCTTAACATATTATATGAAATATTTTCATAAATATAAACGAAATGTCTACAAAGTGCTTAAAATATTTCAACATTTATAGGAAAATACTTGGTAGTTTTCACTGGGTGAGCTTCAATAGACTGTCAGGTGGCTGTCGGACGCTTGCGGTCGTCATAGCTAGCCTCGACGTTGAAATTTTGGTTCACTATCAATGCCATATTACAAGATAGATTTTTTAAACAAGTATACTATATATATATATATTACGAAATTTTTTTAGCTTTACCATTTTGCGCCGAATTCTGGAGACATTGCGTGTTAACTCAACGCCGCGCTTTTCCTCGACACTAGAGCGAAGATATTTTTTTTTCTTTTTAACCGACTTCTGCAAGAAAAGGAGGTTATCAATTCGACTGTATTTTTCCTTTATGTTTGTTACCTCATAACTTTTGACTGGGTGAACCGATTTTGAAATATTTTTTTTATTTTAAAGGTGAAGCTTCCCAAGTGAACTTCAAAATTATAAAATCTTTGTAAAATCATTTTTCACTTTTTAGTTCGTTATTAGAGGTCGGTTTTTCTTTTTGTTAAAAATTAATTTATTAATGAATTATAAAATGAAATAAAAAACAAATAACTAGTACTTTAAATAGTATCTCTCTGTCTTTTGCTTCATTAACGAATAAAATTGTTTCTCTCACACACAAAAGGCATGAGTAGGTAAATCTAAAACAAGAGCGTTGATACTCGTTAGAGTTGGGTCTGGATGATTTATAGCGTCGGCGCCCAACTCCTGCCTCTTGATTAATTACGTCACTTGTGAGAAAACTATCGGCTGCTCCTTTGTTAACGTTATAGAGAATATTATATAGATTTTTCATCATTCTTGTATAGATTTAAGATATAGATTTTTTCGCAATTTTTGTGGTATGTAAAATTGCTTAAAGATTTATTATCTACATTCTCCAAATTTTGTGATAAAACTTGATGAAAAATGGACGTAGCTTCTTATCAGCCAAATTTGATCTCTACAGGTTATCTTTGATTAATATTTCATGGTAAATCGGTAAAAGAAATATTATATTTACATACTAATTTATAACATAAACATTTTAGTCGTTATAATCTTATTTAATTATTCATTTCTAGTTAAACAATTTGAGTGATGATTTCCATATTAGTTCTACATTCATTAGTCACTTCATTCAAGTTTCAGAGCTAAAACTCGTCAAATCATATATTTTGTGACCTTTCAGAGGTATAAACATCCCTGTTACTTTCAAACATTGAAATTTTAGATCAGCTATTTGTCAGTATCTACTTCTTTCCTATTAGGTACAACTTACAGTTAAAATTAGAAAATAGATAATTGATAATTACTTTATATTTATATAACATTTATTAAATATATTTATTTAGGGCGAGTGGTACTGCAGGGACAAAAAATTGAGTCTGTAAACGCGACTGTAGAGAAAATGAAATATTTTAATATTTAATTTTTTTTGTTCTGGTGTTCCACCACTAGAATTAGGGAGCAGAGTGTCTTTTCACTGGGTTCCCCTTATCTACCCTGACACATACCTACAGGATACAGCGAGAAACTACAAAAAAATGTATATTTAAATCGCATATGGTACACTGCTTAATTAATTGATTAAGAAATCATCTATATTTCAATTATACATAATTTTACCTAAACCGACAATTAAACTTTGGCGTGTGCACTAACATTGTTTATTACTCAAATAGAACCTAACTGCAACATTTAAAGTCCAAACAATTTAAAATGATGTATAATTCAATTTAACTATTACAAGCATTTGTAACCCGGCTGGGGTACCTACGTTTCTTGTGGACTAACTTTATGCTGATCCATCTATGGCAGCTGGCCAAGAATGATAGAATATTCAAAGCTCTTCGTATTTAAAAGACTTAGAACTATCTCTTCATTTTACAAAGTTGTCATAGTAGAACTTTTTTATGTTTAAATTGTATAATTTCTAGTACAGTCTACTAGTGGTTGCTACGATTGTGAGTTAGATCTTCAATTGGGGAAATAATAATAATTTACAACTAAATAATGAGGGCAGTCGGGGCGCAGGGGCTCAAGCACGTGGCTGGTAAGCACGAGAGTAATCAAGCACGAGACAAAGAGCGGCGTTGAAATCCGCCAGGCATCACGCAATGCCTCCAAAATTCGGCACAAAGTGGAGAACAGAGTGTCTTAACACTAGATTCCCTGTGCGTTTTATAATTATAGGTATTAACATTTAATTGATCTATTTCCAAGTATATTGTGTATTGAAATTATGGTATAAATTACAAATGTGAATATGTACTCGTAGCATCGTTCTACACATCGATTTCCGCTTAAACGATGATTTGAGGTTTATTGAAATGGTTTAAATAGTTTCGTTTATACACAGTATCTTTACACTTGGTTAATTTCAAATTATGGCATTCATTAGGTACTATGTGTCTATTACAATTTGAAACAGCTATGACGGCTTAATTAACTAAATTAATATCAACTACATTTTATATAAAACTACTGGACCCGAACGCGGCTACGCCCGCTTGAACTATACGAATATTTATTAAATATATTTATGAAATTATTTTCAGTTTTCAATAGAGAGATGCGTTAAGCAACCTCATTTTGGGTGACGTTTTCTAACAACAAACATTGCAAATCGTTGCTTAGCAATGGTACGCATGGTATGGTCGCATAGCGACGGTTGGTATTAACATGGCGGAATAAATTGCATGTCAAATTAATAAGTATTTTAATATATTGGTATATATCGATAATATTACAAATATGAGAAAAAAGTATCCTATGTTCATCCCGAGACCCTCAAGTATCTCTATATGAGTATTTTATCACAATTAAATTAGCGGTTTGGGCCTGATTGCGTAAAAGACAGACAGACAGACAGAGTTACTTTCGAATTTATAATATAGGTATGGATATCAATTATAACTAAGAGTATAACATTTGCATGTGTAAACCAGTGGACTTTGAATATAATAATCTGATTTAGATTATTAAGGTTCTAAAAAGTAAATATTTTTTTTTATAATATTTTTCATAAATCCTAATTTATTTAACGTAATAAAAATCTTATTATTATATTATTTACTCAGTAAAATATTGTTATATAAAATTTTAACATTATGCAA
The DNA here is from genome assembly GCA_016802625.1 of Heliconius numata. Classification (NCBI taxonomy): domain Eukaryota; kingdom Metazoa; phylum Arthropoda; class Insecta; order Lepidoptera; family Nymphalidae; genus Heliconius; species Heliconius numata. The sequence goes on along the minus strand of JAEBDU010013447.1, from coordinate 105,563 downwards.
TAAATGGAACACAAGCTAGTTCGGAAGACCTAAGCTGGCATATCCTGTTGTTCACGCTACAGTTGATCGTATGATTTATAGCTAGCAGTAACAAATACCGCTTTTTGATTAATTATTGTAGGGATTGATATATATATATATATGAAAAAAAAATAGTTTCAGTGGTCCACAAGCTTAAAACAAAAGTCGATCACCTTGACGGTTTTTAATATACTCGTACATTCATTAAGACAACTAACAAAAAAGTCTAGTTTTTAGTGTTATTTATAGTAGAAATTTAAAATATTTGTTGTGAAACACCACTATGGCACAATGTGGACGTGTTTGATAGAGAGCGCTTCAAATTTCAAGTCATATTGAAATCTAACTAATTTTAGAATTATTTTTTTATAGATTTAGTTATTTTTTGTGGTGATAATTGAATTTTAATACAATTGAGAGTAAAATTAAATCAGTCAGGATGTTAATTGTTTTAATTTAGATTAATTTAAGCCATAGCGCAAAAATTTATTTTTATAATACACTTTTACCTAAGTTTTGTAAAAAGAAACCTATTGTAATATTAACAGCAGAAGTTATAACTGCTGTAGTATGAAAGCTTAGTAGTTAGTTTAGTTTAGTAATTATCTTAAGCATCCAAAATTTTAATATGCTTAGCTTTTATGTTAGACTAAGTTAACTAATTTCGTTGATCTCATGTAAATTTTATAGTTTATACTTATAAAAGGATAAAATATAATAAAATTTAAGAAAATGTATAATTCCTAGCTAATTCGTAAAAATTAATTTTATAACACAAAGTTACATTTATATTAAAAGGTTCAATATTGTAATCAGGAATGAAATGCCAAGTCAGACTAAGACTAGCCTTCGCTTCGAAGTAAATTACTGCTATAGTAATCTCACGTAAAAAGGAAAGTTGAAAGAGAACATTTTATTTTGCTAATTTGATAAAAAACCTAAGTATATAATCAAGAAGTATATTGTTTTTACTACAGTTGTGAAATTTAGCAAAAACTCAGAACTTACAGTACTTAAAGAAAAAAATATCAGAATAATGGAAGCAATAAATATAAGTTTAATATAGTGTTAGAAACCGGAAGCGACTAGCGTTTTTTTTTTAAAAATACGATAAAACACATACCGTCTATATGTTTCCAATGCACTCGGATAGAGGTTCCACGTAATTACAATAAGTGACATGTATCACTCAATAACAACACTACACACTAGATACCTTCTAATCAGGGCTTCCGCCTACAAGCAACTGTTCCCGTTTGACACAATTCCAGTGTTTCTAATGTCTTTTTCACCTAAATCTACCAACATTCACACAAGCACGCTAACAATAGATATTTTTTGCTTCACGCTGTATCTTGCACATAGAGGGTAGGCACAGGAAACTTGAGAACCTAGTCACCACTTTTCGCTAAATTCTGGAGACATGCGTTTTGATTGGCGGCTTTGTTACTAGAGCGAGGAAATGAAAATATGAATTATTTTATTTTCTCTAGTGGAAATCGAACCCACAACATGACTAACCTCAGTAGAATTAAGGAAGAATAATTGACAGAAGTATTAAATCTCGATTGCACAAAAATTTGCGCAGTCATCGCGTACTAAGATAGCAAACTGGCCATTTGGGCTTAAATTTAAAATCGCCTTCTTCATCCTCACCTAATCTGTCTAACAATTAGGTATAGGAAATCTGAATCTTGTAGTTTATTGATATCAAAACAATAAATTTTCTTAGCTATTACAAATATCTGACACATCTTTCAAATGCTTTTAAATGAGTTTTAAATTGATAAAATTAATTTAAAAAAAAAATTCTTTTGTAATTTTAAATATGTTTTCAACACATGAATAATAAATATAAACCAATAACTGAGTGTACCAACATGTAAGAAAAAAAAGATGCTTAGTTAATATTAGGCCACCTGTTTTGAAAGCCCCCCATCATTTTCCCGCAAGGAAATTCAAAGTTCAGCGAAACTTTTTTTGATGATGATGATTGCGATTTGAATTCATTTTATGATAAGCAAAATTGAAATAAGAACAAGATCAAATTCAGTCAATTTAAATAAATGTATAACATGGAGATTAAAATAACGAAGTTTACATTTATGCAAATATTTTAATCAAAATACTGAAATGGATCGAACTTATTACGCACTACAAATAAAATTTAATTGTATTTTTTATAGTTTTATTAAATTAAATACGAAATTGTAATTGGAAATAGTATTGAAATTACAATTGTAGCTTTTAAATGTTTTTATATTTTGGCAAAGGATTAGTGCTTAAACACTCCGTTTTCCATTTTTCGGGCAATTTCCTATATATGTACTTTGTCTACCAAAAATATTAGAAAAGAAAGTAATTTAAATAAAATTATTCCATCGAATGGGGATCAAACCCATATCCTTCGCGTTTACGGGCCATGACGAAATGTTTTTAAAATATATCTTTTAATATGTTGTTTATATCCTACGCTAACGCTTATTTACATTATACTTTATAATTAACATATATTTTTGCAAAAATATTTCAAAATTATACTTTAATATTTAATCTTATCTACAAAAATAACTCGTATAAGTTACTTAATAATTTAGCTAATCCCGTAAGTAGAACAGCGTAGAGTTTTTGCGGCAGACCCATAAACCATTTCCCGGGAGTACTGTACAAACACCTTTGTAAATATTTTAAATGTAATTTCTTTCAAAAACTGATAAAGGCTAATCTTAAGAATAATAAAATTAAATTACGCATTTTTTATTGTCAACTTTTCAAATAAAGTACGTGTTTGGGAATTAATCCACAAATTTCGAGCAAATTTCTTAAAATTGCTGTAAAAATATTTTTATGTGTTATTTTTGAACTCTCCGGTCAACACATTTAGTTTAAGACCGCAGTTCTCAAGCGTAGTCATCCACAGGTTCACTTTACTCTCGTCGTCGTGCTATATCATCGTCATCATCATCAGCCATGGAGGCTGGTCTTGGACGTGAGCCGATACAGCATCGAGCACTCACACACACATTCAATAAGAATGGACTTAAAGCCGAGCCCTGATGAATCCCTACTGAAATATATTTTCTCACTATATGTTTTTTACTTTGTGCCCATATTTTATACTTGTAATAATGGCATCGACATTTATTTGATTTATATTAGCTTTTTTGCTACCATCACATTCTGTTCGTCAATCTTTTATTACACCATTGTCGATATATCTAGCGAATGAGAGACTCCTGTCTTCTCATCCAAGACAGCTATTAGATTTTTGTATTCATGTCGACTGTCATTCGTATTTTTGTATTGCTTATATTTTTTGTATTCATTCAAATTCACAAATAATTGGCAGTCTCATTGTAAATAAGGGTATTTATAATTGTTGTGGTTTTAGCTTCATGCTGTATCCCACATAGCAGGGTAGGTATCTAGGGCCAGAGTGTTAAGACACTCTCGTTCCACACTTTTCGTTGAATTCTGGGAGCATTGGGTGTTTAATAGCAGAACTCAACGCCGCGCTTTTCCTCCTTATCTGAGCGAAGGAATGAAAATATAAAATAAAAAAATTTAATTTCCCCGAATAGAAGTCGAACCCACAACCTGTCTTGTTTAGGCACAGGCCACGAATGACCTCATAAATGATGAATGATGTATAATAGTATAATTCATATTGTAGGTGTGTTGCCAGACTATTTTTTAAATTAATTTACTTTTAGTTCTAAAGTAAATTCATTATCTAAATATAGAATTATGCTATAGTTATCTATAAAACATAGATTATCTAAAGAAAACTTAAATTTTCGTTTATCTGCCATAACTTAGTGATCCCCTTAAAATAAGCCTTCATTGTTTTGACAGTTTCTCTCATCTAAAGTAATTGAATATAACTTTCATAGTTCAATTTCGCTTTCGATTGGCTGCCATCAGAATGAGTTAATATAATTGAAGTACGCCAAATGATAACAAATAATTTAAAATAGACAAAATATATTTTAACAGAAATATTAATAGTATCTATTTATGGATTTTGACTTTATTACACACACTGCGGCCCGTTCACGGCTTCGCCCGCTTGAACTAAATGCATTGACTTAAATGCAAGAAATGTATATCAAATTGGAAAACGTAAATCTTATTAAAAAACAAATCATTTATTAAATAAAAACTTAAAAAGGTTTTATTAATAAAATGAAACTAACACATGTAGAGAAATAAACCTCTTTCATAGTTTACGTCATCACATTTTTCAATAGAAATATACCATTATGTCGCTTTTCAGAGTGATATGCGAGATTATTAAGTCAGCATTTAAAAATGTATAATGGTTGGTACCTAGCAAATGAACAAAGTCTCTATATTGTAAAGTTTTATATTAATTATAAAAAGAAAGAATGTGAGTGTAAACGAGACGGTCGTGGGTTCTATTCCCGATTGGGGGAATGAAATATGTAAAATTTTTCCTTACCAAGCATGGCACACAATGTTTTATGAATTATGTAGAGTATAATCAAATAAAAAAAAATAAAAGTATATGTAGAGTCAAGGCACTACTTAATAAAATATTTAATCAAAATTTTTGTTTCACCTCGTTTCATCTAGTATAGAATGTCTTGCTTGCCTTCATTGATGTCGTTTACAGTAGGTTTTCTACTTGTGTATTTGAATTTAAAACAAAATACATAGATTATAATTAACATACTTAGTTATCACCTATTTGAAGGTGTCGTAAATACAAAAAGTTACATATTTTTTTTTATTTCCATCTATTTTTAATTCATTTAGATTATTCTTATAAATGAAACAGGATCATTATTTCTTTATTAATTAAGTTATTCTGGAAAAAGCTGTTATTACCTTTATATTTAATCTCTCTTGCAGCGCTCTTTGAGATATTAATAGCTTTCACTTGAGAAAATGTATACATTTCTTGGAATAGATACATCCTTTAGGTCGTCTTGTTCTGAGTATCTTAAGACCTTACTGAGAATTTCTCTTATACTAAAATAGTATACAGTTATAAATGTTGATTTTCTCAGATCCTTCAACTTATTAAATTAAAAACTATAATAAATATTTTCTTAGTTTTTTTATTAAAACATTTTGCTAATCGTTGACTAAGCTGTCTATATAAAGTTTTAAATTATTATAAAATTTACGAGATGGTTCTCAAAATTGAACAAATTTGTAAAAAAAATCATAATTACAGAAACATTTTACACGTATTTTCAGAACATTTATTTTAACTTTACTTACTTAACTAAACCAATCTATTAGGCGCTGCTCTCAGGAAAACCACGTTACTCATTCTTTGAAAGCGGTCACTTTTTACTGACTCGTTCATGGCAGACCGCCAATTATAGTTTCAATTTTATTTTCAGTAGTAACAATTTTACAAATAATAAGAGAATTTTACAAAGAATAGTTGATAAGAGCAGATCTAACTTGGAAGTCCCTAAAAAGTTGGATGAGGGATGGAGATCCTTTCTAACTTCATGCGTTGCTAAATACCTGAGTCAGTAATACAAAGTAAGAACATTTTAAAAAATATAACAATTACATAGAAATTAATTGTAACTCTATCCATTCCATATTCAATAGATGAACTCAGTATTTTTCCTTTTTTTTTATAATTAAAACAATTTAAGTTTTTGCATATTATTAACAAAATAATTAATACGATTAAATTATACAATACGAGTATTTATACAGCATTCATAAGGAGTGTTAGTCCATACTAGGAAATTAAAAATACTCTTTACAAATATTTCAATTTCTTATGATTGAGTTGTACACAGACTTTTTTCAGCTTCACGCTGTATTCCGCATGGAAGAGGGTAGGCAGAGGCAGCCTAGTGTTAAGACACTCTGTTCCCGCCGAATTTTCGGCAGCATTGCGTGTTGAATGTGGGAACTCAAAACCGCGCTTTGCCTCGACACCAGAGCTAGAAAACTAATATTAAATATTTAATTTCAACGAGAGGGAATCGAATTCACAACCTGTCGCGCTTACAATCACAACTCACGCCCCTACACCCTACTGGCCTCTCAAAATACCTAACTTATAAATAAATAACTTATTGGAACATACTTTAAATATATCATTCAGCAAGTGTCATAGGTAAGGTAATCTCAGCAAACGCCGCCATTAGGAGACGCACCAGCTCAGCGGCGTAACGAGCGGCCTGAGCGTCCGCCCGAGATCAGCGAGCAGGCTGAATAATACATGAAACACTTAACCCTGTTTATACAGAAAACTTACAAAGTTGAGCATCTGTGAGGGAAAATTAAGCTATCTATGTATTGAAGACTTTTGCTTAAATGAGTTTTCTTAACGGTACGTTTTAAAACTAGTTAGAATGAGGGTAGTTAGATCTTCAAATTCATATTTTTGAGTTATGTTACTTTTGTTATTATTATTATTTTATCCCGCACTGGTGGGCAGGCAGGGGGAACCTAGTATTAAAACACTCCGTTTCTACTTACAATTCAATGTTATAATTTTTTATTTCGTCTTTTTGAATGGATAAAAATTATTGAAGTAAGTAAAATTTAGTTAAATCTATTAAATTTTAAATTGTTCTTAAATTTTTTCATCATCATTCACGAGATGAACATCTCGTTTATTGGCGAAGATAAAGCCCGTAGTGTGACCTAAAAATAGCTTCATATAAATAACGAGACGCGGGAGTCTAGTTACAACGTAAATGTAGCGGAGGTATTTTTACGAGTGAATAAATAAACTATCGTTTCCTCTTTGTTTTAGTCCTATTAAACTTGGTATGAAATGTCTTAGCACTAGGTTCCCAGGACCCTTCTTCCTACCTTTCTATGTGTGTTAAGCTAAAAATAATCCATACCTATATTATAAATTCGAAAGTAACTCTGTCTGTCTGTCTGTCTGTCTGTCTGTCTTTTACGCAATCAGGGTCAAACCGCTAATTTAATTGTGATAAAATACTCATATAGAGATACTTGAGGGTCCCGGGATGAACATAGGATACTTTTTTTTTCTCATATTTGTAATATTTTTGATATATACCAATATATTAAAATAATTAATTTGACAAGCAATTTATTCCGCCATGTTAATAACAATCGTCGCTACGCGTTGCTAAGCAACGGCTTGCAAAGTTTGTTGTTTTAAGAAAACGTCACCCAAAGTGAGTTTGCTTAATGCATACATGGCGCGCGCTGATATAGATTTGTATACATTAACAAAAATTAGATGATTTCTGTAATTTGATATTCATCCTTATGAAAATAAATATAAGAGTCACTTTTAGCATTTCATCTAGATGGAAATTATAGTTTACTGTACAACATTCTAATAAATAATTAAGATGTCACTGATTCCAAATGACCTAGCCTACGAGTGGTATAGTATGACCGACGCGAACGGGCAGATGATTTTGATGATTTTGTAAATTTTTATATAGTTTCGAATTACTATTATTTTTTATGTAATTATTTGCTGCTTATGATTAATTTATCTCAGTTCGGTTATCTATACCGATGTTATACACTTAAAATATCGTAATTTTAATCATTTGGGACTTTATTTAATATTGTTCGCAAAAATTAATAATTATTTAATATAGAAAAATGTTTAGTACGCGCGCACGGCAAACTTTAGGTATTTAACTTAACTTAACTTTAGTTACTTTTACTTCTTTTGTTTGTTCATTTCGGTTACTCCAATATTTTTTCTAATAATAAATCTCCACTTATTATTATTTTTTAACTTATTTTAATTATTTAGGCTTATATTTTCGCGGGCGTAGCCGCGTCCGGGCCCACTAGTAATCTATATATATAAAATCGAAAGGTCACTCATCACGAAATCTCAGAAACTACAAGTTCTAGGAATCTCAAATTTTGCATAGGAGTTACTTATAGGACGTAGGTGCTCGCTAAGACGGGAATTTGCAATATTCGACTCCTAAGGGGATGAAATAGGGGTTGAAAGTTTGTATGGATTTTTTTTTAAATAGCCACCGATTTTTATAAGATTTGAAATTTAAACTCTTAAAATATCATTGAACACGTGTTTCATGGTTTATTAGGATTCACCCCTAAAAGTGCGAATAAGCGGGCGAAGCTGCGCGCGTCCGCTAGTAAATATATATATTTTTATAACTTACCAATCACTTTGTAAGAAAAGTTTATCATATTTGCACTTTACGTTTATATCTCTATTTATATTACAATTTTTGACTAATTTATAAGCATTTAAGAAATAAATAATACTGGTTTAAGCACACTTAAATAAAAATAGAACAAGCAATGTTTGCAAGGATGCAATCTACACGAGTGGCTTGGTAAAATATCCGTGAAAAACAAATTAAAAAGTCACTCGCATTTGGTTAACTTATTCATCTTTCCCCGTATTACATGGCAACAACAGCTTGAAAATGATACAGATGCTACCCTCGTTTGCGAGTGGAACTGTCGAAATATATTTAATATGGGAAATGGAATTGCCTGAAATTATATTTACAAATTAGGAGATGTGAATTTTTCAAGTATTCATCAGGTATTTTTTTTCTTTTTTGTGATTTGAATGATGAATATATTAAGTAGGGATATTTTTTTGTGTAGGACCTTTAACTATTAGAGATTTAAAGATAATTGTTTAAAAATAGAGAGAAATTTATTGATTGAGGGCGTCGTAGAGCAAGGCACAAGGATGCTACTTTATACGTAACCCTCTAAATGAAATTAAATGGAACATTAGTAACAGTTAAAACTTTTAGTATTAAGGTTTGTACCTATGAAAAGATTTAACATTCATTTGGTGTGGGTAAGTCAAGATAGAGATAATGATAGAGCTTTTCTGTCTATTTTAAAAATGAGACAAATATGGGTAGAACACTAAAAGCTACTTTTTCTGATACTTTCGTTATTATTATTTATTTGAAAGACCTAGTTGTAGAGAGATGTCAGCTATGAATTTAGCTACTGTTCCAGTTACTAGTTTAATTTCAGTTGTATCACATTCATAACAGAATATCATTTATTTTTAATTTGTTATTAAAAAAAATAACAATTTCTAATTTAATTAAATAATAAATACCTTAGTATATGGTGGTAATATAAGGTGTGACAAATGTTCGAGAAGCGCAATTAAAAATAATCGCCTCGTCGAATTCAACTTGAAAAGTTTTTGTTACCTAGCCAATATTGCTACGTTCATAGACGCCATTTAAACTCGTCGCGTGTTATAATAATTTATTTTTTTAAATTATTACTGCCTGAACATTTCTAAATTAAATATGAATTATTTACTTTACAGTAAAGAAATATTTAACATAATATATGTAAATATGTCTATGTAATGCTGCTAGTTCGTGCTTCCCATAATTAATATTATTATTAGGTTAAAAGCTATTTTAAGGCACATTTTGATCATAAACTTTTAGAAATAAAGTAATCAATAAAACCATTTCTTTTATACTAGAAGCGTATAGATAAAAATACAAAAGAAATGTCTATTCAGGTCTCGGTACTTTTATAACAGAATTTAACACGCTCTGAAATTAGATAAATCAAAACTAGATAATGTCCAACTGGAACTGAAAATTAAGTCACAGATATCATGAACCATCACTGGACTAGGCTTTGACTATTCCAGCTACCAAAACCAAAGATATAAAACCAGCTTTACTATCCTAGTGTTAAGACACTCCAGTCTCGACTTTCCGCTGAATTACGAAACCAAAGATGAGGACCTATCCGGAGGATAAGTAAGTATAAGTATGCATTTCAAATACATTGATTTTAACTACCATTGCTTTGGCTATCTAGATTTCGTTTACTCGTGTATTTGGCTCAGCAATTTGATATGAAGCATTCCATTTGCCGTTCCGTGATTCGGCCGACCGCTATGTAAATGTTGTCGATTTGTCTAACCCACCCGCGCCCCTTTACTAATGATGCACACACCGGCGACCACTTTCTTTAGTTACAGCTATCTATTTGATGAATTCCAAATGTTCAGAAATAGCCAGTATTTTGGCAATTTTTGAGTAAAAATGTTGTTTATGGTTATTTAAACATTTATCTGGGTAAAAAGTTGATTTGGTTTAACGCGCTAATCTCAGGAAGTACTAGTTTTTGAATTGAAAAATCATTTTCAATATAATTCATTATTGAAGATAGTAGGCTATATATTTATATCACGTTAATAATTTCTGTATAACCAATGAACTTGCGGCTAGAGCTTAAAAGTAAAATGTCATAAGTCATATGCAATTCTTATTTATTATAACTACTCAGGCGAATCCACAGGTAAAATTTAAAAAAAAAAAATATTACATTTTCGTGCTATTCGATGGCTTAAAAAACTTCAAAAGTTGTAGTAAGTGTAATTTTCTGGCATGGAAGGTGGTTAAAACACTGGTTTGGCTTTGTGTTTCCTCATGTAAATACTTTTTGCACAAGAAAAGTTGATAAAGCGCTGCGGTTCTTGCCAATTTTACTTAGAAACTTATGTTACAATAATGTATGATACTTACTTATTTGCAATATTTAATAGTAGGCATTTAAAAATTGTGATATATTATATTTTATAAAATTTTAACTAAGAACTAAATCTAACAAAAAAATTTATTAAGAATTGATTTATACAATTAACTAATTAACAAATACATACAATTTTTTTACTACTTTAGTTTAGTTTTAAAGACTAAGTGACGTAAAATATTTAAATATATATTTTTCAGCAACATTTTACACTGTTAATTATCAACGAACTAGAATTTATGATATAAACTGCTCTTATATTTTTCACGTCAGCAATTTACGTTTCAAAATAAATTGTAATACATACATTTTTCTACAGATTGGCCAGAATTTCCATAACTCTCCTTGATAGATTACTTCCTTGGCATAAAGCCCGGAGGCGATATCAACTATTTTTCATCGGAAGAAGCTCAGGGTGCTAGTTTTAGATTGATAGCTAAATGAATAAATAAAGAACCAATTAATATAACGTACAACAAATATTATATTCATATATAAACTACTACATTTAGTTATTTATTTCAATATCTTCTTTTAAAAGATACTCTGATTGTCAAGTCAAGAAGAAAAATAATGACTAATGCTTAAAAGAAAACGCATTAAAGTAAAAGTAAAAATAGTTTTATATAATAACAGAGTTCTTGAAATAGCTAAACAATGGGTGGTGTGACGTCATCGTACAACATGCAACCTAGATCACTGAGAACTGCAGTTCTAAAAATAGAACTCAAACTAGCCCAGCCTTTTCGTCGCAGGCCAGTTCGCTTTTAGTTAGTTCATTTGTAGAGATGACATTTTTATAAATACTAGCATTTGTTTCGCAATGGAGGCGAGTTTGTTTAAAATATAATTAAAATACTGTTTTACGAGGGAAGTAAGTAAGAAGTAAGTTGAAAATGATCTATTCTTCTTTATAACATCCATGATTATACAAGTGAGTAAGTGTAAACGCAACGAGGGTTAGTGGTTCGGTTCCCATTCGAGGGGTATCATTCCCTCGTTCTGAAAACAAGGAAAAGCGCAATTTTGAGTTCCGCAGCTTAACTTTTAACTTAGAGCTTTGAGCGGAAAGTGGGGAACGGAGAGTCTTAACACTAGATTTCCTCTGCCCTAACCTGCTATATGCAGGATACAGCGTGAAATTAAAAAGCAGTAAATAAAAAATAAGTATAATTACGTTGAACTGAATATATACGTAGATAAAGCTATAAATAGACGACCGATACGAAAAAGCCATTCCGTTTTAAGTAGGTGCTTAAAAATATATCAGTTTAAAAAGTCATCGACGTAAATGACTTTGCTATAAAAATTCAATTAGCGCTGACGCATTCGGGGGTCCCCCGGTGACCCCCAATGACCAAAGGTTTCATCAGACTTCAATGGCCGAGAACATTTTTGGCATCCCAGAATTTTCCCCTAGACAGAATATAACTCACGTAATAACACCTTTGTTACCCAAGCACCAGTTTGCGAATCGAACTTATTTTCGAGCAGAAACACGAATATATTCAGTGGTATATTTTACTATGACATGTTATTAACTTTTAAAATTAATTTAAACGAAGTTAGACTATGTATAAGTAAACTATTTTTTTTATTTAAGCAAGTTATTTAGCGCTAGACTTTAGATCCGCTCGCGGTTTTGCCCGATAGAAAAAAACAATTATCTGTTGACTATTCTCAATGACTTTCTAATAACATTATTTGATTTAAAACAACATATTTTAAAAACTAAAGTTTCAGCTAGTAAAAAATATTTCATCAATCATAGGTATTCAAATCATTAAATAATGGCTATAAGGAGAAAAATCAAGATTCAGGAGGAAAAGAAACAAGGTTCTTCATTGGGATTAATACGGTGTTAGAAATAGGAAGCGGTTAGCGTTTTGAAAATAACACGATAAAAATACATACCGTCTATATGTTTCCAACGTACTGGGATAGAGATTCCACGTAATTACGTGACATGTATCACTCAATAACAACACTACACACTAGATACCTTCCAATCAGGGCTTCCGCCTACAAGCAAGTGTGCCCGTTTGACACAATTCCACTGCTTTTATTGTCTTTTTCACCTAAACCTACCCACATTTACACGAGTACGGTAACAACGGTACATTTTGATAAAGGATATCGCCATAAAATTTATGCATATTTAAGCCCTTAGGCGGAAAGTAGAGAACGGAATGTTTTAATAGCTTCTCTTTGCCTGCTACGTGCTGAATATAGGGCTAAGCTAAAAAAAATCTTTACATAATTTGCTATGTGTATCTTTTAATGTATTTTACGATATATGAAATGCTTAAAAACTTCATGTTTATTCTGTACTTCATTCGTTGAAAATCTGTTGATGCTGACTGACTACCTAAAAAAATTAAACTGTCAACATTACTTCAAAGAGAAACTAGAAAAATATTGGCACATAAGCAAATTTATGTTTAAAATATAAATAAATTTGGCCCAACATCAAAAAAATAATACAAAGAAAGTAAAATGATATATAAAATACAAAATCTGGAGCAAATGACGTGGCCGAGATTTCGAGTTAACCCCAACTAAAATATTAAAAGAAGGATAGGAAGATCTTAGAACCCCACACAGTAAAACCACCCACTCGCGAGATTTCTTTTGGTACTAGCTTGTATTATAAATGCACAACACGCTTGTTAAAAAACAATTCCATTGTAAGATAGTGGTAACGTTAAGATATGTTTAATTAAGCAAGGATGCTGGTCTTTTAATTCTCTGGAATTTATGAAAATATTTATATATAGCCCAAATTTTTCTCCGCATAGAACACATTAGATAATATTTTTAAATCAATTTTATTTCTTTCTGTTTAAAGAAACGTAAATCAAAGATATAAATCGATATAAAATTCATTCCTCCTAAAGGACTCGACAGATTTGGATAAAATTTTGTGGATGTATTTGAATGGATTCCCGATTTTTCTTCTTCTTCTTCTGTAGATGGTACTGCGCTCGACGTGTGCTATTATATGTGTTTAACGGATCATCTAAAATAAAATAAAAATTGGAAAATTATGCCTTAGCAAGTTTACTCAGCGGGTAGAGCATTCATATTTTGATAACATTATATAGAAAACTGAGACCAATTAAAGTATAGGAATTAAGGCGTAAAAATGGCGTTGTAAAAAAGATATACATAAACAATGAATGTTTTTATCGACATACAAAAATTGGGAACTAAAATATAAAAACAATTGATGAAACGAGCAAGCAAAGGTTGCTTAGCTTTAGTATTTTTTGTTGATATATAAAATAGATATAAAAAAGGCCTAAAATATATAATGCGAAGCTCGATAAAATCAGCTTTACTATCAAAAATAAGAAAACGGTGCCTTAGCAAAGTTTTGTCGGCCTGATAAGTGTTTTTTGTTGATATAAAAAATAAGAGTCAGAGAATCCTGGGATATCTAATATGTAGCTCCAAGAAACCAGCTTATCTATTACAGAGAGAGATAAGGTGCCTCAGCAAAAGCTGCTCAGTTTTAAGTACTTATTATAGTACTATTACGCTTCGACTTATAATTCGACTGTGTGCTACAATATCGACGGGTTGTGGGTTCGATCTCCATTCGAGCAAATTAAATATTTATTTAAATTTATATTTTCATATCTATATATTGCTATGGTGTAGAGGCAAAGCGCTTCGTTGAGTTCCGCCACTCAACACGCAATGGCTTCAAAATTTGGCGGAAAGTGGAGAACGGAGTGTGTTAACCCTTAACTGCTCGCATGAAGTCAAAGCACTTTCGCATATCGAAAAAATGCACTTGCAACGGTTGGAACCTCCCCGCACGCCCGCTAGCCTCTTAATATGCGCTAAAGAACATACTTTAGTACCGTTTAGGCCGCTGCAGGTAAAGGCTAAGCCTCTGCTCTCTTGAGCCGTGACCCCGTGCGAGTACTTACGTAACTTTTTTGAGAAAGGTAAGCTTTTTATATTCTATTGTTTTTAATTAGATATTGATATAACTTTGAATGAAATATTGTAGTGAATGATAATTTCTTTTGTTTTACTGGTTTAGAATTTTTTTTTTTTTGTATTTTTCGTACAAATATGTTATTTACATAGGTCTTTTTTTATTTCTCAGTTATCAAACATTCTTGCGACAACTTGCAACGGAACTTGTTGAAAGTCATCAAAAACGTCGAACCACGTACATGTTTTGTACAGTACATGGTTTGGAAACTCCACCTGCTCCACCTACCACTAAACGTGGGCGGTGCTGGGCGTGGGCGTGGGCGGTGCGGTGCATGAAAAAGAGTGACCGAAAAGTATCCACAAAATGCAGTTAAGGCAAAAAGGTCTTGTGTAATGAGCACTTCATTGTTTACTGCCAAAACTGCAATAACGATGATTGCCATAGTTCCTAAATATTCATGAAATTTTAATGCATGATCTCATGTTGTGCCAAAAATGTTCCTTATTGTAGAAGTTTATATTTTAGTTATTTTTATGCCTTAGAAGATTTTATTTTAAGTTGTGGTTTTTATGTCTTATAGATTAAATAAAGTACTTTCATAATTACTATTCGCTTGTTTCATTAAAAAAAAAGGAATCATCAAATTTTATCCATACAAATTGGGGTCACCACGGACCCCGTGCGAGCAGTTAAGTGATTTTCTTCGTGCGAGCAGTTAAGGGTTAACACTAGGTTCCCTCTGCCTACCCTGCTGTGTGCTGGATACAGCGTTAAGGTGATTTAATTATTCTTATTTAATTTATTTTAAATTTTTTAAATTAATTAACCAAGTGTAGTTTTCAATGAATATGGTAGTGTTTCGTTTGACACGAAAGTAATTCAGATAAATAAATAAGTAGCTGTATAGCTCAAGCGGGCGAAGCCACAGGCAGGTCGCTAGTTATTAAATAAAATATGACATATATAGGGTACTATTTAAAAAAAAAGATATCAGCTGCATTATCGTAATCTTTTTATTAACAATGAAATGAATTGAGTGCATACATAATTGAATTCCCAATTTCAGTTCCACAAGCCTGGTTTCCGCGAAATACCACTAAATCATTCCGCTCTCGTCTGCATTCCCCCACATTTTGAAACTTTTGTTCCTCGCGAACACAAAGGATAAGTATTAAATGTGATTATAATCAAAATCTTGAATCCGGTCCGAGCAAGGAGCCCCTCGCGTACACACGGTCACAATTAACTTATTTACTTATATTTACGACAAAAAGCCACTTCATAAACGATTGCGTAATGCATCCCCTTACCAATTTATAATCGAGAAATATAAGAAGAAAATTTTATGGAATATATAACAATAAATAAATTTTTATTTACATTTAAAAATTGTATCCTATCTATTATATCGTCGGGTAGTTGGAAAATGAAGCTTTCAATTAAAACTATAATTTACCTAATTACCCAAAAATTTTCGCTGATTGTCATTTTCGTTTACCTGTTGGGATTAAATACTAAACGTGACGCGTATAAATACTTGACGTGAATAAGCTGACAACTCATAAAGCCATCAAATTCATCTTCAAAAAATTAATAATTTATTTGACGGAGAATTTAAATGAAATATTATTAAATTGCTACCCTGAACACAAACACTTCTAATATCCACTTATTCACGCTTAGTACGAATATAACACACGCTATTACATATCGAGACGAACAGACAAACATTTTCAGTTTATTTTTACATTAAAAAAATTATATTAACAATTTTTAATTCATGTTCTAACTGCAATCGTACAATATAAGTTTTAGTTACACAATTTTTTTATATAAAGTAATTCCTTCCGACTCTCCTTCCAACGTGTCCGGGTCGCTCGTGGTTCAACATAAACATTCCATTGTAAACAGCAGCTTATAAATACATATCGAAGATAAGTATTTACAAATTTCCTTACACCCAATCATTATACTTATTTTAAATAATTAATAAACTTTGGTTCGTTTCGAGATTAAACACGACCATTCCATATGAATATATCTAGCCCATGAAAAAGAAGATTTGAAAAACAAAATGAACGCTAATTTTTCACAATAATTATGTACTTTGTAGAAGAATTATTGATAAACTTTTTTTATAAATAAATGTAGGTTATTATAAAGAATGTAAGTACAAAACATTGTTAGTATTTTCGATTAATATTTTTACATTAAAACATTTTAACTACTTATACATTATTTGGCAGTTGTGTTTAAACTTAACTATCTGCAGTATCGATTAACTACATATCTTAATATAATATATACTTTTATATAACAAATTTCAATTCAATTAGTTGTTCCATGCTTCGGACTAAACTGCCTCTTATGCAAATTTCAGGTCCAAGAACATACAAATACTTGACAAATACCAAATATATCTATTAATAGTATAAGTTAAAAATATTACAATATAATTGAAAATTCAAACTAAAAATAAACATACATATTACAAATGTATAACAAATAGAAATAATTACGTACGACAAGTCCTGGATTCTACAATAATTAAAGCTCCATTTTATAAATTACAATGAAGTTTGCTTTTGATATATTATATTTATATAATAATAATAATTAACCAAATTTAAATTGGCACATACATTCGATATTTTGATACACATAGGTATAATACTAGTAATAACACAAATACATCCCGACGCACGAGGGTCTGGTGCTGGTCACCAGAGAAGTCCTTGAACATATGAACATCTATCTACGGATATCCTAATGATTCCGCAGAATAATCTTTTTCCAACACAGTATGTACGACATACAAATGTTGAAACGTCCTCCCCCCATACCTAACAAGTCCACTTCACACTGCACACTTCCACTTAAAACAGCATTAAATATAATATTGTCACTGCGTATCTCACTCCACGAACACTCGTCAGTTACAGCGAGTCGTATATATATACTATGTATATGTATATAAATTTGATAAAGTTAATTCGTACTTAAGTATTAATTTACCATAAAAACACTTCAATAGAGTCCACGTCGGGAACGTAAAGGAAGTCCGTTTGGTCTCACTCAGCAGACGGGCAGGCGTTGGGGCAGGTGGGGCGGAGGGCGAGCCGGCGAGGGCGCACGCGAGGGCGAGGCGCGCCGTTAAATGATGCTCTCGCGATTCAGCTCGTTGTCCTCCTGAGAACTTAGTGAGCTACCACCGCAAATTTGCATTTCGATTTCTTGTAACCTAAGATACGAATGATCATTTTAGAATACTTACAATTATCATGTTAATAACTTTAAGCATTAAAGGTCATCAAAATCATTTGCAAAGTATAAGATCTTATGTCATAATGAATGATTTATGTAACAATATTTTTTTAGCTTCACGCTGTATCCCGCACTTAAAAGGCTAGGCAAGGGAAACCTGGGGATCTAGAATTCACACTCTATTTTCGTTATAAGATACTTACGTCCCCCACTTTTTGTCGAATTCTGAATGCATTATTACGCCTCGCTTAGCCTCAACACCGGAGTGAAGAAATGAAAATATTAAATATTTCATTTCCCCAAGTGGAATTGAACCCATAACCCAGCCTAAATATTTACATTAAACTAAAATGTCAGAATTAACCAAAACAAATGTAGTGACCATGCCATAATGGTACCTCAGATCAACTTCCCATTGTTGTTGGTTCAGCTTGGCGGACATGGCGGCGTTCTCTGTCTCGACGGTGTACAGGCGTTCGCGAAGTCGTTTGATCTCGCACTCGAGGGTCTCGTGCGATTCCAGAACGACGCGAGGAGCAGTCACTGCCGCCACACTGACACCGCCGGCCGCGCTGCTACGGGCGCTGGACGCGCAAGACGCTACTGGAGACGCTACACGGAGGGGGCTTACTGACGAACTGTGAATTTTAATTGAAACCACATACACACTTTTATCTTCTATCTATCTATATATATGAAATCGAAAGGTCACTCACTCATCACGGAATCTCAGAAAATACATGTGCTAGGAATCTCAAATTTTGCATAGGAGTTATTTATAAGACGTAAGTGCTCGCTAGAACGGGAATTTGTAATATTAGACTTCTAAGGGGTTGTTTTTGGGGTTGAAAGTTTGTATGAAACTTCGTTACTACAAATGCTAGGAGTCTCAAATTTTGCATGGACGTCACTTATAGGACGTAGGTACTCATGGAGACAGAAATTAATAATAACGTAGTTCATGCAGGCGAAGCCGCAGGCGGGCCGCTAGTATTATATATTTGCTAAGAAGAAGCGGCGTAGAGCTCAACGGCTGCAATATGGTGAATGTCACCAAGAATAGCGCGAAGACTGTAAAATTCAGCTATTAATTATAATGAGTATTGGTCTCTTGTTAGGCATTAAACATTCTATTCATTTTATCTGTCTCCTTATCAAATACCAATTTATTAAAGTGAAGTCTTAAAACTATGCATGACTGTTCTTATGATATAGCTTCGTTGAAATTGCGATCTACTTTAAAATTAAAATGATTAGCAAAAGCATTAGAAAATTGAACATTTTCTAACATAAAACTTTCGTCGTTCTTTTATTATTATTTTTTTAATTAAATAACTGAGTAAGTATTAGTAAGCATAATTGGATACTTACCTATAAATCTGGTCCCGGTAGGAAGGCGGGTGTGTAGAGTGTATTGCTAGAGGAATGGAATCGGTCTGGAGATCCATGTGCTCTAAAGGCACTCTTCCGACTGACTCTAGCTGTCCAGGTGTAGATTGGCAGCGACCCATTGCCACTAAATATATATATTTAATATGTGATATTTTCCTTATCAAATAATTAATAGAATAATTGTTAGTTTTTTACGTTCTCATATATTGTATTATGTATATGAATAATTTTAAAAAGCATTGATTGATTCACCTATAATACCTTTTGCTAGGGGTGCTTTCTTATATTTCTCAAGTCTCTTGACGGCTATTGATTCAAGGCGGACCCTCGCTGCCGGATACTCCTTGAGGACGTCCCACATATCGTTCTTGCTGAGCACGAACAGGTCGGAGTATCCAACAGAACGCACTGACGCTGTCCGCCGGTTGCCTGTCGACGTGTCATCCACACACTCCATGCCAACTGGTGCTCGGCCCATGGTATATATGAATTCTTTCGGCTTTAGCGTTACTTAATATTCGGAATGAACGAAGCCAAAAAAGTTCACAATTTAGATATTCAACTAGTAGTGCCAGAATAATGGCAGTAAGAGTTACAGTCATTATAAACGAGAAAAAGAACTTTACCAAACCTTAACATAAACAGATTTGAAAAATCGAAGATAAATAAATACATGGTCTTAAGAATCATAACAATTTTAACATAACTATAAGAAGCGAATTCTATCGAGGTCGATTTGTGCTTCAAGACAAAGCGCTTAAGGATCAAAAAATTGTAAATAAGAATGTTTATTAGTAAAAGAACTAAGCTGTACTACGTTTTGGACGATGCCCATGTACGGCAATGATAGTTTTAACTAAAAACAATCAATTTAACGCAGCTGAATAAAATTACAAAATATTTTATACTTAAATTTTAATATAAATTTTAAAATATCGTTGGGGTAACATGCACCAAGAGGTCACGCCAAATATGAAATATTTAGGGAGGATGCAAAGCGGTCGGGGACACTGCCTTCAATACAACCAAAGGAGATGAAACTAAAAGCAAACAAACCACATGACGCTCGGTGCTGCCAGTTACGAAAGTGAAAAGCATAATTGAAATCTAGGGAAAAAAATAAACAAGAAAAACATAGCTTACCATACAGAAAATGAGTTTATAATTATTGTTGAAGGAGAATAATTTTGAAAAACTGTTTGTTGTTTACGGACATTAAATGTCATGATAATTTAAATGCATAAAAATGTAAAAGAAAAATAAGATATGAAAGCCTTTCCTATAAATAGTACACCGCGGAACGATATTATCACAATCCGATAAAAACATATATTATTATAGATATTTTAGTCTATAACAAAGATATGCGAATACGAATTATGATAATATTCGTTCGGGATTGATGTCCCAGAACCTGTTGGCGTCGTGGCCGCTCCCTCGGCCTGATTGCAGCGTCTCCTCGAACGTTTGCTTTTGCTTTCAAAACTTTCAAGAAAAAAAAAAGTAGAATAATAATGGCGTGGCGTCTCGGGCCGTGGCGATATTTACCAAGTTGTTTACCTGCCGTGCCCATGTTCAGAATGGAAATTTCGCCAAAATAAGAACCCGCTTTGAGTGTTGCTAACACTGTTTTCCCGTTGTCCCCAACCACTTGTAGTTTACCTCGGTTGACTATGTACATCTCCTTGCCGACTTCCCCTACGGTAATGACATTGTTTTAATAAAATATTTTTTTTCTATTAAGAAAAAGGTAAATTTATTTTGCAAAAAGTAAAAAAAGTTGCTTTTGATACCTTTTCTACAGATGTAATCACCAGGTGAAAACAGCACAGGCCGAAGCCTCAGCACAAGCTCGCATAGGAATCCCGCCTCCGTGTTTTGGAAAATCTCCACCCTTAATTATAACGCAGTATAGAGTAACTATAAAAGTTTTATAAGAAAATAAATCCTACATTGGTTATTTTTAAATACTATATATACAGAGATGATTAAACACTATAGATAAGAGGCCAGTCGTGGCGCAGGCGCATAAAGTGTGCTGCAAAATCGACTGGCTGTGGGTTCGATCCCTTCTCGAGGAAAGGAAATATTTATTGAAATTTATATTTTCATTTTTTCGCTCTGGTATCAATCCAAAGTGCGGCGTTGAGTTCCGCTATTCAACACACAATGCCTCAAAAATTCGGCAGAAAGTGGGGAACGGAGTGTCTTAACACGAGGTCCCGTCTGCCTACCCTGCTGTGCGCGGGATACAGCGTGAAGCTGATTTTTCACATATATATACTTTAACAAAACATATATAAATATATTTTTTATTTCTTATATAAAGCAAAACGAGATTTACCAAAAGCTGTCGTACATTTCAGAATCAACGCAATGACTATGACTTTTAAAAAGTGCTGACAGCATTAAAAAAGCAAAAGCAAAAAATACTACAGCTATTTGGCGACAAAAATTTACGGATCGTATGAAGGAACATTTTTGAATAATTCATGGACGTAAAAAGCGTCTGTTTCTGTTTTTTAATTATACGACACGGAATATTAAGCACTAACTGTTCACCCTGAGTTGCGATACCGTCATACTAGCTAACTTTAGCTTTGAACCTTTTGTAGCAGAATAATTTTCGTTCATTAGATTACCGTTAGTCATTTATACCCTTTTTTTTAAACTGGCAATACTGTACGATATATGTACCGTAATGCTTTGACATATACATATATACCTATTTAATTCTAATATTTATTATTAAATGATGAACTTAAATAAGCTCGTTATAATTGTTATAAACAAATATTTTAATATAGCTTAAAATATTATTTCAGGATTAATATAATAAAAAGATTAATATTAATCCTGAAATAATATTGTTCGTGTTCAAGTATTTCACGTCAGTAACTCACGTACCTTTTCAATGTGTCGAGGTGGACATTAATAGCAATTTCCGCTTTCAGTTTATCAGGAAGGCAGGAGACCGCCTTCTCCTCGTCGGAACACTTCTGAGTCAGCCACAGGTAGTCGAACCATTTAATTACCTTCACCTGAAGGTGAGTTGGCACTCGTCGCATCCGCATATACGTCTTTACACCATCCAGTTTTGCTAAAGATTAAATTACAATTTAAGAGTTAAAAACTAAATAAATATGGTAATGTGAATTTTATATATATAAATATTTGTTTTCAATTTCTTTTTTTTCACTTCTTACTGTATCCCACACAAAACAGGGTAGGCAGAGGAAACTTAGGAAATCTATTGTTAAGACACTCTGTTCTCATTAAGACATTTCCGTTTTCCAATTTTTGCCGAATTATAGAGGCATTGTTTGTTGAATGACGGAACTAAACGCCGCGCTTCTCATTGACCTCAGAACCAAGAATTGAAAATATTCAATATTTAATTTCCTCCAGTGAGAATCGAACCCACAAATTGTCGCGTTTGGAATCACACGTGTGCCTGTGCCCACGGTTGACCTCATTAATTATACGTAAAAATCTCATCTCATTAGTAAACTTGGGTACTTAAAATAAGTACTCATTAAATAAAAATACAGAATAATAAATTAAATAAGAACACAGCCTAATTTGACTTACAATAGAACTCTAGTATATTTTGTAAAAGTTAAATTATAGTGGTTCGGGTGTCGCAAATTTAATCAGTGAACGTCTAAACACTTGTGGAACTAAACTGAAGTGAAGGTTTCGTATATCCTAAGTTAGCCAAATTGAAATTGCTCGTACCTGCCATTACAAGTCCTATGTACATTGTAGCGTTGAGAAACGGCTAAGTGAATACGTAATGGTAGTGGGTTCGCTTCCCTTGCGAGTAAACTACATATAAAATTACAATCCACTATTTTATTTAATTAATAATTAGTTTATTTATTTTACTAATTAATTGTGATCTGATAAAAAGTATAATATTAATATTGTGTATGTTTAATTTTTTTTTCATATTGGTACATAATATAATGAAAAATTGTATTTTAGAAAATATAAAAACGCTATAGTAGGACTTCCTATGAAATGGAAGTCCCAGGTCACCATTTAAGGTGTATCTAGTCTTTTTATATAGCTTATATGAGAGCTCATGTAAAGTAGTTGATCGTTGCGTAAATCTACAGGTATCATTAATAACGTATGGAGGAGCCCGTAATGGCACAGTGGCAAACGCGACGGTTGTGGGTTCGATTACTACTCGTGGAATATTAAATATTTCTGTTCCTGGTGTGGGAATCACACCTACAACCTGTCTCGCTTACAGTCATACTGAAATCATTGTAATATTTTTTTTGTTTTATCTGAAAAAGGTATCTTCCTATCTTTTATAATAATTAATAACTAATATTTAAAAAATATATTGTTATACCAGTACCAATATATATTGAGTATTAAATATTTACAAAACTAACTTAAGGAAACAATCTTAACTTCTAAGGAGTAGAACTAAAATTCAAATCCTCTTAGCAAAATGCTCACGTTTCAGAAAGATCGTTGTTGTTAAAAGCTTACCGGCTTAACCTTAGCTCATTTAATAAAACCGGTGTTTCTAAATACTTCACACTTTACGATTCAAGTGTTAGTCTGCAATGTAGTGGTATAGCCTGGGAACATTCACAGTAACTTAAATTTCCTATACCGTAAAATTCCTATACCGGAAATGAGCTACGTCCAAATCAACAACCACTAACGTAAATACAAGAGGGGTTGTAAAATTTTTATTTGATGATCCACTCTTGTGTTCTTTTCATGATTTATGAGTTTAATTTACTTTAAGAAAATTAAATAGATTGATAAGGCTGTCGTGGTACAAGGACACAAGGGTATGACTAGAAGACGGTTGTGAGTTCGATTCCCACTTGAGTGAAACGGCGTTAAACTCTGTCACTCTACGCGGAGTGCCTCGAAAAATTCTGCTAAACAAGGGCAACCGAGCGTCTTAACACTAGGTTCTCTCTGCATACCCTGCTATGTGAGAAATACAACGTAAAGCTACAAAAATATATTATATACTTTAAACTAACTGTAATGAGTTATCTGTTAGTCCGTGGCGCATGGGCAAAAATTTGTGGGTATTTGGTTTCTACTTGAGGAAATTAAATATTTAGAATTTCCATTTTCTACGCTCTAGTTTCCTCCGGTTCCGCCACTCAGAATTCGATAGAAAATGGGAAACGGAGTGTCTTAACACTCGGTTCCCCCTGCCTACTTACTATATGTGGAATACAGCGTAAAGCTAAAAAAATATATATAGTTTTATCTAACTGTAATGAGTCGTAGCAAATAATTTCTAAAAGGTAAATAAATTTTAATCGATATTTCAATATTATTTATAGCTCTCGCGTAAAATTAACAATTGGTATCAAATATTTAATAAGATAAAGATATAACTATAAAATTTTAATAATTATCAAGATACGAAGGATATATTTATATTTTTTTTAATTTTATACATCAAAAGCAAAAAATAATATAGAACATAGTTTGGAAATCGTCACGTGGCTCGGAGTTTCAAAACTTCAACTATCAAGAGAAAGTAGAAAATTTAACTATAATAATCATATTGCTTTAATCAAATTTTACTAAACTTTAATATTCATCTCAGTATTAGATTTTAATGATGCGTCTTAATTTACTCCATATATGTTCATAAATAATTGATATTATGAAAGAAAGCCTTATATAAAAAAAAATAAACAATATTGATTGTGAAAATAAACATTGCTATTCAAATGTCGTAACCTAGTTAAGTGTCCGGATCTTTTATCCCAGGTTTAACAGACGATGGTATCCAGTGCATCCTTGGTGTGGAAGCTAGTGATAATCAACTATCATCATCAAAACCCTGGGCCTGGACCGCAGAGACCTCTGGGCCTCGCGCCGGCCTGAGCGAGTGTAGCCTCGTGCGATCGATGGGGGGCGGAGGCGCGGGACGCACCGCTCCTCCCGAAGGGGCGCGGCGAGCTATTTATAGCGTTCAAGCCGCTGACCTATTTCGCTGCAGCGCTGCCGAGGAAGGTCACGGATTCAGGCTGGCCTCTGCCGTCGCGGCGCCATTGTCTTTTCAACCGAGCTGCAGTGCTAATTAAAGTTGTTGACACTTTGCCGCTTTCTCTGTATAAAATGCTCATCCTATCCTTGCCTCGCATTGATCGTACAACTTACATGGAAATTTTCTCTTATATTTTTTGCTGGGAGATTTTATGATGCGATCTCAAGCATCGCGTACTGATATAACATCTAGTTCTTGAGATTTTTGTTTCTTTACTACTATACATCAACAAGTATAAAATTACTTATACCTAATTATTTTTTTTATTATGACATTTGTATGGGACTATTAAATTTTAAGAAATAGATTTCAACAATATTACAGGATAATAGTGGTAAAGAAGATTGTTTTGTCGCAACGGGCGGCACGTCTACCTGCTTAGCACGCTAATGCCACTTCCTCTTCAAGAAGCCCAGAGTCCGGACTTCCACTTACCTTTTCTGGCCCTAATGACTGTGTTATTAGCTCTATTCATGCTTTTTATGTTGTACTTCTTGTATTATATTTTAAAGTAGAAATTAATATCAAAGAAATAATATTTGGTCACGTATAGGGCCCAGACTCGGCTTCATATGGTTCTTGTCTCTGGGGTAGTGCACCCCAGCTTCAACCATTTGATCACATACTGCGAGCTGTTGAGGCTTTGATCATTGGAGAACTTTGATCGTTGGAAGGAATCTGTAAGAAGCTTAACACTTTGGTTCTGCGTAGCGCCTCTACGCACGTGAATTCGTTCTCTGCCACATCTACCACAAGGACTGTTCTGAGAAACTTCTATCATCATGTGATATTCTCATTTACCCTGCCTATTCCATAATAAAAGGAAAATAAATAAATAAAAATTATATCATTTGGTCTTCAGGCTATCTACTATTTATATACACACAAAGAATTCGATCTTTTTCTTCAATGGTTGAAAGATCGCGTTGAATGACTTCGGTTGTGTTGGGTTCGTTTCCCACTTGGGGGAATGATTTATTCAATATTTTCTCTCTCTGGTAAAGCGAGGCGTTGGCGGACTACACTGTCTGTACACCTGGTTCTCCCATACAACCATATTGAATATTTAATAAAAAAATAATAAGTTTTTTTTACGTTTAAGATATCAAAAATTTCATTTCCTACTTAACTATTCACAAATGTCTCAAAATTCCTATATTATACACTAATAATGGAAATTATTATAATTTAAATCAATAGCATTGTAAATTATATACCTGATATATCATTTGAAAGATTAGAAAAAAAAAATTACCCTGAAATTCCTTCCTCGCAGTACTGACTGATGTTACGATGTTCGCCACGTGCCCCAACACGGTAGCGAACAGTAGCAGCCCGAACAACAGCTGTGCTATCACGAACACATATTCGCCTTTACTCCTCGGCCGTGGCAAGTCACCTGTCAACATTAGTATGAAATAGTATAATTGATATACATAAAAAAATATTATAAACCATGAGGCCGATTGTGATGTAAGGGCATAAAGTGTGACTGTAAATGCAACTGGTTGTAGGTTCGATTGCCACTGCAGGAAATAAAATATTTAATGTTTTTATTTCTTCGCTCTGATGTCCAGGTAAAGCGTGACATTGAATTCCGCCACTCAAACTCCAGAATTCAGTGGAAAATGGGGAAAATAGTGTCTTAACACTAGGTTCCCTCTGCCTACCCTGATGTGTGCAGGATATAGCGTGACGGTACAAAATAATATATAAAAGTCACATAAGAATGACTACTTAAAATTATTATGAAAATGAGACACAAATTGTTGAAAGCCTAGTTTAATAATTTTTGATATATATGATGAGGAAGTATAAATATATGTCTATAATCAATTATGTAAAAATTTCAGAAGCAGAAAGGAAATATGAGAATAATCTTTTTCTCATACTTCCTTTCTTCTTCTGAAAGTAAGCTCCAAATATTATTTGGAGCTTTGTATTAATTTAATTAATGATATAAAGAACGACGAAAGTAAGCAGGATTTGAAAATGAGAATGTGTAGCTCTTATGTATACTTTGTTTTGTACAGGTAGAAAGGTTATAGGAATATATAAGAAAAAAATCAGTAAATACAATAAAGGAAAGGATCAAGTATGAGTCGCACTCGCACACCGAGGATTCCGTATCAATTTCAGAATTGTAGGTTAACGGAAAGTACTACTTATGAAAATTGACAAACAAAAATTTACGGGCTTATGCAAAATTTTGTATGAAATTAATTACAAATATAAATTTATAATGTTTCTTTATTTCTAAGAAATACCTATAAGTTTTCTTTTATTACTACAGTTATTTTGGTGTTCAATAAATAACAGTCAACAATTAATAAAGTATACAATTAAAATGGTATTAAAAGTTATTTCCATATTATTTTGCATTTTTAATTAGAACTAGCCACTATAGCGCAAACGTGCTTATCAGTTTTCTTCTTATATTTATAAAATAAATATTGAACTTATTGATATTTCAGGCATGCAATATATATTTTTAGAATGCAACTCATCTTGTATGAATAACAATGAATTGAACAAACATATTGTACAAACATGTATATTCTAGGACATTTTCTATTTACATTCAAGTTATTCTTTTTCAGTAAATAAACCTCGTGACTGCATTGTTCTAATATAAAATATGGGAAGTATTACAAAATTTACTCTTGTGTAGTAAAATAGAAGTACTAGTTTAGTGGTGATGTTGAAAGTAGTATAAGAAGAGTATAATGGGTTCTGATATATTTTAGTTTAGATTCTTCAATAATTTAAAGAAAAGTGTTCAAATAAACAAATTAAGGTTAAGAGAATATTACTTTAACCAGATTTTAATTCGGAGACGGATCTCCAACCAGTATAGGAAGTATAGGAAGTGAATTCCATATCGATGTTGCCTGAACTGTAAATGGTTTTTCATACAAAAAAGTGTTCAACAGCCATCTTTTGTCCACTGCTGGACATAGGCCTTCCCCAATTCTCGCCACCACACTCGATCCTCAGGTCTTCAGACCGCCAACCTCTTTATGTCGTCGGCCCATCTGGCACGGAGTCGTCCCACCAGTCGAAAGTGTTGAATGAAGGATATTGAAGTTTTTTAGCGAGAATTTACAGTCTCTCAATTTCAATACTTAAAGTATATGTTTGGTTCGAATTTATTCCCTATAAAATTCAATAGTGAAAACTCGTTTAGTTTGAACGTAATGAAATTGTAAAATTTTATAGATATAATAAAAGGTGAAGCAACTTCAGGCTTCAGACATCTTTTAGTAGTGATTGCTGCGCCTTTGCCAAGTGTAGTGAAGATGATTAGTTAATTAAACCTGTTACTCCCCACTTAGAAAATTAAAATTAAAATGAGTTACCTAAGAATAATAAGTATTTTAAAAAATCGGAATATTCATAGTATTTAAGGCCAACGTGACGGAGTGGTACAGCGTCTGTCTGCAAACACGTTAGTTGTGTTTGATCTCCTTTGAGATTTAGTCTACAATGTAGAAATTATATTTCAGCTTCACACTGTATATCGCTCACAGCAGGGTAGACGAGGGAACCTAGTATTAACACACTCAGTTGCCCATTTTCCTCATTTTTCCTGAATTCATGGGTTGCATTGCGTTTTGAGTGGCGGAACTCAACACCGCGCTTTTTCTCGACACCAGAACGAAGAAAGGAAAATATTAAATATTTAAGTGAGAATCGAACCCACAACGTGTTACGTTTGCAGTCACACGTTTATGAAACATAAGCGCCACAACTAGCTTCAAATTATCAAAAATCTAGATTTCATAGCATTTAAACCCATTGTGGGGCAGTAGAACGTATACGAGGATAGTTGTGTTTGACCGCCTATGAAATCACTAATATTTCACAATTTAATAATAATAAATAGGTTGTATATTCATATTGTTTACACTATTCAAAGTAATTGCTAAAAATATAAGTGTGACCTCGTGATGTCGCCTCTGAAAAGCGATCCGTCTCGCGGCGCTCGCCCGCTATTGTGCCAGTTTATACCTCTAATATCCTCTTATCGTTGGTATGAGTTACGAGTGTGTTGGGGCGCTCTTTCAGGGATATATCATTTAATATTCGGCACGTTTTTATGTGTGATGTTTTATGAAATATTGTTTCTTACTTTAATTATATAGAGAAACTAGCGACCCGCCCGCCGCTTCGCCTGCGTGAACTACGTTATTGTTAATTTCTGTCTCCATGACTACGTCCTAGTAACGGTTATGCAAAATTTGACAATCCTAGCAGTTGTAGTAACGAAGTTTGATACAAACTTTCAACCCCAAAAACAACCCCTTAGAAGTCGAATATTACAAATTCCCATCTTAGCGAGCACTTACGTCCTATATATAACTCCTATGCAAAATTTTAGATTCCTAGCAGTTCTAGTTTCTGAGATTTCGTGATGAGTGAGTGACCTTTCGATTTTATATTTATATTTATAAATGTAACTGTAAGTTTTGAGTTTCACGCTGCATCTCGCAATTATCAGGGTAGGCAGAGAAACAATAGTGTTAAGACCCTCCATTGTCAACTTTCCGTTCAAATTTCCGGATGAAACTGAACGCCACCCATTGTCTTGTTACCAGAGTAAGAATCGAACCCACACCCGTCGCGCTTACAGTCACATGCTTACACTGTTGCGCCATAACTGGCCTTGCACCAATATAAGTCAAAATCAAAATATTAATACAATCAAAAACCTGAACCAGAGATAAATCTTGTCACTCCTCTACAACAGGTGCAGTATAAAGGACCAATATACGAGGCTTACAACGACATTGATTCCAGCGAGACAGAGGGATAAACACGCTCTGCATGTTATCTTTTTATATTGCTATCTGCTTTTGTCGGTAACAGAATGTAAACAAATCTTTTAGGTCATGTTAACTATGGTAAAAGATGGTAACTTATGGTAACGATTGATTTAATTATTTTACCATTGGAATGTGGCTGTCAGTACTGCGGTTACCATTTGTTGGTTAATTTGGAAACAGCCTTATTTGTAACACGTTTCAGCGTTGTTAATTATTTCTAAATACCTATGTATATTTAAGTAGTTCTTTTTATATTTCAAACTGAAATGTTTAATTATTATATTCTCCAAAATGAAGACTTAATACTCTCGTCTCTCTCTTAATAATCTTTATACGATAATTCATATATAATTTGCGTTTGTGGTAAGAAGAGCTGGAAGAGCAACCAGCAAGCTTATAAGTCTAACCTCGGTACCTAATTGCAGCATGCAAGTGCCGGCTTATAAATAATTGAATTTAAATATATTTTTATATATGTATTTTAATTTTTCACACTTTATTTCACACAGTGCTAGTCTTTAAAAGTCATTAATAAAATATTTCATATTTGAACAGAACATATTTAAAGCGATGACGACAAATAATTATTTCTTTTACCACTCCAATGAACCGTTATACGAAGAAGATATTAGAAGAACTCCTATTTTTTTCTCAGAATAATATTATCCTAATGAGGGTTGACTTCGCTGAGAAGTGAGGCCAAAAGGAAAGACTTTCGATCAGTAACGATTGAATGTTGTTGAGTGATTGTCAGACATCATTAATTTGGTAACGGAAATTACTTTAAAGAGAGTAAAAGTTAAAAAGATACAAAAGTTATTTTTATATTTTTAACAACAATATCAAAAAGCGTTATATAATAAAAGTATAAGCAACTCTGTCTCACGCTCTCAAAGGGATGTGTTGTGCTAGCAATTTTATCTGTATTTTCCATTATGTGTGAATTTTCATGAAATTGGCCAGCTAGTGCTAGCACTTTTCTATTAATATCTATATTTAGATACGTAAAATTATTAATTAATAATTTAACTTTTAGCTTCACTAAGGTTAGCTACAATATCTTTCTTTTTCATACATTGAAAATAGAAAAAATTAAAATAGAAAATAGTCAAAAGTTTATTTTTATTTCTCGTTCCAAAAAATACCCCATTAAAAGCGTATAAATTAATATTCAGATCCGAAAATAATCAAAGACGGAAAAAGAAATCTACCAGTCAACCTCTCCATTTTAAATGTTGTCGGAACCAACGTAATGCGTTAACATTGTCGTTCGTTTACAAGCAAAAAAGGTCTCTATAAACAAAGACAACTTCTTAAAACTCATTAAATTTTATTCCAATGTCGTTTAAATTTAAATTGCAATTTGCATAAGCATCTTCTAACATGGAATTCTCTGGAATTATATTATTATTCTTAAACGTAGTCTGTAGATTTTAACTTGAATGTGGTTTCTGTGTATATGTGTAATATATATGAATATACTTTTATTAAATTAGTGAATAAATTTTACATTTTTAAATATAAATTATTATAAAAAAATACATTTAAAAATATAAAAAACCACTCTTCCGAGGGCGGGACAAGGGTCCAAGCCATTGGTGGCTAGGGCTCCAGAGAGAGGAACTTCTGCACAATACACGCCGTCTCAAGTAAAACTGCCTTCTGGATCCGGTTCTATACATTATTATTACTATGCGTGCATTGCGGGGTATTTAAAGAATTTTTAAGAAAGCTGTACTAGGTATTTTTTATATTCAGTTATATATATCTTTTTTTATCAGCTCCACACTGTATCCATAGTGTTAAGACACTCCGTTTCACACTTTCTGCCGAATTCTGAAAGCATAGGTAGTTGAGTGGCAGAACTCAATATCGTGCTTTCCCTCGACACCAGCAGACAGCTAAGGAATGGAAATATACATTTGAATAAATATTTCATAATATTTCCATTCGGAGAAATAAAGTATTAATATTACAATTTCTTCGTTCTGAGGCCAATTGCGGCATTGAATTCCACCGCTTAACATAAAATCTTTTGAAATTTCCACGGAAAGTGAGGAACACAGTGTTCTAACACTATGTTCTCTCTGCCTACCCTACTATATACTGAAAAGAGCGTGAAACTGGAAAAAAAATATTTAAATTTTATTCTAAAAGGCACTAAGTATTAAAAGTTAATAATTCGGCTATCAAATAAAACAAATAGCAAACGGAAAACTCGTTCGGGTCGCATTACCATCCGCATATTATATCCGATACCGTAATCTACCATTTCTAAACTTTTGGAGGGTAGCCGCATTATTAAAGTTATTATGAACCCCGCTTTATTGGACTGGACGTGTTTAGTGTCTTATAGGGAAATTTTCGACACTGCCACCAGCTATTACATACGAATAGTTTTAAACTAACGCCCGAAAGTTTATGTATTAAACTAGTGTTGTATTTGCAATGAATTTGGAACACTGTTGCTTTACGGTTTCGCTAGTGTTGTAAACATAATTAAATATGTCAATAAGTACCTATATATTATTTTATTATTATTTTTATGTATGATTTAAAATTTACTAATATATACGTGTACAAAAAAGAAAATAAAGAAGTAGAAATTTTTCTTACTTTAATTTTTCAATTTCCATTGTCGAAATGAAACTGAACTTACCAAAAATGTAATACTAAAAGACAGTAAATAATTAAATATTTTTTCTTTAATTTGATATATACATTATACTCCCAAAGGACAATTCTGATTAAAAAATCCTCAAAGGCAAAATATTATTTATATTTACTCTGTGTTAAACTTTTCGTTATTAAAATTATAAAATCTTATTGACATTCAAAAAATAAATTTGAATTTGAGGCCGAATGACATAGAGTCTCACTGTAAACGAGACGGTTGTGAATTCAATCTCTACTCGGGGCTACGAACTATTTTCATTTCAAAAATTGGGCAGAAAGAGAGGAACTAAGTGTCTTTATACAAATTTCTCTCTGCCTACCCTACTCTGCAGTGAGAAACTTTTGACATACATAATGTCTCACTATCCTCATAACTTTTAAAACTCCAGTTTTACATAAGTTTATAAGATTTAATAGAGTAAAAGTAGTATAATATAAGATTGAAAAAGTAGTATAATATAACGCAACAATGCCTTTTGATATTTATTACCGAAAATGCGAAAAAAATACAAATAGCTAAACTTACTAAGTATGTCTACCCGTACAGATAAATAGTATTTAATAATAATCCCTAAATTTAACATTATTTATTTACACAAATACTTAAAAAATATAGGTAAT
Organism: Heliconius numata; assembly: GCA_016802625.1. Lineage (NCBI taxonomy): Eukaryota > Metazoa > Arthropoda > Insecta > Lepidoptera > Nymphalidae > Heliconius > Heliconius numata. The sequence goes on along the minus strand of JAEBDU010013447.1, from coordinate 72,244 downwards.
AAATAAAGGAAATATTTCAGAATTGCAGCAATTTAAAAGTTCGATCAACCCTGTCACCCGGCGAGGTACAATAGGACCACAACGGGACGCTATCTCAAACAAGATTTCTTTCACTAAATTCGAAACCATAATTTAACGTCAACATGTCGGTTAAAGGCAACAAAAACTTTAATCTCACAAAATAAATCTATTACAATTTAATTGTAATAGTTATATTGTAACTCTTTGTATTTTGTTCGTTTTTTATTTAATGTTCGTTTATTTTTGTTTTAATTCTCTCTTTATTCTGCATTGGCAGGGTAGGCAGAGAGACCGACCCTGTTGAAGATATTCCATTAACCGTAACATACCGTAATACTGTGTTTAATGGCGGTACTTTTAAATACACTTTTGGCTAACAATGTGAACTATTGTTTTTATATATCAGAATAAGAATATATGAACATCAAACTTTAACTTGGAGGCCACTCGTGGCGCAGGGGCACCAGCGTGTGACTGTAAACAGAACATGTTGTGGGTTCGATTTCCTATCGAGGAAATAAAATATTTAATATTTCTAATTCTTCTCTCTGTCGAGGCAAAGGCCAATCAACACGCAATGTCTCTTGAATTCGGTGGAAATTGACGCACGCCTAGGTTACTGTGTGCGGGATACAGCGTGAATCTAAAAAAAATAACTCTTAATTATACATTTAATTGGTAAGTTTAATCGTTATAAAAAAACAAAGATTTGTAAAGTGAAAACAATATATTAAGCAATTAAGCACAATATCATAATAGCCAATATATTATACCCCGACTAAAATAAGTAGATGTACGTGAATGCGAAATTCAAACGACCGCCATTAAACGAAATGAGGCTAGACATTCAAACATCTCCTGACATTTCCCAGTGTCATTACCGTGGTCCCCATTTCTGCTCGTCCCCATATTTGATAATATATGAAATTATTTTTTAAAACCTCGTAAAAAAATTCTTTTTCGTAGAGGCCAGTCGTGGTGCAGAGCACGAAGTGAGGCTGTAAACGCGACTGGCTGTGGGTTCGATGACCACTCGAGGAAATTAATTATTTATTTAAATGTATATTTCAATTTCTTCGCTCTGGTGTCGAGGTCGAGGCCAAGCGCGGCGTTGAGTTTCGCCTCTTCAACACGCAATACCTCCAGAATTCGGCGGAAAGTGGAGAACAGAGCGTCTTAACACTAGGTTCGCTCGGCCTACGCTGCTGTGTGCGGGATACAGCGTGAAGCTAATTTGATTTAAATTTAATTTTATCTTTTTAGTATTAAAATGAATGACGAATTATTATAATAAATAATATGAATATTCTTCATTATTAATATACTTTAAACTTATTTCACATCTTGACCTGTATTTCGTATTGCCACTTGACTTCTATCATTGGAGAGAAAATTTTCGTATTATACGTACTCGTGTGTTTTAAGAATTCATTAATGGTACTCGTAAACATGAGCTATTCCATAGCATGTTTTTTTTTTTATTTTTTAGCATCATGCTGGATCCCGCACATAGCAGGGTAGGCAGAGGGAACCTAACGTTAAGACACTCCACAATTTTCCGCCGAATTCTGAATGTAATGTGGTGTTGATTGGCGAAACTCAAAGCCGCGCTTTGCCTACGCATAAGAGCTAAGAATGAAAATATTAAATATTTAATTTCCTCGAGTAGAAATCGAACTCATAACCTCTCTCGTTTACAGTCACACTATACAAGCAACTATATAGCAATAGATTTTCTTGAAGCGAAACACTAGTAATTGAGTACTCACTTATCATTTGTTTATAACTAATATAAATTAACTAGCGGACGCGCGCAGCTTCGCTTGCGTAATTAGGGGTGAATTCTAATAAACCACGAAACATGTGTTCAATGAAATATTTTTAAGAGTCTAAATTTCAAATTTTATAAAAATCGGTGGCGATTTAAAGATTTTTCCATACAAACTTTCAACCCCTTATTTGCACCCTTAGGGGGAGAATTCTAGAAAACCATGAAATACGTGTTCAATTAAATACTTTTAAAAATGTAAATTTCAAATTTTATAAAAATCGGTGCCGATTTAATTTTTTTTCCATACAAACTTTGAACCCCTATTTCACCCCTTTAGGGTTGAAGTTTTTTAAAATCCCTTCTTAGTGGATGTCCAGATTACAAAAGTAAACATCTGTCCAAATTTCACGTTTCTACGCACAGCGGTTACGGCTGTGCGTGCGTCTTACCTCAGTCAGTGAGGACAAGTCCTTTTATATATATAGATAATATTTAAACTCTTGATAAAATTCTTTTCTACATAAAACAATTTTTTATAAGTTAAAAGAGAATAATGCCGGAAGGTTTATATTGCTTCATTAAAAAAAACTACCGCTCGAGAAAAATAGTATCATGCTTCCTCCCAGTTATTTTCTATTTGCACGGCATTAGCCTTATAAATAAGCGCTATCTTTCCTGCAATTATCGCCCTATTTATGGGCGGAAAGTGTCGACCTCCGATACAGGGCCGGACTCGATACTGTTATTATCGAAACAACTGATAATTAAATTAAATGAAGTATTGTTATAAGTTGCGTTATAATTTTTTTACTTAATAGGGTGATAGACTTTGACTTTATTTAAATTATTTTTGTTACTTTATTTGCAAACGCTAACTACTTCAAAATTATTTTCACAAAATTGTTTAGTTAATAATCTATAACAAATTTTGCTAGTGCGGAATAATATAACTAAATAAAAAGAAATTTATAGCTAATATTCGGCTTTGTTTTTAAATATTAAAGTGGCGAACTATAATTTGACTGTGCTTTTTTTCAAGTTCATGATTATTTACACGATACTGAAATACAAACAAAAAATTGTATAAATTTAGCTCTGTCTGTCTTTCTATTTGTCCAGTATAACCTCTGGAACAGCTGACCTAATTTAAGGACATTCATTAGCCGTTTGGGGTTATGGACCAACACATAGGCTACTTTATATTACAGAATGTAAAAGAACAACAGTATTAAATATGAATACTAAAATAACCAACCAATTTTTCCTAAAGAAACTTAACTTCCTACTTATTTAATAACATTAAATTAAAAAGAAGCGGGCGAAGCCGCGCACTGGCCACTAGCATAGGTATAGCATTACTTCGTATTGCGTGTCTAACAGGAAATAAACATAATGTAAACTATTTACGTGATCTAATATGGTATGGACTTGTTTATGTTTACAATTCAATGTATTGGACGAAGAACTTTAATTATTTGTTTTAGCTGTCACGTATATTGCTTTAAACTGATAAAAGTGTTTTTACTTTATTAAATAATTAAATTTAAATTAAAAAAAAAAGACCGTCGCGGCGCAGCGGCACAAGGGAGTGACTGTAACGCGACGGTTGTGGGTTCGATCCCCACTCGAGGAAGTGAAATATTTATTTATGTTTATATTTCCATCTTTTAGCTCTGATGTCGAGGCAAAGCGCGGCGTTGAGTTCTGCCACTCAACACGCAATGTCTCCAGAATTCGGCAGAAAGTGGGGAACGGAGTGTCTTGACACAGGGTTCCCTCTGCCTGCTGTGTGCAGGATACAGCATGAAGCTGATTAAATTCAAATTCTCATTTATTTCTAAATTAATACAACATACATATTAACTTTTAAAAATATATCTTGTTGTTTCGTATAAAGTGGTATTAAAACAGAATATTTTGGCCAAAATGATATCTAAAATACACCAGCCACCTTCCACCACCTACGCAATACGTAAGCATTTAATTTCACATACAGGCTGCATTTAGATAGAGCATCAAGGGATTTGCGTAAGGCACGTGCTGGAACGTTCCGCCCGGCGGCAATTTAAAACCCATCAAAATACGTGAATTTTATTCGCATCACATAAAATGGAGGAGATTGGGATTTTTTTTTTTGTTGTCTAATGTACACATGTATAAATAAATTGTTGAATGAACAATTTGAAATTATATCTTTCCTTTTTTTCTTATATGAGCCTTTTCAAATGTGTATTGTTTTTCACTATTAACAATTCGTAAGACCCTATTAAAACAATATTTTTTTATTTTTTTATAAATATTTTAATTAAAATTTATGTGAGCTAAAGCACAGAACAAAAACATTACAGATAAAGCTACAAAGTTGAATGAAATATAAATGAAATCATCATTTTAAAGAACAACTGAATCTATTGACGAAAATATCAAAGAAATACCGAACGTCAATAAATAAATATTCGTAAGCAACTTGGTACCGATAGAGTTTGACTCTAGGGATTGCCCTACAATTTTGTTATATATTGTTTTTTGAGATCCAACACTTCTTGTTTTATTTTAAGACTAGTGGGCCCGTGTAGGGCTACGCCCGCTTGAAATAGAAATATTAATAAAGAAATTGAAAACTCAAGAGTCAGTCAATTCAGTAAAACAGTTGTATAAAATAACAGTTAGGGCAATTAGCAAATATGTCCAATAAAGTACTTTAAATTGACATAACTTTTTTATTTACAAACCGATTGTAATATAATAAACCCTATATGTTTTTGGAAGCTTTCCAGAATCCAATGGTGAAAACCGCATCTAAATCGGTTAAGCCGCTTCTGAGATTAGCGATAACAAACGCACAGACAAACGGACAAACAGACAAAAATATTACAAATCATTGTTTTGGGTTCTATTACGTTAATAAAGATTCTCAATCACTTTTTTTTTTTAATATTTTCCAAGTAAAGACACCGATTTTATTATAAGTATAGATTCGTTGCAAAACAAAAAAGGAATGCAAAAAGGAAATTTATACGTACTCGTACATATATATTTAAACTGTTAGGCCATTCGCAAAGTACTTTTTATAATAGCGAGTGCCTTTTATGAGGTTTTTTTTGATGAATATATTTTTGCGTCATAATAAAATGATGTCACGTAAAGTAATCTGTGCAGCCATCAACTTTAACGACGCCAGCTTCAGCGTTCTCTTACAATAGCTTGTTTTGGAAAGAATTGACAATTCGCCTTTAACGCGGTTTACAGGTTTTTTTAAACAGAAAATAATTTTATAAATTAATTATGAAATTTGGACACGGTAAAAAATATGTTGACTAAAAAAATTTATTCATTTCTTAGTAATATTATAAATGTGAAAGTAAGTGACTATGTATATTTGGTAAACTTTCGCGCAAAAGCTACTAAGCAAATGTCCGCAAATTAATCAAAACCTGTAGGGTATTCTCCGTTGACCTACAATTATAAGATACGGTATTAAGTGAGAACTTTTAAGACAAATGAAGGAAATAATCTCAAAAATGCAAAATTATATTGATATAAAAACTCCTACAAACTTATAACAGTATTTAATTTCACTCAAAACGAAAGCGTACGACCGCAAACTTAATTTTGTCAACTTTTATAATTTGTACATTCTGTTGAACCATAATTCTGAAATTGGTACGGAACCTTCAGTGGGCGAGTCCGACTCACACTTAACTCAGTTTTTCTTTAGACATGTGACTATACTTTACATATCTAAAGAAAAACCAAGTTGACCCATACAAATCTCAATCAAAAGTTTGTCATTTTGTTAGGTGTAAACAGACTGTAAATGAGAGTGTATTAGGATGATTTGTTCATACAAAACGTTTAATTGAAGGGTAATCTCATAAATAATACATAACATATTTATCAATTAACAAATTTCCTATCTGTGATATAAACTACAATTTTATTGTGCATGCTTATTCTTTTTTTTAGAGTTTAGAGTTTTGATTCAATAGTGGGAGTAAAATACATACATTTAAATCCACAGCGAGAACAAAGCTGAACCACAATAGCGTAAAGTAAATTTTGTCCACAAAAAAAATAAAAATAGAAATATATGTATCACTACACAAACATTTATAGTTTATAGGAAAAGTCGTAAAAATTTTAAAAAATAGTATGCAAAACTCACCTATGGTTGTTAGCGCCAGCGTGCACCAATAATAACTTTGGAGATACTGTTTCACTACATCTGCAGTCTCTGTGTCGTGGTACACCCAGTTTTTACTACCGAACCCATTGTTTTTATATATTATATGGTACAAGCACCCATTCCAATGAAATATCACTAACAAATAATGAATTAAACTTGTCGATCTAAAAAGATTAGGATAGTTTGTGTGCCGCTCAGTGCGGTCCATGAATGCCCAGAAACGATATATCTTCACCAATCTGAAGGAGCGTAAAATGGAATTAAATCCTATGGACAAGTAAAGGAAGTCCAAAGGCAGTAAACAGAGGCAATCGATGTAAAACGTTGTAGAATTCATATAATGAGCCCTCAGCTTCGCCGCGTCCGTTTGTAAAACCCCGTCTTCTAAATATCCCGTCCGAAAGTGAAACAAAATGTCCGCTAAGTATAGAAAATCTGAGAAGTAATCTAGGCAGAACCAAACTATCAGCGTCTCTCCTGAAACAAGACAATCATATATTAGTATAGGGACAAGATAAGTCATCTAATCTAATCTAGCTTCACGCTATATCCTTAGCGGGATAGTCAGAAGGACCGGAGCGCCAAACGCTGCGGTTTCTGCATACCTCTTCCACCTCGTTCCTTGTCTTACATGCCCTCCGGGGGGTCCTTATGCTTTTTACGTGACCTTCTTCCAGTATCTCTGATAGTGTATTTTCGAAGGTCTTGCCCTACCTCTCTTACCGCTATAACCGCGGCAGAAAAGTCATTAATAAATAAAAAAAATGTTTTATGAACCTTATAGCTTGCTGTTAAACGTGTTAACTCTTCCAAATAGGAATCATAATAAAACTCATAACAAACTCACTCACATTAAAATACAACATAAAAACTCGAACGGTAAAACATTGACAAGCACATAAAAACCTTAACCTTCCTACCATCAAATTTTCCCTCGGCGTGCAACGTTAAACTCGTAAAAGCAATTCAGGTAAGTAGTTTAATTCTTTAGGAAACAAGTTAAGGGAAACTATGCGTTGGATGCTCCAAGTCGCGGCAACCTAGTTCGTTGTACTAATCTAGGCAGCCATCTTAAACGAAAGTCTTTTGCATAAGAAATAGAATCAAAATTGGTTTTTTATCCATTTAAACATTTTCATTCAACTCCATCCGAAGATGAAAACGAACGAAGGTGTTATATAGAATATTTTCTTTCAAAAACTTGGAAGATACGTTAAAAGAAAATTTAATATCGATAGAAGTTACCTACTATAAAAACATTTAAGAAGACTAAAATATTTAAGCCTAATATTTATATTAAAAGGTCATATGATACTTACCATTAATTTCTTGAAACGCGAACCTATATACGATGACCCAGAGGTTGTAAAGGAAGGCGAGTGAGACCACCATGGACCAGTAATAGCACAAACGGCCAGCAGGGTCGAATACGAAAGACCAATTCGGCCCTGTGCGTAGCCGCCCGCTGGTGTACGTCGAGCGTCGGCGGAGACCTCCTCTGCTTACGCTGGGAACAAAAACATAAATGATATATGGGGCTTCTTGGTATTTCAAAAAATGGTGTAAAGATCTTCTCATATCACTTTGTTTCAGTTTCACGCTGTATCCCGCATATAGCAAGTAGGCCAAGGGACCCAAGGGTTAAGTCTTTTTCGTTTAATTTTTGAGGTATTGCATGTTAAGTGGTGAGTTAATTCAGTCTACCGAGTGGCAATCGAACCCACTACCGTCGCGTTTATAGTCAAACGCTTGTGCCAGTGCGCCGCAACTTACCTCAGTACCTTTTGATAAGTAATACATTACTTTTCATTATTGATATATTGCTTTAGATATTACATTAGGCTTTACTCTTATATTATTTATTAAATGTACCATATCCTAAACATATGCATTATTTATCTAGAATTATCCAATTAAATATACGTAAACTGAATTACAATATATTGATATTCATTTCAATCTCGGCATTAGCATAAATCAAACCCGTTAGTACAAACAGTGTGGTAATTTGAGACGTTTACAGATATCTGATGTTCTATTAGATATCAGATAGATAATTTATGTACTGTTATTTCAATAGAATACGAATCAAGCATTACTAATTACGCTAATTGTATCTATACTATCTATACATATATCTACATAATTATCTATATATACAGGGTGGAAGAGGCAGCGCTTCTTTTACTGAAACTGCATATAGGGTAAAATATTTCAAACCTAGAAAAAAAAAATATTCAAGGTACCTCAACGGTTTGGACGTAGGATTTTTTTTTCATTTCACGATTTTTATCCATACCTGTATTTCGTGTCACGCACACATACGTATGCGACGTTGCCGCTTTTACAGGTAAGTGTGTGCGTGCCTATGTTATACTTTACAAATGGCGTTTTATTTTAAAACGATAATTTTATTATTTATTTTGTTTGAAAAAAAAACTTTTTCATTTTTGAGAAATATTTTTTTTCCGAATTATATTAGGCTTTTATAGAGTAGTTAAAACTGTGGTTTCATTTAAAGTGGCGCTGACAATTCCACCCTGTATAAAAGGACTTGTCCTCACTGACTGAGGTAAGATGCACGCACAGCCGTAACCGCTGTGCGTAGAAACGTGAAATTTGGACAGATGTTTACTGTCGTAATCTGGACATCCACTAAGAAGGGATTTTGAAAAATGTTATCCCTAAAGGGGTAAAATAGGGGTTCAAAGTTTGTATGGAAAAAAAATTAAATCGGCACCGATTTTTATAAAATTTGAAATTTAGATTTTTAAAAGTATTTAATTGAACACGTGTTTTATCGTTTTCTAGAATTCTCCCTCAAAGGGTGCAAATAAAGGGTTGAAAGTTTGTATGGAAAAATTCTTAAATCGCCACCAACTTTTATAAAATTTGATATGTAGACTCTTAAAAATATTTAATCGAACACATGTTTCATGGGTTATTAGAATTCACCCCTAAATACGCAAGCGAAGCTGCGCGCGTCCGATAGTCTGAAATAAAAAAACATCAGCTTCACGCTGTATCCCGCACACAACAGGGTAGGCAGAGGGAACATAGTGTTAACACACTCTGTTCACCACTTTCCGCCGAATTCTGGAGGCATTGTGTGTAGAGTGGATCTCAACGCCGCGCTTTTGTCTCGATACCATAGCGAAAAACGGAAATATAAATGTAAGTAAATATTTCGTTTCATCGAGTGGGAGTCGAAACCAAAACCATCGCATGACAGTCACACCCTTGTGAACCACCCAGAAATCAGCTTCACGCTGTATCCCGCACGCAGCAGGGCAGGAAGAGGGAACCTAGTTGTAAGACACTTCGCTCCACAATTTCTGCCAAATTCTGAAGGCATTACGTGCTGAGTGACGGATAATAAATTTAGATATTTTTTTTTTTCGTTGAATGAGGATCGAACCCACAACCAGTCACGTTAAAGTCATGCGCTTGTGCCCCTGCGCACGACTGAAATCACTAATTACGTTAATTCTATAAACATACATACACATCTATACAAATCGAATATATGGATAGCAAGAAACTTTACACCAAGTAACAAAGTGACTAGGCTAACATTTAGTTTGGCTGTTTGTTCTGACTTCAGATACTGTTCTCGATATCAGGACCAGGACGTATCCCAGGTGAAATAATTGAATATCTCGCTTACCACATGAGAGTACAAGCCACAAAGATATCGGGAGTGTTTCCAATTAATATGTGAGGCTGCGAGCTTCCCTACTGGGTACCAATAATGGCAGATTCATTATCTTTGACTGACACAATTTGAATCGCTAGCTTTACTTGTATATTCGGCGTCTATGGGGAATGAACTGTATAGCTAGTCTTAATGCATTAAAAAGGGTAGAATTAAATATTATATTTTTTTTATTATATGGAATTAATTATTATATTAGGTACTTAATACGTCAAAGCGTAAAACTTTTGTGGAAATTATTTGTGGGATTTTTAATTCGACGCAACATAAATATCTAAATGAAATAATTAAATAAATTATTCTTGATACTTTTATCGCGTGGGTACATTTTTGACTATAACTAGATAACGGATGAACTACCCTGATGGTAAATAAAGATGATAAATGGTAAAGATGGTATTTTTTAAATTATAAAATCTTTGTAAAATTATTTTTCACTTTTTAGTTCGTTGTTAGAAGTCGGTTTTTCTTTTTGTTAAAAATTAATTTTTATCCCAGAATTCGCATTGGGATAAAGGATTTATAAGGAGAACAGTGCGTTTGCTGTGCGAGCGTACCTATCGGCTACATAGAAAAATATGACAACTAAACATTTTTCTATTAAATACGATAGCCTTTGCTCGCAAAGTAAATCAAAATCGAAAGCCATACTAGAATAACTAACTAGTCCCTAAATATTAATACTGTAAGTATTAATGAAAATATACTTATAACTCAAACAGAAACCATCTTATATCATACATATTTTTGACATTACTTTAACATAGATTATTTTCATGAAACGGAATAAATAAAATAATAAAAGAGAGAGAGATAATTTATTACCTGTCAGTACCATTACAATGTGGAGCAGCGAGGTGATTTTGCGAATGATGGGGCGCGGGCGTGGCGGGTGTGTGAGGCGTGCTGCGCCACCCACTCAACAGAGGTGCTTCACTGGCACCCAACAGTTTTAACCTATATAATGATAAATTTATATATTAATATTAATTTGAAGTTAAGTTTTGAATAATATAAATATAGTAAAGGAATGAAAGCTGGTCAAGTGCGAGTCGGATTCGCCAATCTAGGCTTTCGTGCTCATTTCAGGATTGTAGTTTAACGAGAAGAACAACTTATAAAGGTTTACAAATTTAAGTTTGCTTAATATAAATTTGTATTTTTTTTTATGAAATACCTATAAATTTTCACTTTTCAGATTTTTTTCAAATATTTTATATGAATAAGTATTTTGTATTGTCGCATTTCAGTGATTTCGTAAAAATATATAGGCACAGTAAAAAAAAATAATGTATTCAATTAAATTAAATTGAACAGTCTGTTTGTTATTTAAAAAAACTATATTTTTTAAATTTCTGAAAAAAGAGCCACAAAAACTAAACTAAATAAAGTTATAAGAAAAAGGCAACCACCACCGATCCAATTCATCGTGGGAGGGCTAAAGAAACTTGTAGGATGTTAGCTGTCGAACCGAGAAATCAGATCGAAATAAATGTTGATAAACATGATCTTTTCCACTGCGACGATGCTCGGTGCTCATAGCCAGTTCCTTAATATAGCGAAAGTAAAATGTTACAATTTTGGACAGGAATAGGAAGGTCTTAGAAAAATATAATGTCTCTATCTTATGATTTTTATATTGAATCTTTGTTTGAGTCAATTTAGATATTTACTCTATCTTTAAATTCCAAAAGGTCTTTTTTATTTTACCTACAAATTCAAATTCAAATTCAAAATATTCCATATTCAAATAGGCAATTATTATAAGCACTTTTGAATCGTCGAATGAACATATGAGCAAAAAGCTACCAGTTCGGAAGGCAGTTCTGCTGAGAAGAGCCGGCAAGAAACTCAACATGTACCTATAACAATAATACATTTTTTAAAATAAATTTAGGGTTAACCGTTTTTTTATCGATAAAAGCAGAAGGCCATCGAGTCAACACTTGTGATTAAGGCACCCTCAAGAGGAGAGCCCTCGCGTCTCTCGGCAAACAAGAGACAGGCTCTTGAACCACTCCACTGCTTACTTAATGGGAGCACCCCAGTTTAGACACGTAACGTTAAGAAAATTGATACCTTCCCGAAAGGTGGAACTGATAATGATGTGCGCCTTTTGTGGACGCACCTCCTTGGAATGGACAATGTGGCCTATTAGGTTCGGGTTTTATGCTAAATTTATCGAGTTCTTAATAAATTACTTTGTCAATAGCAATAAATGGCTAAAGGTATTATTATTTTTGACAGGAAATATTTAAAGTCTATCTATACGTATGGACCCTATGGTAGATAATATATTTTTTCTTTTTTTATATTGAATAGGCTTGCATTTGACCGCATCGAGTCTGGTGAGCGTTGATGCGATCTACGATGGTACACGCTTGCCTAACAGATACCTATTCACTCTTAGTCTTAGGAAATACAGATGCCGGCAATGAGTTCCAATCTCTCGCAGTGCGGATGAAGAATGAATTATTCCTTGATGATAATTAATATGAATTGCAGAACTTCTTCTATAATATGAAGTAAAGGTTAAAAATGTCATTAAGTTACTAAAAAAATACTTTTAAAATGTAATATCAACCATTCCAATTCAGAAGCAACATAAATGCAGTTGAAAACTTCAGGAAATATACAAAAAATATTTGTTAAACTAATTTACGTTTTGTTAAACTAATTTATGTACGAAAATGTACTAATAATTTAATTTAAACGATAAATAAAAAATATAAATATTTAAAAGAAAGCAAATATGTGAAGATAAGACTAAAATATTTCCAGGTTGTTATATCATTTTATCGACGAAGACGGGTTGACAGATTCCAGTTTGCGCGATATCAGGTGAAATCGCTTCTCTATCTCGTTGGGCGCACCGAGCTACATGTTCTAGTCTGTAGTGTCTAAATATACGAGTATTATTCTAAAAGTATACGTAAGTATATTATACTATTCTAAAAGTATTATGATTGTAAAAGTATTAGTTTCACGCTGTATGCCACACTTAGCAGAGTAGGCAGAGGGAACCTAGTGTTAATACACTCCGTCGTCATTAAGACACATTCATTCCACACTCTCCACCGAATAAGGCCAGTCATGGCACAGGGGCAAAAGCGTGCAACTGTAAACGCGCCAGGCTGTGGGTTCTATTGCCGCTAGAGGCAACATAATATTTTTATTTCTTCGCTGTCGTAACGAGGCATAGTGCAGCATTACTACGCGAAGCCTCCAGAATTACTAAAAAAATGTCAAAGTCAATAACGCCTGAGTTAAATTTAATTAAAAAATAATAAACCATTAAAATAAATCAACATCCACTCATAATATTGTAATTTTATTCATAACTTTGGACTAGGAACTTCCTGCATTCCGGCACAGAAGTTCTCTACGAAAGTTACGCGGCTAAAAGTCGGTTGGAAGCGAGTTCCTTAAAATCCTTTTAGTTAATGAATGTGTTACAGCCCGTGATATTGCTTCCAGTTACTTTACTAATCAATTTGATTGGATTACACTTGGCGGAAAATAGTTTCAAATGGCTGCTAATGGAAAATATATCAAAATTATTTATCATTTTGTTGTCGATTGAAATGTTGTTTTAATTTCTCATGTTTATTAAAGTTTCTTCAATCTTATATGAATAATGAATACTTACTCACAAGATTGTACAATATACAGAGTGGAAGAGGCAGCGCTTCTTTTATTGAAACTGCATATAGGGTAATATATTTCAAACCCACACCTAAGAAATTAATCAAGGTACCTCAACAGTTTGGACGTAGGATTTTTTTTTCATTTCACGATTTTTATCCATACCTGTATTTCGTGTGACGCACACATACGTGTGCGACGTTTCCGATTTGACAGGTAAGTGTGTGCGTGCCTATGTTATACTTTACAAATGGCGTTTTATTTTAAAGCGATAATTTTATTATTTATTTTGTTTGAAAAAATAACTTTTTCATTTTTGGGAATTATTTTTTTTCCGAATTATATTAGGCTTTTATAGAGTAGTTAAAACTGTGGTTTCATTTAAAGTGGCGCTGACAATTCCACCCTGTATACAAATACACACACAAACATAATGCTAATGTGTAAGCTATATTACTGTAAAGTTTCATCTAAATCAGTTTAGTAGTTTTTGTGTAAAAGTGGAACAGACATCTATCATTACAAACTTTCATATTTATAATATTTGTAAGTAATATTAGTAGGATAGGACTATTATCTACCGGTAATACCACGAACGTAGGAAGAGGATGGAGCCAGGTGGGCCGTGCCCACCCCAGAATAGTCTGTTACCCACCTCGTAAATTTTACTTATAATAAAATAAACCCCAAAAAATTAAACAAACAACATTTACACGAACACATCTGTTCAAAGCTAAAGTACGGTACCCGTATTGCCAATTAATAAGTCACTTTAGTCTGTAGTAAATTATAATCTTTTCAATATCAAATAGTCTACTACCAGTTCACTGAAGTAACTGCCTCAAATCTGAGAATAACCGGTACAAGTAACTCAGCAGGATTTATTTTTTTATAATTATAATTTCCAGATTTATTTATTATTATAATACCTTTGAAATCTATAGGAGCGGTCATTTCATTCCCAAGGCGTGTTATCATTAATAAAATAATTATTAATAATATAGATGGCATATATGAAGAGGTTGATGACAGTGGACGAGGCGAAAGAGGTACGTAGAGACCGTAGGGTTTGACGCTCTTCCGTTCCGTTCCGTTCCGTCACGCTAGGGATACAGCGTGAAGCTAAGTTAAGTAATTTATAATATAATCGCCGTATTCTAATTTAAATTTTATCAAATCGATATGCGTAAAGACCCAGATATTTTCTATATATATATATATATATATATTCATATTCTACGTCGACATTTTGTTTATATGATACCAAACTTTGTAACGATCCATACAAACTACGTGTTTATTTTCAGTTGGCAACTAAAATTTAACTTGCCTTTAAAGTTTGTTTTTGACCAGAGTAGTATTAATTTTGTGTTTAACTTAGTTATAGGAGACACAATTATTTAGATATGTATGTATATATGTATGTATATCAAAATGTTAAAATAATTGGACAGTAAGGAAAGGTGTTGAACATTTTCATTCTCTAATTAAATAGACTAAATTGTATAGAAATTGTCATTTAGCAGTGTTTGCTCGAACTTCGATATCTAAACCCTAAAATATATTTTATTTGACATTTTATACAGAAGATCTACCTTTTGGTATACTGTACTATTGAGTTTCTTGCCGGCTCTTCTCAGCAGAACTGTCTTCCGAACCGGTGGTAGCTTTTTGTTTATATATATGTTCATTCGACGATTTAAAAGTGCTTATTCTCTAATCTATTTGAATAAAGAATATTTTGAATTTGTAACAATGGTAATATTTACAATTTACTCCAAATTCCATATCTTCAAGCCTTGTATAAAAATACCGGTTCAGTGCGAGTTAGGGTCGCCCACCGAGGTTTCCGTACCAATTTTAACATTTTAGATCAACGGGAATTACAATTTAGAGGAACCCTAAAAACAGTAAGGTACATATGTAAAAATAATTAATAATTATAACAATATTCACCTAGCCTTATGTGACCGTCGCGAGCGCGATGAGAGGTCAAGCTCGCTGGCGGCGGAACACGCAGTACCGGCCTGCAGAGAGCCGCGCGACCCGCCCAGCCTTCGAGAGCCGAGCCGGCACGTCATCATTTCTGAAACAATTTAGTTTAAAATACTTTTTAAATTTTTGAAGCAATTTATTTATTAATTCTATTTTCAATTAAGGCTTCGTTATTAGTTATTGAAGCTTTTGTGTGTGATATTGAAGGGTTGTGATAAATATCGTCACGAAACATGTTCGGTTAACACTGGTCAGAGTGACTGGACTCTATCTCTAAGTTTAAATAGTCCAGTTCAGTGCGAGAATTAGCGCGTGCACTGAGTTAAAAAACTCTGCTCACATCTATATTTTCTTTTATTCAAATTATATAAACCCCAAAAACCAAAAAGATTAATAATGTATGGTTGGTATCTATAAGCTGAAAATCAAAATCCTTTATTCTCAAATGTAGCTTATATTAGAGACAAAGACTATATTATAAATGTATAAAGGCATTAATATTAACGTTTAAAATATAAATCATGTTCATTAATTAATTCTTATTTTTTTATGTAAAACGCGGCGTCTGCTTCGAAAATTCAGCGGAAAGTGGAGAACAGAAATGTCCTAATGGAACGGAGTTTCTTAACTCTAGATTCCCAGGATTCCTCTGCCTATCCTGCTATGTGCGGAATCCAGCGTAAAGCCAAAAAAAATTATATTTATATAAATACATATTTCATAATATCAAAATAATAATGATACCTTATATGAAGTATAATATAATATATCATCAACAAGCAACAAATACCATAAGTAAATAACTAAATCGTCGATCGTCAAAACAAAAACAAATAGAAATGCCAAAACCTTTTAATGTTTCGTAAGGAAGGTCAAATAAAAGGAAAACAATAGAGACAATGAAAGCGAACCAGCCATCTTGCGAGGAAAATAAAATGAATAAATCGAATAAAGCCTATTCTTAGACGGGGCCTTTTTATAAACTGTCGTCCACAATTTCGTTCATTGAGGCGCCACTCCCCCAAAGTTCCGGTCCAAATTGCAAGGATGAAAGGAACTCTATCCTATCCCTCTGTAACCTTCAGAATAAATAAAAATCTAACGCAATCAACGATTTGTTTAGTAGTAATAATAAAACTTAATTGATATGGTGAAATATTTACAACGGTGAGTACGGTGGTAGTGGGTTTAAATACTAATTAAGAAGATTTTTAGGTTAAGCATAAAAAATAAAAAAGTTAATAAATAAAGCTAAGTTAACAAAAAACCAATAGTGGCGCAGGCAAACGCGATGGGCTGTGGGTTCGATCCCCGTTTGAAAAAATTAAATATTTATTTAAATTTATATTTTTATTTCTTTGTACTGGTGTTGAGACAAAGTACGTCGGACGTCGATTTCCGCCTCTCAACCTCTAGAATTCGGCCAAAAATAGGGAACGGAGTGTCTTAACACTAGGATCCTCCGCCTATGCTACTGTGTGTCTCTGATTTAATTTTAATTTGTTAATTTTTAGTGTTCAAAGTAACAAAAAAACGCATTAACTAAATAATATTTAAATTTCAACATCACTTTTGATAAACTAATATACATTTCGAAAACTAACTCCATTACGTTTGAAAGCGCTATGAAAATTTCAATCTACGTGTATTTCAGAACGAAATATATGAACCAAGTTATCTCTCTTTCAATTTACTTAGAATGCAATTAGCACCAGAATTGAAAATGTAATAGGTAGATAAACGAGCTGTGACGTGACAAACGCTAAATATAAACAAGTTTGTACGTCGGTCCGTATGTTCGTAGAGTCGTTTCATTCGTAGGCGGTTTCGGTTAATTTTAATGACATTTTACGACGCACTGCGGAGCCAGGGTTGGGAGCAACTCCGGTTACCGACTGACTTATCAGGAGGTATTGCTACTCGGTTTACCTGATTAAATTCAATAAGCCATTTTTATTAAGAGATTAATTTATTATAATTTCAATTAGTATAGTACAGAATGGCAGGTGCTAGCGAGGATGTCACGGTGAGAATGAAGAAGAACGTGCTGAGCTGCTTTAGGGACGTCGAACGAATTAGTGATGAAAGGTTGAAGATGGCAAAGAAGATTTATGATGGAAACGTAAGTGGTAAGAGAGGTAAGGGGAGACCTTGGTTAGAAAACACAGTATCTAAGATACTGGAGGAAGGTTACGTAAAAAGCATGAGGACCCCTTCGGAGGGCATGTATGATGAGGTTGATGACAGTGAACGAGGCGAAAGAGGTATTTAGAGACCGTAGCGTTTGGCGCTCCGTTCTCTCTGACTACTCCGCTAAGGATAAAGCGTGAAACTATTTAAGTAAATCAATTGGCACATTTTAATCATATTTAATTATTTTGTAAGCTACACAATATTACGTTTCTCTATATATTAAAAACTTCAAATGGTTTTCGATTTTTACGAGAATTTTTTTAATTTTATTATAGGTCTCTTATTCTAAACTATTAATTCCAAGATTGTTTCTACTATATCTTTAGAGTATGGTAATAAGAATATATAAGGGAATGCGTCGAATTTTATCATCAAAGCGACCATATAACTTACAAAGCAAATTTAAAAGACGTGGTAGAATAAGTTTAGTGGTCTGCTCAGATATGTTGGCATCACAAACACGCTATTTTCTAATATAAAAATAGGTTAAAAATTGAATTAAATTGCTTTTAGTTCTAAAAATCTTACATTTATTTAATTTACATCTTTTAAATTATATCATTCGTTTGTTCTTTTTTATTTTCACTTATGGTTAGAATACTAAATAAAGACATTAGGACGTAGTTAGATAATATTTGCGAGTATATTCGAACATTATTGGCATTTTGGACATTTTAGACTAACACTGTATAGTTAAATTACGCGTACAAAATTATTCTAGTTTTAGTGATTGTTTCAGCAAATATTTGCATACTGTATCTGCAATGCGTCGGTGATAATAATGAATCTGTATTTTTATTTTTTACTTTGAAAAACAGTATCAAATATAAATAATGTTGAATCTAAGTTTATTTTAAGGAAATTTATTTATAGTATTAATTTAGCTACAGTTAATTATTTAATTAATTAAGCTATAATACTTAATTAATTAATTAAGCTATATTTCCTTTATTTGAAATAATTTGGGAAATATCATGTAATTGTTATTATTATATGAATGTTGTTTCATAATTGATCTTATATGGTCGCCGTTTGTTGAAAAAAAATATTATCCTTTTTTAACGTTTCGACGAATTGTTCAGCTAATGTGGCAATGACAGCGAAGAGATTCGATGGCCGTCAAGAAGCATAGCTTAAAAAACAAAAGAAAAAAAGAACAGAAAATAGAAAAGAAGATAACAATGATTGCCATTACAAAATAGTGATATTTAGACATTTCTGTTGCATATCGTACAACAGAAGTGTTGTATATCGTTCATACTCCTGTATTTTAGTCACTTTTGCAAATTGTTTTATGAAAAAAGAAATGACCTTTGACCTTTTTATTCCACATTCATTAAAATCAGTGAAATAGTTTGGTAATGATAGCACTAAATCTGCGCGCCTCAAAAGGCGAAATAATGAGAAACTGCATAAAGCTTCAAATACTTGAACCGTTGCATACGTGAGCTTTGTACGCGAGAACGAAATTATACGTAGAGATTATTCAATTCATAAACGAATAACATAATAACTATAATATAATAACATTCTATTTAATACTAGAATTATGTTATTGTATGTATGTATGCCTTTAGAATGCGTCAGTTGTGAGTTGTTGAAAAGATTTAGTGTTTTTTTTTGTATATTATTCTATTTCTATGTATTATATAACAAAAAGAATATAATTCATTTTTTTAATATCACAAATTTTGGCTATGATGTTTCCATAGATGAAATAAACATAGTTTGCGGTCACTCCTTCTTACACAATAATTATAAGAAAAACAATATTACAAATTAATTCAGTACCTATTCCAATATTAGTATTACAGTGGTAAATCAGGAGACGTTATATATAGCTTTACACTGCACTATCAGAAGATAGAGGGAACCCAGTATAAATAATTTTGTAGGCATTGTGTGTTGAGTGGCGGAACTCAACTACGTGCTTTGCCTCCACACCAGAGTGAAGAAATGAAAATATTTCATTTCTTCGAGTGGAAATTGAACCCACAAACTGTTGCTTTTACTATCATACGCTTGTGGGGCACTAGCATATGACTGTAAAAGCTCATGCACATACAGACATCATATATAGACAATACTTATTTTTTTAAGAATATTGTTAGCATAAAAATATCAGATACATCTTGTAAACAATAGAAAAGTTACAACCACCTAATATAAATAAACACTGAAAGTGCCTTACATTTGAATGTACTCCACTTTCCGCCGAATTCTGGAGGCATCGTGTGCAAAGCCGTTGCCTCGACAACAGAGCTTTGAAAATGGAAATATACAATTAAATAAATATTTTATTTCCTCAAATAGAAATCGAACCCACAACCATCTGCGCCACGACTGGCTTCAAAAAAAGGCTTAAAGTATATACGTGTTTATTTTAAAGAGTGCTAGTTGCGCCGCGCCGTAGATAACACGTAGCCGGCGGCGCGCCGCACTGCGACGCGACATATCACTGAATATACCAGGGAAACACAAAACGAGGTCCTGATTCTATTATAACAGCATGAGGTATAATTAGAAACAATATAATGTTCAAATAACTTAGGAATACATTTAATTGTACTCTACATTAGCATCTCTAGTCTTTAATTTAGTATTCTTTATATATAGTGTAATTCTATGGTATTACTGCCAATTTAATTTGAAATCATATATTTGTTTATATTTATTTCCTATTTGACATTCGTCAAATCCGTCTTTTGTATAGAGACATAGATATGGACTCGTTATCATTGAAATTTAGAACCAGAAGTTGGACATATTTCTTCTGTTGAGCGGTGAAACCCAAAGAAGCGATTTCTTTTACCGGAGTAGGAGAACGTAGAAGTAGGAGAATGTAGAAGTATTGTGCCGAGCGGAAATCAAACTTAAAGCCAGCAGACGCTGTCCCACTGCGCCTCAATTTTTATTTGCTAAGGAAATCTATCATAATCAACAACTTTGACTAAGATGGTATTCTATGGTATGGATTCTTCATATCTTATAGTCTAGTTGGTCGTTATGGTCCTTAGTAAGATATTTAAGATTTATATCTTTTTTATATTTTAGTGAGATATCACGCTGTACTTTGGTTAACGCAGCATTTCATTAATTATTATCGTTTAGCTTGATGGCTATTAATCTTCAAAATCCTATAGCCTAAATCTTGTCCAGGCTACCACAGAAAAAGTCTAAATTACTTTCGCTTAGGAGAGCCGTAGGTATGCGTTGTACACACAAACAAACAGACAAAAGGATTATTCTATCAATATTCTTACATGCTCTTACATTTTTTTATAAATAAATATATTTAATGTTAGAATTACTTACTTTTTTTATTCTATTTTAATATAATATAGATATATGTCACGTTTTATGTATTTTATATTATTTATTTAGTGTATTTAGGTAAATATTATACTATTGTGGCATAACTATAATAATTTTATATTTTGTTTCCAAATAAAAAACATATAAGCCAGCATTTATCGAAAAAAGGATTACAAAAATACACGTAAAAGACACTTCCATATAAACTGCAAAGGCTTACGTTGCGCACTGGAATCGTTGGAAAAGAATAACAATATTTTGGCAGCTCATTCGCCAACACACGTCCACGAGAACATCCGGATTTACTTTCAATCGGCATAACGTATTGAAAACTTCAATCGTTTATATGGAAAAATAAACATTTTAAACAGCTTTACAGGGGTTTTTTTATAATAATTTATTCCCCTGTGTAGAGATTGAACCCACAACCATTAAAGTCACTCTCCTGTGCCTCTGAGCCACGAGGACTTTATATGGAAAATGGAACTAATCCAATTAGGATTGCATTACCCATACACAAAGACCAGTTTAATAAACTATACAAAGAATAAATAAGAGAAATACAAAAGTAAGCAGGCGTTCTACAAAATGGCCATCCATTATCAATATTAACCGAATAATCTTTATAAGAAAAAAAGAGAAAATAGTTTCGTAGTTGATATCTCATTCTTGTTATCGGAGCATTTGTAAATACTTAAGCCGAACTTTTACCGAGGCATATTTTTTCCGAAGCTGAAACAGCGATTCTATTCTATAGATAATTATTTAAACAGTATTAAGAAGACAATTGTTATTTAATGATAAAATATTTTATAGATATATTCACTATAATTATTTCATTCCATTTTACCTGTGGGACTGTAAATCTATATAATTAATTAATCTATAATAATGGAGCAAAATGGAATATGTTGAGTAGGAAGGCAGAACCTGGCAATAGCCGGGATTAATGCCAGGAGGAAGAAGAAGAAGGAAAAAGACTGTAAACACGACAAGTTATAGGTTCAAATCCCACTTGAGGAAACAAATATTTAATATTTTTTTACGGGGCAAAGTTGAGTTCCACCAACACGCAATATCTAATTCTGCCGAAAATGGGGAAGGAAGCGTCTTAGCACTAGGTGACTTGACTAAGTGACGCTGTAGACGCTGCTGGTGAAGCTAAACAAAAATATAATATATTGATTAAAATATATTCAGAAAATAATCATTTGTGAACACATCACAGTTGTTTAATCGTATGAAACCACCAATTAAGTACCTTTTGCATCGAAAGAGTTATATGGAACAGTTATTTCGTTCATGCAAAATCAAGAGAACCAACGAGGCGTCACTTCCAGTATGCTTTGTGACCGATCGCGCGTTAACCAATGCTTATTCCAGTCCGCCTTTTATATTCTAATTATTCTTTCTAAATGAAACCCTATTTCCTTAAACAATTATTCTTTGCTGGAGAATACTTCTTTAAAGTGGAATACGCCTGAATTAACGTGCTACTATTTATTTAAGGTTAAACTGAATTAACTGCTGGAACTTTGATTGTAGCAATCAGTAAGGATTTGCTGTTAAGTTTAACTAAAAAAAAATTTGGTTAAAGTTCATAGAGTTTATTTTAAGAACGAATGTGTGTACATAAAGACAATTCAGTTCTTTAAACAAATAATCGCATAGTTCAAGCGGGCGAAGCCGCAAGTTGCTAGTTTATATTTAAAAAAAGCAAACGTAAATCGGTGAATACGTGTGAAAATAATTTAATTGAATACATTAACAAGACAAGTTTCCCATTTCTGTAGCACGTCGACAAGAACATAAGATACAATTTTGAACTAGACTGCAACTACTTGTTGCTGGTAAGCAGCGGCGGGCGTTAGCTTAGATCAAAGTTTCTCGTCAGAACTATGACGCTAACAGCCTAAGAACAAAGGATGACATCAAAGTGTGATATGGGGAATCGTTTTACGTTATAATTTAGTTATATTACTTAGGTTTATATATAAAATGTGTGTATAATATAATTCAAATTATTATTCAAAAATTATATTTTAATATTTCTTAATATTAGCCTGCAGTTGAGTTCCGCCACTTGACACGCAATGGCTTCAGAATTCGGCGGAAAGTGGTGAACGGAGTGTTTTAACACTAGTTCCCTCTGCCTGCTCTGCTGTGTGCGGGATACAGCGTAAAGCTTAGCGTAGCTTTTTTTTTGTTTATGTGTTAATATTATAATAATAACATTTCAGCAGGAGAATAATTTAATTTTAGTAAAATAAATACAGCCATATTAATAAAATACAAATATACAGTATATTACATAAACGACAATTGGCTGTGTTATCACAGACTTTATCTCATCACAGTAAGTATTTGCAAAGCTACGAAAAGGGTTCAATGAACTCATTACATCGTCGTAGCGACCAGTGTAGCGCCATTTTAATTAGTTTTGCCGTTCACTACTGCAAATAAGTAAAAGAAACAAGTAATCGTTGGCATAAACAAAACGTGATTTGCTTTACTAAAGAAGTTACTGATGTTATTCTCCAATTTATTACTTTTATCAATTAGGATATTCATCAAGTAGTAATAGATGAGGCCAGTCGTGGAGCAAGGGCACAAGCGTGCGACTGTAAGCACGACAGGTTATGGATTCGCTTCCCACTTGGAGAAAATTAAATATTTTCATATCCTCGCTTTGGTAACGAACGTTTTTTGCAAAGTGGAAAATAGAAGTGTCCTTTGGAAAAGGAGTAACATGGACATAGCAGCTGGGGAACCCGATGACTGGGTTCGGTGGTTCCCTCTGCCTACCCTGCTATGTGCAGGATAAAGCGTGACACTAAAAAAGAGAAAAAAATCATTATGTGCCAAAAGAAGCCCAGAGCAGGTGCTACGTTAATGAAAATAAATGGCACGCCACGTTTAGGCATACAATCTATAAACATTAAAAATATTAAAACTCGTTGCAGAAAGATGACGAGCTAATCAAATTTCGCGAGTTGGAGAAAGTTGTCGGCAAGTTCGCAGATTCAATTAGGAGATACGCCGCTGCTGCCTCCACCCGCACTCCTCGGCCCGCTCTGCCATAGACCACAATGTACATTCGTGCCATTTGATAACACTAGTTATATGTTAAATAAATATATTTTTCTTTTCTTGGCCCCGGTTTCGTATACATTTTTAAGATAAGCCAAGCTAAACTGACGGCTACCGAATTAAAATAATATTTCATAGGAGATTATAACAAACTTTTTCAATTTAATCCGTCTAAAAAATAAGATATGATCAAGGAGTTAGAAATTAAAGTTTTTTTGTAAAATGATTTTGAATTACTAGGACTATTCCATTAATCCACAAAAGTGTAGAAAGTTATATACAAAGTTTATTTACTTTCACGTTTTTCTAATGACTATTGTATTAGTATACTAATGTTGCTTATTTAAAATTTTCCACTAATTCGATCATTATTTTTTGTTATGTATTAAATTTCTATTCAGAATATTTAAAAAACTAATCTTAATTAAAATCGTCGTTTACAGCGTAAATTAAGTAAAACACACTATAATCGACAACCGTAGCAAAAAATAACGCAGCGCTCGATCGTTTGCGTTCACTCCTGTGTTTTATTCACTATAGTAGTTGACAACGTGTTCGCGGCTTCGCCTGCTTGCACTACACAATTATTTATTTACTAAATAGGACTACTTACATGTCCTAATAAAATTGTCAATATATACTATACTAGCGGACGCGCGCAGCTTCGCTTGCGTATTTAAGGGTGAATTTTAATAACCCATGAAACATGTGTTCAATGAAATATTTTTAAGAGTCTAAATTTCAAATTTTATAAAAATCGGTGCCAATTTAAAAAAAAATCCATACAAACTTTGAATCCCTATTTTACCCCTTTAAGGTCAAAATTTTTCAAAATCCCTTCTTAGTGGATGTCCAGATTACGAAAGTAAACATCTGTCCAAATTCCACGTTTGTACCATCAGCGGTTACGGCTGTGCGTGCGTCTTACCTCAGTCAGTGAGGACAAGTCCTTTTATATATATAGATTATTATGGTATATAATATTTTTTCTTATATATCCATGTACGGACAGCGATCAGTTTTTTTATTATATGGTAAATAGATAGATAAAAAATTACGTACTAATGGTAAAGAAAATCATAGTAATTTACTAAATAACTCCAATACGTGACCTGCAAAAAGTTATTAATAAGAAATAATATTAGAGAACATTTCTACTAATCTGACCGGCGATTGCAAGTTATCCATAAGTAATAAGGCTAGTTGGCAATTGCCAATGTGGAATTGAATTAGACCTACATATATTTATATAGAAGTATATAGATAGATAAAATATTTAACAGTAAAAGAATCGTTTAGAGTTTCTTTTTTGATTGATTCAAAGCCGTTAGTTTAGTGTTAAGACACTCCTGTTTTTCACTTTTGGCGTATTTCAGAGTGGTTCTGTTAATTAATAAAATTATTATCACCACCAAGAATTACGAAAATGAAATTAATTTAAATATGATTCTGAGTGGTAATCGAACCCCCAATCATCCCTTGTAGAAGTCACTTATTAATTGCCCCACAGTCATGCGAAAATAGACCCAACAAACATTGGTACAATTTTTTACCTACTTACATAATTATATATACGAAAGCTTGATTTCTCTTTTTTTAGAAATAAGTAGAAATAAGTAAAACACAAAACATTTTACACAAACCGAGTTTCTACAGATAAAAACCATATCATTAACTTTATTATTTTAAATGTAAAAATTAAGATGTATTGTTAGAAATTCAGAGGCCAGAAGTGGCACAGAGGTACAAGCCTGTAACAGTAAACGCGACAGGTCGTGGGTTCAATTCCCTCTTAAAGAAATTAAATATTTCATATTGTTTCGCTCTAGCAATTCTAACTCCGGGATTCGGCGGAAAATGGGGAGCGAAATGTCTTAACCCTCTGCCTACCCTGTATTTCAACTTTCATAATATGTAATCTATGATTGTTAAAATGCGAATAATATTTAATGCCTGCGGGTGTAGATAACTCGCACTTATTCTATTAAAGTTGTACACTGCCCTCATTCTGTTGGCACCAATGCTATTTTTAACGCAGCTGAAGGCGCCTGAGGGTAATTAATACATTCAGTAGTCTTTCATATAGATAGATACTTGTACTTTTAAAAACATGGCAGATTTGGTTTTTTTTTTATTAATTATGCTTGTAATAGTTATTAATATAATATGGGTATTACAAAATATTATTTAGTAATAAAATGTTATTTAGAAACATACTTTGATAACAAGAAATTAATTTATTATTTACACATTACACATTTACATTAACAAGAAATTAATTTTATTATTTCAAATCAAATCAGCTTCACGCTGTATCCCGCACACAACAGAATAGGTAGAGAGAACCTAGTGTTAATACACTCCGTTGCCCACTTTCCGCAGAATTCTGGAGGCACTGCGTGTTGAGTGGCAGAACTCTACGCCGCGCTTTCCCTCGACACCAGAGCACAGAAATGGAAATATAAACGTAAATAAATATCTCACTTTCTGGCGTGGGGATCCAACCCACATTCGTCGCGTTACCGTTACCGTTACCACATCAG
This sequence comes from Heliconius numata, assembly GCA_016802625.1. Lineage (NCBI taxonomy): Eukaryota > Metazoa > Arthropoda > Insecta > Lepidoptera > Nymphalidae > Heliconius > Heliconius numata. The sequence continues at coordinate 45,770 of JAEBDU010013447.1, read as the reverse complement.
TCACACTCTTGTACCGCTGCGCCACGGCGGCCTCTATAATTTTATTATTTAAAATTAACAAATTACTTATTATTAATGGCAGAATACAATTATTAATTCACAAATAAATCGTAAAACGAAATGGCTAAAGCTTCTTTTCGTTAAGATAGATAAAATCTGTTATAGTTAAGCGGAGATGGGTGCAGCCATCTTTAATCTTTGAGTAATAAATTAAAATTGGCTGATTCCTGTGTCGGCTAATGAAAATCTTTATTTATGAGAGCTATTCATCGATAGCAGCAGGGTTTGAAGTATTATTTTATTATCTTTGACGGATTAGCGTTATACAATGTACCTACAATAATTATGCTTATATTAAAGACATAAAGGTCCGAGTTTCAAGTTTATGTAGTCACTTTTGTTTTCTTTTGTTTAATATTACAATATGATTAATAAGAGACAAAAGAATTGTATTATAAAATGCACAGTGCGAGCGCCGAGCCCATCGTGTGCTGTGCATCAGAGAGAGCTCAAAGAGGTGTTTGTGACTTCCTCTCGCTCCTGCTTCTACTGCGTATAAATTAACTCTGAACATATTCCTGGTATTCATCATTCAAATAGATATGAAGAACAAGAATATCGAATTATTTGAAAAAAACCAGTCAAATGTAAGTGAGTCTCACCCAACGAGGGTGAGACTTGAGACCGCACCAATTGACATTGTACCTTTGATATTCTCAAAAAATAAATTAATTTATTTAACGTAAGTCAAAAACTATTCACAAAAGTCCTTACCTATAATACCTTAGTATGACGATTGTCTAACATAGGGAAAAATTGTTGACGAAATGAAATTTTAATAATAAATACAAAGACAATAAGATACCACATAGTCCCTTCATAAATATATAGTTCTTTTCTACTTACTACATAATGTAGGTCCAAAGAAGCAATTTCAATAAAGAAATTCATATTGAGGGCGTAGAATTTAGATTATTTCCAGATTCCATTTTTTTTCAGTTTCACCATGTTTTTTATACGTATGTAGCATAATATGTTTTTTTTGGGTTCCATATCACAAAGTAAAAACAGAACTTCACTTTTTTGTCCGTCTTTTAGTCTGTTAAGATCATTTATCTCGAAACCGAGTGGAGTTAGAAAGCTAAAATTAATATAAAATTGTCAGGTCTATCAAAAGATACGAGTATTTATGTACTGCATACTGTACTGTTCTGCTGCATTTTACGGTGAAAACTTACAAAAATATAAAGAAAAAAATTTAAAAAGTGAAAATTTATGGGTTATCTATATATATAAAAGGACTTGTCCTCACTGACTGAGGTAAGACGCACGCACAGCCGTAACCGCTGATGATAGAAACGTGAAATTTGGACAGATGTTTACTTTCGTAATCTGGACATCCATTAAGAAGGGATTTTGAAAAATTTTAACCCTAAAGAGGTGAAATAGGGGTTCAAAGTTTGTATGGAAAAAAAATTAAATCGGCACCGATTTTTATAAAATTTGAAATTTAGATTTTTAAAAATATTTAATTGAATACGTGTTTCATCGTTTTCTAGAATTCTCCCCTTAAGGGGTTGAAAGTTTGTATGGAAAAATTCTTAAATGGCCACCGATTTTTATAAAATTTGATATTTAGACTCTTAAAAATATTTAATTGACCATTTGTTTCATGGTTTTCTAGAATTCACCGCCAAAGGGTGCAAATAAGGGGTTGAAAGTTTGTATGGAAAAATCTTTAAATCGCCACCGATTTTTATAAAATTTGAAATTTAGACTCTTAAAAATATTTCATTGAACACATGTTTCATGGGTTAGAATTCCCCCTAAATAGTTTTTCTAGTTTGTATTTTTAGTTCATTTGTTACAAAATTATTAATTACATCACAATATTTTATATAAAAGTCTTTTAAAAGTTGTCATTAAATTCAGTTATGAGAAAATAATAAAACCCATACTGTATTAGACAGTTTTTATTCGACAAAAAGCAATCATAATAATCAGGGGCTAAGTGAAAGACTTTTTTTATTCATCGCACGAATTCAAGAAATCTAATATTACATTCAGCTTCAGCTCGATCTCGCGAACAATGTAATTGTACGAGTTCAAGAATCGTATAAAATCAACTTTGAAAGAAGCAGCACTAATAACTTATCCTATACCTACTTAAAATATGCAAATATCTTACTCTATGCTCTATCAATAAGATATTAAATATGCATATGCATTGTATTGGCAGTTTTAAACGTGGTTCAATACAGCTACTAACTGAATCTATTTTTAAATTACAGCTTAGAACCTTTTCATACAAGGCAAGGTAGACAGAAAATTTGTGAGTGTTAAGACTTTCCTTTGAAACAATATGTGTTAACGGGCGAAACTCAACGTCGCACATCTTGTATCTAATTGAAAAACATGAAAACAAAATGATCTTAGTTATTAAGTAAAACTTCAGGGATACTATTTATTATCAATCGTTTTTTATACTTATACTAGCGACCCTCTTGCGGTTTCGCCCGCTTTTACTACTGGATTATTCACATAATGTATGTTTGCAAAGCACTTAAAATAATGTTAAAATTAATTTAACCCTAATGCAACCCACATTTTCGTAGTTTCAATAAGGATTTTCCAATTGTTTTACACATCAAAAATTTTTTAGTAGGTACCGTAATTTTAAATTTGTGCTACTAATCTTTCAAGTACTTATTAAAGTACATTTAAATGACTATTTTTAGATAGTTAAATGACTATTTTTAAACGGAAGAAATTATAAACAAAAACTTACCTACCTACTAATAACTACTATAAAAAATATGAAACCAAATATATCGTGCTGAAATAATACATTTAACTCCAATTATCCAATACGTGCAAACGCATCGAAATCTTCGTTGCTATAGAGGCAGGCGGGTTTTTTTTTCGAGCTTGTGGTTAATGCTGAAGAGGGAATTCTGTCCCTGATGAAAAGCAAGCAGTACATGGCTGCCTGTGAGGAAAATTAAATAGTATGCATCGGCCGGGAATCGAACCCGCGCCGCCCGCGTGGCAGGCAAGTATTCTCCCACTGAACCGCCGATGCGTGTAAGGCAGGCGGGCGCGGCGGACGCATGGCGAGTGGCGAGCCGTTTCGCAGCAAGGATTTTTTGATATTGTAACAACTTCTAAAGTACTTATTAAAATGAAAAACAGTAAAAGACAGTTTTTATCTACATTAAACGGCCAACGTAACTAATATACTTATTTATATGCTGAGAGTAAGGGATAAGTGAAACTTGAGTAACATACAGATGGTTTGTCAACGGCGGGATGTGTCAACAATTAAATGCGTTTTTCTGTAAAACTATTCGCAATTTCGAAATAGTGTAAATAGCAAATTTTATCTTCGTTTAACGTAGAAAATTAATAAAGTATTTTAAAGGATAAGGATTAATACCATTATGGAAAAATATCCTTCACAATAAAAAATATATTGAAATTATTATTTTTAGACAGAAAAATGATCACTACACGTTATTCTTAAAATTTACGAATATGCTGTCGCGGACTTTTTTGTAGATCTTATTAAGAGGAACAATACTCTAGTACATTATTTTCATGTAGTACTTACCATTAAAGCAGCGCATGCGCGAAAGTATCTCAACGGGTAGGACTTTATACACATTTGTCGTATTTATGTTAATTTACATAAGAATATACAAATAATAAACTATATATAAACCTTCTATGAAAAATACTCGACCTAATGGTGAAAACCGCATCAAAATCCGTTGGGTGGTTTAGAAGAAGAAGAGTTAGAAACAACAGACAGACACGAAAAGCGACTTTGTTTTGTAAGATATAGGATGAACGTGGCAGAACTCAACAGGCAATGCTTCCAGAACTCCGTGGAAAGTGGAAAACAGAGTGTCTTAACACTAGGATATAGCGTGAAGCTCAGTTAATTTGATTTAATTTATTCTATATGGACGTAAAAACCTCATTTGACTATACAAAGTAATAAATTTATTAAAGAAAACGAGAAATACATAACGGAAATAATTAAAGGAATTATTAATTATTTCACATCGCTTCTTCCAACAGTACACACACGAGATATCTTCCATCCACAAATTAATAATCGATTGATAGAGACAGTTCAAATAAAAATGAAGCTATAAAATCTAAATTGATTTGTGGACTTCAAATTCACACTCATCTATTACGATTTATGTGACTATAAAGGAAAACGGATTCTTCGACTTTATTTAAAATCAATTTTCCAATATTGTTAAGACGGGTTGAATTATCACGTGTTGGACTTAAAAATGAGGCATCCCACGCTCGACATTGGATTTTAAGATTTTAAATGTCTATTATATTCAATTTTTTTTTAAGATCAATTTTTTAAAAAGGTTTTTTTTTAATCTAAGCAGGTAATATAATCCCAGAGAGGCAAATATAATCACACATTAGCAGGGTAGGCAGAAGGAATCTGTGATCCTAGTGTTAGGACGTGTTAGAACCTAGTGTTAGGACGAGGCCTCGCCGCCTCGTTTCCAGAGAATAAATAAATATTAAATATTTTATTTCTTCAAATGGGAATCGAACTTACAAGCGACAGACTTTATCTAATAGAGGAATCTAATTAACATTTAATAAAATACATGTAGATATTTATTTAAATATTCTAATATTATGCCATTTTTTCATGAGAGCTTCTGAGTAGATTCTCAATTGAGGAAATGAAAATACGAGTAAATCAAAAACAAAGAAAAGTACAGTGTTGAGTTCCGCCATTCAATTCGTAATGCTTTAAGATTTCGTCGGAAGTATTTTTTTTATGTTTTTAAATATAAATGTATATAATTTTTGTGAAGCTGAATGAAGAATATTTTTTAAGTTATATAATTTCATGTATATAACATTTATCTATTATCAGCTTCAACCTTGCAAGGCTGTCAATCCAGTCAACGAACAATTTATTGATAGAGCTGGGATAACGAGCGCTTTCGAGACATTGCCGGTTCCGTCACGTAGTCACACGTCGGCTGTCCGTGGCGCCATTATACTGATATCCTCATATGAGACACGCATATATATGTACAATTATATAAAAATCTAAATGAAAAAGCCAAAAATTATACAAAGCCAGTCAGGCGTACAAGCGTGTGACTGTAAATATGACAGGTACTGGGTTCGATTCTCGATTTCCCATAGAATTCGACGAAAAATAGGGAACTTAACGCTAGGTTCCCTCTGTTTACCCTACTGCATGAGGAATACAGCATGAAGCTAATTAAAAATTATACTAGCAACTGCTAGCTGCTGCTCTTAATAGCTTTTGCATAATTATTCGTCGTTGCACTTAACAAACATTCGAATTAAAAAAATATATATCTTTAATTTATATGGTAAAAAGGTTTTTGTTTAATGATTGTTTTAACATTTAAATTAATTACATCAATTATTTAAAAATGCAACCAAAAATATAATAAAATAAATCTTCATAGCTTATTATTTCTCATATAGTGAACGTACGATAATCTTATCTAATTCCTTAATAGTTTCCACCGCAAATCTATACGTCTCTACATTCAATGTATAATAGTTTCTAAGATAAACCTCTATCGTAGACGTCTCTACATTCAATCTAATTGGCAATGTTAATCACATGTATCGCATACATTAATCTTAACTCCGGCTATTTATCCCGTCGCCCGCATTATCCCGCTGTCAAATTGTAAACTGTCGGCGGAAATTACTCCCATAATGACATTTCGGTAACGAGATTTCACGCAAAACCCCATTTTTGAAAAAAAATGTGTTAACAAAAATGAAATTGTCGACGGGATTTCTTGGTTCATTACGCAATGTACATACTGGTTATATATTACCTCAATTATGTAAATCGTAACATATTTGAATAACCAAATTGAAAAACATAAAAAAAAATACAGTCGAATTAATAACCTCCTTTTCTTACAGAAGTCGGTTAAAAATAAAGCGTGCACTCAGTAAAGTACATTGTATAGGACATTTTCGTAAGACATCTACATATATATGTAGCGATAAATAATCGTGCGTCATTGATATAGAAATATTGATATGTATATTTTATAGTTTTATTATTGGAATATTTTTTAAACGCTTATTATATAAAAATATTATTAGATTTAATATTAAACAACAATAAAAAAATTGAAATACATTAACCTTCCGTTTGCTTAAAAAAACATGTACCTATAATTTTAGGATCAGATCTACGCAAACAAAAAGAAATCAATAATAATTGCTATATACTGTCAGTTCAGTTCAGTTTAATTCAATTGTCTCAATCTATAAAAAAAAACAAAGTCAAAACGTTTAAAAACTGATGACAGGCAAAACTAAAGTCACGACCTCGCAACCGCCCAGCCGGGCGGCCGATACATTGATCAACCGTTGAATACGCAATACAAACCGATGAATGAAATTACAATTTGTAATTGGAACGCAGATACCAAGACCTCATTTCCTATATTTACCCATTAATTACATTCATGTCCTCGTGTACGTTGTGATAATGAAGAAAGTTAGTTAATCCCCCCTCCCCCCCCCAGTATTTATCTGAGTCGTTTCCGACTCGTCGTTGCGCACGTATTCCGCATGAATAATTTTGCGTTATTTACTGAAAGATGCCAGTTGTGGTGTTAAGGCACAAGCGTGTGATTGTACCTGCGATAGGTTGTGGGTTCGATACCAATTCGAGGAAATTAAATATTAAATATTTTTATTTCTTTGTTCTAGTTTCGAGGCAAAAAGTGCGGCTTTGAGTTCCGCCACAAAGTACGCATTGTCTCCGGAAATCTGCGAAAAATGAGCAGCGGATAGTGATTCTTCCTACCCTGCTACACCGTGAAACTAAAATAAGAATTCTCACATCTCCTTAAATAGCTACTCACCAAATATATCTACTATCTCGCCACTTTATTTGTATTTTTTTTAATTAATTAAGAATATATACAAATTGTATTCTTTTACATAAATATTTTACATTATTTTCTTAACAACCAAGAGCTTCTTGTAATGTTATATGAATTGTACAGTTTTCCTTATATAAGTTAATGAACAGTTGGGCGACTCGCGTAAAGTAGATTTACGAGTAACCCCGCGACCCGTCACCGTCCCTGGCTCCCTCGCACTACACAAGTCATCAATTTGCCCAGGACACACGACTTGGAATCCCGTTAATTAAACTATGTCTCCAAATTAAACTTACGCAACAAAGAAATATCTCATAAGCCCGTATTCAACATTAAGAAAATAGTCATTTCTTAATTATAAATTCTTCTTAATTTAATTTAGTAAAATAGTATTAAATACTAGATGTATAAAAATATATTTAAGATTAGTTGTGAAAAGCAGACATTGACATTATTTTTACAATGGTAAATTGAGACATCATATTAATCAATAGAAGTCAATTTAAAATAGAATGTTTTACTAGAATTCTTTCCAATAGATTTAAATATTAATAATAATTAAATATTTAAATTACCAATGAGGCTGTGCCGGCTGGCGCCGAGGCTGGGCGCGGGCGGCGAGCCGGCCGCACGCAGCGCGCCGAGCGCGCCGCCGCCGCCGCCGCCGCCCAGAGGACCGCCCTCCAGCGCGCCTGGGACAAATGAACACATCAATTTTAAAAATTAACTAAATAATAAACAAATTTTTGAATTTATAACACATATTAAAACCAAAAAGATATCATGATCTCAATATTATAAAATTTGTTTCATCAAATATTTATTTATTTAATAATATACATATACAGCAACGTACATATGAATATATAAAACATTTTTTAAAATTCTTTAATAAACGTAATAACAAACGAACAAAACGAACTTAAATAATAACTAAGTGTTCTGTGTATGTTAAAACAAAAAAAATATTTTGTTGTGGTAACATTGATATGTTATTGCCATATAAATCTAAATCGTTGGCTATAAAAACAAATTTCCACAAGCATTGACACATGCGTGGGGGTAATAGAAACGGTAATAGTATTGACATGTCAAATCAGCTCCATGCTCGCACAGATAATACAATTCCAGAGTCGTTATAGCGCCGTTACCTGTTGGAGCACAGCGGTATCTGGTACCCGCCATATTTTAATTACAACGCGTGTTTTTTACGCTTTCAACGATTGAATTAAGCTTTATAGTTATATTTTATGATCACGTGTCATTTTGTCACGCTGTACGCTGTACGCCCGCACACAGCTGGATAGGCAGAGCTGAATTCCAAAGGCATTACGTGTTGAGCTGCTACATTTAAATTATCTAATTAATTATAATCAAAATGATACTTATTCATAAAATAATTAACGTTAATAGTTTTGTTATAAGTGTATTATTTCGATACTGTAGATTTAATAACTACATTTATTGATGCGTATCCAATTATGCGGGATTTTCTGAATAGAACCACAGATTAAAATGGAAATTAATTAAACAATTATTTTTTTAAAATACCACAAAATTATATGGATACATAAGAGTAATTAAACAAAAACTAAAATGAATTTAAAACTATACTTTGCCATACTATTTCATGTTAAAAATTTAAGGATATCACATTTTTTTTATATTTTTATATTTTCGATAGTTCAAAGTAAATGTTAATTATTGTTGCTGAAGTTACACATTTTCAAAATATTTTAATTGGTTTTTACTACAACAAATTTGTTAGTAAATCTGTTAAAAAATAAAATGGTAAAATCTCAGTAATATGTTTTTATTTTACCTGTATCAATGTCAGTTATGTCAGCATACGAAATACATGTCGACGGCACGCAGTCGACAGTACAGGAAATTGATTGGTCCTTTCAGCTTCCAATGAAGTGCCGATAAAAGTTCGAGATATAATGGACACTTGACGTCTCGAACTATGCGCGAGGGACTCAGTCTTGGTATATACAGAGGAATGACCATATATCGACAGCGATCGTCACAATTACACAACCCACATATAGCCATCCCTTATACGGATACATTCCCTATCCACTAGAGACTTACGTTTATTGCGTTCGTATATTATAGACAGAAATAATGGTTTTTTTTTCTTCTGATTAATAACTAAAAAAATATTAATGTATTTATGTTAGATTTCTAGCTTTACATAAGTATATATTCAGCTTCACGCTGTATCCAGATCCACGCAGTGGCAGAACTCAAACCCGCGCTTTGCCTCGACACCAGAGCGAAGAAATGGAAATATAAACGTAAATAACTTCAGAATTCGGCAGAAAGTGGGGAACGGAATGTCTTCTTAACACTAGGTTCTCTCTGCCTACACTGCAGCGTGAAGCTGTTTTTTTTTTCCTTAGTGATTTTCAGGCAAAAAAACATAAGAAAAGGCTTTATCCTCGAATGATCCTTTTCAACATTAAGCCTTTAAGATAAACTTGCGCGGTGTAGGAAACAAAATATCGAAGCTTATTCGTTGTATTATCCTTTGTTTTATCGGGTATGTTAAGTGAATTTATAGCTGTAATTTTTCCTTTTTACTTTAACTATTGTTCAAAGTTATACGAAAAGATTTTTTAACGAACAGGCTAATAATGTGGCAACCGAACGATACCTTACGTTCCATATTAACGATGTAAGCGAAGGTTGCTCACTTCGCTTACATCGTTAATATGGTACGTAAGAACCTATTTATAAGCTTGCGACCAGATCTAAAATTATTTTTTTCAGCTGCCTTAAAAATCCTCTAAAACAACAAGGCGATGAGTTTATGTTCATAATAGACTATAAAATCTAAACCAAAATATTCTTTATCGGGCTATCACAGCCGATATCGACCATTACAAGCACTTATGAGTTCTAGTTTAAGTTATATAGAAATACTAGCGGCCCGCTCGCAGTTACACCCGCATGAGCTATGTTATTATTAATTTCTGTCTCCATGACTACGTCCTAGTGACGTCTATGCAAAACTTGAGACTCCTAGCATTTGTAGTAACGAAGTTTCATACAAACTTTCGACCTCAAAAACAACCCCTTAGAAGTCGAATATTACAAATTCCCGTCTTAGCGAGCACCTACGTCCTATAAGTACCTCTTATGCAAAATTTGAGATTCCTAGCACTTGTAGTTTCTGAGATTTCGTGATGAGTGAGTGACCTTTCGATTTTATATATATAGATATTAGTGTCAGTCCCATAGGAAGCTGCTAACATAGGAGATACAATCTCTTACTAGGATATACGGAGTCAGCTTAGCAGACCAAATTCGAAATTAAAAGGAATAAAGAGGAATACAGTATTGGCGACGCCGTCTCCATGAGGACGATGAGAAACTTACTAAGGTGATTTAAGCACGTCGAAAGAATGAGTGACGTGATAACAGATTTACGTATGATTTTAGGTTGACCTTAGGAGCACAGTGCCGAGGACGCTGAAGGCGCTGGGTAAAACACAAGAAATAAGGCTAAAGATTTACTATTTGTTGTAGTTGTTGTTTGTTTATTTAATGTAAATCATCAATTTAATAATGGAACAGAAAACAAACCATAAATTCTCTTAATTCTCATAAGTACATAATTCAGTCTTTTACTATTATAATTTGAATAATAACTATATCAAAGCAGATGGGCCACTTCATGTAAAGAATTATGAAATATAATACGTTCACATATTTGTGTTTCAATTTGTATAGCAGTGACCTACATATATTAGAATTGTTTCAGAATTTTGTAAAATATATAACAATATACTCTTTTGTATAATGTACTTTATAAAGGGCTTCTATTAAAAAATAATCATTATAAAAGATTTGACCTAATATAGGTGAACATATCTCGCCCTTCTAAGAGTATATTAGTTTCCTTGTAAATCCCCAGACAGTATTGGGTCTGAAATCGCTACCACCGAATAAATCTTTATAAGAATTAAATATGTTAAAGCTTCAAACGTGAGTAAGCTGCACATTTAATGTTCTCGATTTTATATTATAATTAATTAATTAAATATGGAGAAAACATATCTAAATTTTCTATTTTATTCTATATCTTTAGATACGTCGTCGTATAAAACAAAATCGGTTCTCAGCTATGCACGTGTGTAACTAATAAACTACACAAAGGATTATAATGTGGTTTCCATTAAATCACGGAATAATTTGAGAGGAACTGCTGGTGGTGAAGTTGGCGTGTATTTGTGTTAATTAACCATATAAATTAAGGCTACGGTTTTATTAACAAAATGTGCTTTTAATAAGCCACTTAAGAAAGAATTTTAAAGCGAAATCTCTTCTACTATTTGTACCCTTATTTCACAAGACCTCCTGAATTAAAAACCAATACTAGTGAAATATTTACACTATTAAAATTGCTTATTAAAAGATATTTTAATTAAAACAATGAAATTAAATATATAAAAATAAAGTAGTGCAAACGATTGCAATAGTTTTATCAGTAAATATCTTGCTTGGCTTTAAGATCATAATCTAAGCAACATAGCATTTTTGGGCAATATTTCAAAAGTTCACGAAACTTTTTATCTATCTCCGCGTGATAGTGGTCAGATATTCTGTCGAAAATAAATTATGTAAGATATCTTCCTATGATATAAATAAACATTGTTAGTGTTTTCTTTTTATTTCATGAAGCGCTTTAAATAAAGCTTGACTTCTTCATTGGATGACGAATGCCGGATGACAGATTGCGGATAGCAATTGACACAATATTACTGGATGATTTTCATTTTCTATTTTTTTTCTATTATATAACAAAATGTTGATTGACGTTTATAGTAATTTATTTTTGTTTTGAAATTTTTGCCGTTTTTATCACAATAGAAGAGTCTAGACCCCTTTTTTAACGTTATATTTATCAGCACTTAAAAAAGTTATGCATTTCAATTTATGATGCTGACAATTTATTGCAACAAATTTCTATAGTATCGGAAAAAACATATTTTACATATTTATACATTTAAATTAAAGTACATTAACTATATAAATTTAAAATTTTATTTTTAAAAGAGAAATGAATAGGAATAAACGCAGCTTTCATTGAAAATAACGTTGACAATGTCTTGTTTCTAAAGTTGAAAGTTCACGAAGATCCTATTGTTTGCTAAGTAAAATATATATACAAGTCCTAGGTAAGCTGCACCACAGTACGTTTTTAGTTCACTACTATGTTTAAATTTCTCTAGATCATATAAATAACTTAATAATATATGTTATATAAATTCATTTGGCAACTTTAGTTTTGCCAAATATGATGCCAAATGCTTGTAGACTTGACACTATGATGGAATACTTACATACCTTATCTAATAAATAATTAACAAAATATTAGTAACTTCTATATTTAAATAGTTATTGTTATATGAAAAAAATAAATTATTTATAAAAACTTTTTTAGTGATTTAAAAAATATATATTTAAAAACAAAGCCTATTTTTATTTAGTGGAAAACCTGCTGTGTGCTGGATACAACGTGAAACTAATTTGTATGAGTTAACCTTTATGTATGGCTTCCGTAATTTAACTCAGCATAAAGTCAATTTTAAAACCATCTGCTTTACTAATTGTGTGTTCAAAGACTTAAATGAACGAATAGCGTAACTCTGCGTGACATTAGTTTTGGCGCGTTTACAGTCCATAAATTCACACCGAAAATTATTTTACACTATATTTGTGCAACGATTGCAATTTTTGTTATACCTTGGAAAATTGCTTTAAAATAAAATTGAATTACTTCCTTCAATTGAAACATAGTAACTGTTCTAAGGCTTCAAAGAAAAACTATATAAGAAAATATTTCCTTCAACTACCTATACAGTTTTCAAGAGCTTTTCTAGGTGATTGCGTATCAAGTTGAGAACTTTGATCTACAGTTCAGTCACCCACTAAGCTTCATTGCAGATCGTTGCTTCCCAAGTCTGTATATAAATTATTTTATTGGTTTATCTTACTTATACTATCAATTTGAAAGCGCTTAGATATATTTAGAACTCGACGAGAAAAATACAAGATAATTTTATAATTGTTTAACACCCAAAAATATTGAATGTTTGCTCAAAATTTAATATTTTCATTGCTTCGCTCTGAAGTCGACGCGAAGCTTAGCGTTGAGTTCCGCAGCTCACCACACAATGTATCTAGAATTCGGTAGAATCCCTATTTCCACGGAGTATCTTAACACTAGATTCCCTACGTACTATAAAAAAAAATACAAAGTAATTCAATAATATTAAACAATTTTCAATTCAATAAACAAATGCAATAACATAGCATATACTTTATTAACAATTAGTAAGTTAATGAAAGTAATTAACAAAAGATATGGTAGATTTCTAAAATTTATTTTAGAAACACAAAATTTGAAGAAATATTAGTGACTATAACAGACACCTCCTAACTCCTCTGTTGGGAGTCAGCCAAAATCCATTAAAGAAAATAAATTTATATATACCATGAATTATTTTAATTGAAAAGTGGAAAATTTTACCACTCTATAAAATAATTAAATCACTTGTTATATTAACCATCTGTCGATATTTCATGAGTATCTGTAATTAAGTTGCCCTTAGATCATCTGAGAACGTCCGTCATGTCTGCACAACGCGGCGGTCTTAATTAAAATATAAATTGTGAACCTTATTAATATTTTAAAGTTCTTAATATCCACTCAAATTATTAACCTTCTTAGGTCTTAGGTCTAACTCCAAATTATTAAAAGAATTGAGTAATTATAGTTTCTTTCTTTGTTTGTTTATGGGATAGTAGGGTTTGAAGAATAGTATTATAATTATAATTCGTAATTAATAACAAAAATAAATATAATAATAAATTTTATTGATGCTTATTAAAATGTCTACTTGGTTATAGCTAACGTGACCACATGTCCCGTTTTCCGTCCCTGTCTTGCAAAACATGGCACCGGAACGCATATAACGCCGCGATTGTCGTGGTACTATTCTATTGTCAAAAGACAACTGAAAGGGATAGCTTACAAGAAAATTAATCCATACTAAAAAAACAAAAACATACCTCTAAAAAAATTTAAAGCAGCATGGAAAAGCGAAAACTGAGGCCAGTCGTAGCGCAGGGGCACAAAGTGTGCTGCAAAATCGACTGGGTGTGGGTTCGATTCCCACTCGAAGAAAGGAAATATTAATTTTAATTTGTATTTTCATTTCTTCGCTCTGGTGTCGAGGCAAAGCGCGGCGTTGAGTTCCGCTACTTAATACGCAATGCGTCTTAGGCAACCCCTAAGACACTTCTTAAGACACTTCTTAACACGAGGTTCCCTCTGCCTACCCTGCTGTGTGCAGAATACAATGTGAAGCTGATTTCATTTGATTTAATATAAATTTATTAAAAATCGATCGTCCCATTTTGAGGCGAACAAAGAATAGTCACGTTAGTACAGCGTATTATTTATAAAATCCTCGAAATTATTGAAGGCGTTTTATCCGCCAAAACTAATGTTAGGTTAAATATAGATAGCACTCTAATAATAAATACAATAAATAAAATACTTAAAAGTAACTGAGATAACAAATACAAATATATGAAACTACATATATACATACACATATATCATCTTTAAATGATATCACCGTACCTAAGGAACTAAATCCCAACTTTAAGCGTATAATTTAATAGCAGCCTGTAAGCGGTATTTGCTCGCTCGCAATCATATTAACCCGGCAGCATTAAGCGGATATAAGCACTCGGCGCACCTATGACTATTAACCCCCGACCGGATTATTTTATAAATACATCATATTAAATTTGTACAACTTATGGCTACTAAATTTGTAACTTTGTATGGGGGTATGGGTTAAATGGGTTTGTTATGGTAAATTATGTTTATTTAGTGTATTTTCTATACACAATGGACACCTTTGTCGGAATTATAGTTTTCATATTTCATATAGCTTAGACCTATGAGAAAGTTATTAATTTCAAAGGTTTGGTAAATGTCTTCTATCCTGGTCAAAAACACATGTCTGTTTTTTGCTTCAATTATTTATATGGTTTCTAACTCCTGGTGAATATTATTGAGATTGATTTGGACCTCAAGCTGCATCGAAGTGGGCGCTAGTGACGAGAATGTTTTGGTAAACATTGACGCATTTGACATTAGCGAAGTGAATTGTACTATATATAACATGCCTAAAACCATAAAATAAAGAACATAACACAATGTAATAAATATCATAAACTAATAATCATATTTTACACTTTAATATATTACATTTTATGAGTTTCAATACATAATTTAAATTTAAAAGTAAAGCTATTTTCTCACACATATCTATACAAAAGTCTATATACTATAAGTTGAATAATAAAACTGATACTCAATTTATCTCGACAGATTTAAGTTAACTAAAGGCTCAAACACTTTACTCGCGAAGCCGATAAGTAAAGTTACGTGAAACACAGAAACTTTTATTTCTCTAAGTTTTGTTCCATTTCGAATTCATATGGTTCTCGTCGATCATTCGTAACTGAGTATAGCTACTCAGTTTTAAATAAACTCGCTTTGATAAAGATATCTATTGTTATGTATAAAATTTTGTACTTGAGATATCTTTAATATTAATTTTAATGTTGAATTGTGCTCTTCTATACCAGTTCCTGGAGCGAGACCTCCCGGACACCCAAGGAAGCGCTGGTTGGATGTCGTGATGCAGGATATGAGAGCCAATGGTCTAACCACCGAGGACGCAAAAGACCGTGCAAAGTGGAGTAGGTCGAGTAGGAAGGCAGACCCTGGTAATAGCCGGGATTAATACCAGGAACAAGAACTTGAATTGTACTTTTGGATCATCAGTAATAATAGTAGCTTATTAAATCTGTACTGAATTATAATAGAAACCAATGGGTTATAACACACTTTGTACGTGACTTTAAATACAGTTTTAGAGTTCAATTTCCACTCCAGGAAATTAATTATTTAACATTTCACTGTCCGTTCGTTATGTTCTGCCACTTAACATGCAATACAACGAGAATTCGGAGAAAAGTGGAGAACGAAGTGTATTAACACTAGCGTCCCTCTATCTAGGCCTACCCTGCTACATGCAGGATACAATGTGAAGATGAAAGGAAAAAAGAATTATAATAACTTACTCATAGTTTTCATTCATTAATTCTTACAAATAATTTCTCCAAGTTCAATTTTAACTACTATTTCAATACTACCTTCACCAACACCACTTAATAAATTAATTTGAGAAAACTGCTACATCTATAAATTACAGTAAAATAGTACGTAAAGCGCATCGGGCAGAGCTTATTTCCATTTTATGAGAGCGTTGTACGTCGCGGAGGCAAAGGTCGTAAAACATGGGTACTTTACGAGGACCGGGGTATGGCTCTACCCTCTTCTCTTCAAGTGATGCATTTCGGACATTATCAAGGCTTCCTCATAATAAATTCAGTTTGATATAGCCGAGGAAAACTGTGGCATGTAAATCAAGTTGATTTTGCACAAAGTTTGTTCGCTCATATTAAGGTTGGTACGAGTATGTTTAGGTCCCTAAATACGTTTATACTAACCCCGGCTGCGTGAATGCCGTCTTCTATTAAAGTGTTACGGGAACTTTTAGTGTGTTATAATGTATTAGCTGTGTATAAATATCTATTTAATTTAATTTTGTTATAGTTAGAGTCAAGTCGCAGTGCAGGGGCACAAGCGTGGTATAGGTTGTAGGTTCGAATCCCATTCGAGGAAATGAAATATTTATGTTTTTTTAATTTCCTCGCTCCGGCTATCTGTGTTCGGCCACTCAACACTCAAACAATATCTCCAAAATTCAGCATGAACGTTAAGCGATGAAAATGGAGAACGAACAAAATGGGAACAAAGTGTTACGACACTAGGTTCCCAGGTTCTCTTTGCCTACCTTGCTGTATGTGGGGTACAGCGTGAATCTAAAAGAACATCAATATAATTACAAATATAGTAGAGAAGCTATAAAATAAAATAGAGAAAAATGTTAGAAAAATAGTCAACAGTATCAGTTTTCCTACCGCAACCTTATAGGAAGTTTTGGAAGTTGAACAGTACAGTTATAGTAAGTAAACTATAAAAATATCGTAAATATAAGAGGGGAAAGGTAACCCAATACCTGACTAAAGTATATGCAAATAACAATTTAGCCGGTGCCTGTCACATGTGTACATTTGCACGTTACGGCGGCCACATATTGAAACTTGTATGTTTACATTAGGAATACGGATCGCATAAAGTTCATATTCTAAAAGAAAATAAAAAGAATTCCGTTGACAGTTGTCGTAGGAGCCACGTATACGTATGTAAGTGGATAGGAAATTGGAAAATGAATCTATAGGATTCTGGTATTATATTTATTCTGTTTTTGTACTTAACAATATTATATCTGGTAGAGTCTGGTATAATTATATGGAACGTAACATTAGCAAGGTGAACAGAGGGAACCTAGATACTCCGTTCACCGTAATTGTGTGTTGAGTGACGGAACTTACGCTTATATTTTTATTTCTTCGCTTCTGGTGTCGAAGCAAAGCGCGGCGTTGCATTTCCGCTACTCAACACGCAATGCCTCTAGAATTCGGCGGAATGTGGGTAAAGGAGTGTATCAATGCTAGGTTCTCTCTGCCTACCCTCCTGTGTGCGGGATACAGCGTGAAGCTGATTTATTTTTATTTTACAATTTTGTTCAGCTCATTTAAAAATTAACAGTTTTTCCAAATTAAAGTAATAGTAAAATGTCATCGCTACTGAATAAAATAACAAAACATGAACCTTAACGACAAATACAAAATCAAAAATTTAAATATTTTACTAAAAGCTTCTACAAACAAACAAAAAACCGCTTTTAATTACATCCTGCATGACCAGGAAATTACACAAGGAACTCCTCGTATTCTACGAAATTACTGCAGTTCATGTTTTTTTTTTAGTGGCAACACGACAATGACGGAATAAAAGAGTTTAAATATATATAATGTAAAGAATTTAAATGTATTTATTTATCTGTAATCGAAACTTTATTTTCCAGCTTCACGCTGTATCACGCATGTAGCAGGGTAAGCAGAGGGAGCCTAGTGTTACAACACTCCATTCCCCACTTTCCATTGCATTCTAGAGGCGTTGCATGTTGACACCAGAGCAAAGACATTAAGACGAAATGAAAATATTAAGTATTCCATTTCCTCAAGTAGAAATAGAACTCACAACCTGTCACTTTTACAGTCACACGCGTCCCCCGCACCACAACTGGCCTCAGTAGAAGCTTTTATTTGTATAAACTGGTTTTGTGGTTAAAAGTTTAACATACGACCCACTTTTTCCAGCAATTGCTGCGTTTAATTTTTATGGAGTCCATTTTCATGTGGTTTTTTTCTCACTCACTCATGTCATTTTTTTCTTATTATTCGCACTAACAACGCCTAAATGGTTAAAAATAGTTTTATGTAATGAAAATAATTCAATTTTATCGTTATTTATAAATAACTAAAAATATCATTAACCCGTAATCTTATCAGTTCATATTAGTTTCAGAATAAAACGTTAATTGGTACAATCTGCTTTAAACACACACACTGTATATATTTCTAACGAAATAATCAGAAAATCTCTCATTTTCTTGCACCTAGCTCACAGTCTTTATTTATTCATGGATGTAGGGACTACAGACGGTTGCCGCGCTGGTTTCTACAAATGTAGCTGAATTAATGTATTCTTTAAGGAAACACAATTTCATGTAATGTTTTAAATATTTAAGTGTGGCAGTATAATGTAGTTCGTAATTAGTTCGTGTGATTAATAATAATGAAAATAGATATTCTGCTTACGTAATTAGCTTCACGCTGTATCCCGCAATAAGCAGGGTAGACAGAGGGAGTCTAGTGTTAAGGCACTGTGTTTCCCATTTTCCGCGGAATTCTTCGGAACTTAACGACACTTTGTCTTGACACCAGAGCGGAGAAATGAAAATATTAAATATTTCATTACCTCAGGTGGAGATCGAACCCACAACCAATCGCGTTTATGGTCGCACACACTTATGTCTCTGCGCCACCACTGACCTCTATACTACACTCATAATCGGAAGCTATAGATATAATCAAGTGAATCAATAAGAAAACAAAAAACCCGACTGCGTAAGCTAAATTAATATATCTTTATTATCACTCGCACTCGTGCACTCACACTTATTAGCACTCGCGCCACAAAGACAAATCTAACGATATATCATTAATCAAAATCGGTTCATTAGTCTAACAGTTACTAGAGAATAAAGGAACGGACATACATACATAAACGCTAAAAACATAACCCTCCCATTGGGCTTCGCCACAGGTGGTTAAAAAATATATATAAAATTTAATAGAAAATCCAAAAACAATGGACAGTTGTCAATTAACGACACAAGCAACAGTTTTAAAATTATGTTTGAAATTGCTATGAAAAAATATTTTAAAAAATAACAAAACAGTTTTTAAAATGGGTTTGCTGGAAAGATTAACAAAAACTTGCAGAAAAGAGCGAACGCGGCTGAATAATATTTCATTGTAATGCAAATAAGCTACATAAATTAAGATCAATTTGATAATAAGATGAGAATATTTTTTTATGCAAGTTTTGTATAAAAGTCAATATTTTTCTATTCTGGACAAAAATTTGTGAGATTATTCTACAAGAATGTATGAACATATTCTTAGTACGCCACTAAACAACTGACTGTATTTTATAATGTACATACCGGCCTCGGCGCGGCTTCGCCCGCTTCTTTTTTAGAGTTCCGTACCTCAGATGAGGAAGAAAACATGAAACCTTTATTTTTTTTAGGGTCAAGCTATATCCCCCACAAAGCAGGGTAGACAGTGGAAACCAATGTTAAGTAACTAAGTGTTAAGACACCTCGTTCCCCATTTTCCACCAAAACAACTATAGTTAGGAAAATGATTCAATTATCATTTATAACATCTCAAGGTTTAAAATAAAGCGTTCACACTCAATATAGACTATCACGTCAACGCAATCTTATGTTAAATTTTTAATAACTAACATATACATAGCTAATTTTCGATTTAACCAATATAATTTGAAATAATAACTAACTTTATAAATCGACATTAGTATTATGTTATGAAAGAAAAATAATAAATAAGTTCTGTACGAAATTTGAGTTGACTTCGGGGAATCCCCAGTGCCAAAGGTAGCAACTTTTCATATTATGTCACTATTTTAAGTTGTGCTAACACAAAGCCGCTAGGGGACATTCGAAAGTTTTCAAAGGTTATTTTGCTAGTCTACCGAGCCCAAGGCTAATTAGGTAGTAGGGCCATTCCATTAAAGGTCTAATAAGCTTCGCTGCAGTGACAAAAGGCTTAAAAGTGAACTCGGTGAATTAATAATTTTTAAGGATCCTCTCACAATCATTTTTAATAAGCTAAAGTCCTTTTACAACGAAATGTTCACAGGAATGACGCATTAGGTTTTGCAATATATGTACAAAATTTATACTTATATCATTAAAATTATTATTATCGTTAATCTTTTTTAGTAAAAAGCCTGGAACTCTAAACCTTAGAGTACCTATACTCTAAGAGACCGTAGACCTGCAAATTTTATATTAATTCCAGCTCGATGTCGCAATATGGTCAATGGTCTTGGAGAGGGACAAACTGACAAAAAATTGTGTTATAAAAGGATCCCATGAATGACCTAAAGGGTATAAAAACAATAGTATAGAAACTGAGCTCATTATATTTTGCTTGATGATCGTGTCGATGAGAACGTTTATTATGTCAGCAATCATCACAAACTTCTGTTAAATAGAATGATTAAATAAAATGGCAGAAGTTAATTTATTACAAGCTAGCGATCTTATTGTTCCGTTCACAAATTACTTACTGAGAATAAAGATACGACAAGTTATTTGAAGTCTATTTTAAGATATATTAAAAGCCTAACTTTGCCTAAGTTAACAAAACAGAAAGATCATTACAATTTATATTGTATTATAAGAAAATTTCTTTAATAAATAAGGAGAACAGCTGTTATATAAATAATACAAAAGACGCTAATATTAATTATGAAAAAAAAATATATTTTTAAAAATTATGGTTTGCACTCGTAAGTCGTAAGTGCCAGTACCACTCGTATAATTGTTTCCAACATTATCGTTTCTCTAGTGTGGTAAAACAAAGCACATTCGTCGAACGTAACTCAACAGATGTATTAAAATTCTATAGATACTGTATATCCAACTAAAAGATAAGAAAAAAAGATAAATGAGTAATCAACAATATCTCTTTTCTTACAAAACTAAGGCGCACTAAACGAATACAAATTTTAAAGGTCTTTATATTTATTTGTAAATGTATAATTGAATCTAGGATCCGTATTTATAAGCCGTTCTCAAGTGACATCGATCGATCGATGAATTCATGAATAAAAACGGCATCTCAAGATCGATCTTAGACTTGAGAGCGGTTTGTAAGTACGGGTCTAAGCACATACCCGTGAATGTGGCGCTCGTGGTGCGATCGGCTAGGTCGGGGCGGGCCGGCGCGCCGCCGCCCGCATGCTATCAGCTGGCCGGCGCGGCCATCTCCTCCTCGCGCGCCTCCACTCACCGCCCTGCGCCTGCCGTGTTATAGATATTTAATAAACAAATAGGAATATCATTATAATCTTCTCTATACTATGTATTTTTTAGCTTCACGCTGTATCCCGCTTGTAGCAGGATAGGCGGTGGGATGCTAGTGTTAAGACTCTCCACTCACCCAATTCTAGAAGGCTTTCGTAATTGTCGTTGCTTAAATTATTTGTCTCTATAAACTATAGATATAGGATTGCTTATAAGAAATTCTTGCTATATTTATATAAATATATTATGTACACACATGTTATATAGATAGGTGTCCAAGAATAGCGCTCACTCCCAGCCGTATAAACAAGGTCTAAAACGAGAGCAACAAGCCTCAGTCGGTCGATACTTATATACATTTAACATCACGATCTTGCTGTCCACAGTATAATATTATTTTCAAAATAAGCGATGACATTGAATTTTAATATCCTTATTAGAATAATTTAATTTTTAATGAAACTTGTACCTAATAAATTTCAATACAAATATATTTGACGAATACTGCTTTTAAAAAGAATGAAATATACTTTGTCGCATGGATTTGAAATACAAGATTAAACATTAACGAGGTTGTTTTTTTGTCACAACAGAGGCATTTATATCAAAAAAGACATTTTAGTAATTCCGTTCTATGGACAGGTTCTAAAGCGAGGTCCAAAAAGCTGGTAGTTCGACCCGCATGAAATATTTCGTTAACAGGATTTGATAAGTATGCTTTTTATTTTCACAAATGAACGAAACAAGTTAAATATGTTCTAAAAATAAAAATCTCATTTAGGTTCCAGATTTTATGTGTCGATTTTCTATACAAAAGTGGTACCTAATTAACGATAATGAATTCATTTTATGCAATGAAAGTAGCCAATCACTCATATTATAAGCGGGCATCCGTTATATATTACACTCATTATCCATCCACCCGATATTGCTGGTCGATATTAAGATGAATAATTAATTTATATAGAAAATAGAAAAATATGGAATCCTGCTTAATACCTTCAAATATATAACAGAAACGCCTTCAAGTCTGACTTGAATAAAAAAATATATAAAGCTGTTAAATATTTATTACAGAATTCTTCCTAAAAGTCCAATTGATCCATGATTAGATGAGATATATCACAATTCAGGTATAAACGACAAAACAACATCTAGTGTCCCCCGCCCCGTGACTCTATAATAATATTACAAGTCAACAGTAGTTTTTTGTTTTGTATATCAGAAAGACAATCTGGTTCTCTGTCAATTCATAATTTTAAGTGTATTCTTTCTACTTAAAGAAATGTACATCATTGCTATCATTAGTCTACGCGTAACAACAAAGAAGGAAAGAAACTTCTTGTCGTTTCTTGACGCTGAAATAAGATGTCTTTTAAAACTCGCATTGGTCTGTCTTGATATCCGTCTTTCCGGTACAGGAAACTTTTTGTAGGTGCTGTTAAACTATTACAGTTGAATTTATTGGCACAATTTTGAGATTTTTTATTATTTCACTGCGTAATCATTCTAAAAATTGTTATAATATCGATTGAAAATATACAAAAAAAAATTGATTTTATATTTGTGTTACCTTCAATGTTAATGTGTGATTTAAAAACAAAGTGAAATGCAATAATAATTTATGCCAAGAAAAATGAACTTAGAAGTTTATGGGAAGTTAAGTAATTCATTACAGCTATTGTACGACGTTGTATAGCTCAAATTCTTTTCAAACTTTTATTACGGCCTTCTTAACGCCCTGCTAGCACCTCTGGTATTTATAGCCCAGACGAGATATTTTTTATAAATCATTCAGAGCAACGTTCCATAAAATATCATTTATATATAAAGTATTTACAATAACGAAGTTTTTTTAGTTATATTATACATATTAAGGTCAGCAGAGGCACAAGAGTGTGACTGTAAAAGTGACAGGTTGTCGGTTCAATATGCACTAGCACGAGGAAATGAAATGTTTAATATTTTCATTTCGTCGTTCTGGTGTCGACGCAAAAGCGTGGCATTGAGTACCGCTACTCAAGCAATGCCTCAAATCACAAATTCGAGGAAAAGTGGAGAACGAAAGTATCTTAACACTACGTTCCCAGATTCCCTCTACCTATCCTGTCATGCACGGTATCCAGAGTGAAGTATCATAATAATATTTAAGATGTCAATGTTAACACGCGAAACACTTAAACATTTTAGACAAATTCTTCCAAAAACAATAATTCATAATGTATAAGAAATATTGTATAAAAAGGAAAAAGTAACAATATTATATAGAACAAATCCAAGATCCACAATCAAAACGACATCCAC
This sequence comes from Heliconius numata, assembly GCA_016802625.1. NCBI lineage: Eukaryota > Metazoa > Arthropoda > Insecta > Lepidoptera > Nymphalidae > Heliconius > Heliconius numata. The sequence continues at coordinate 21,832 of JAEBDU010013447.1, read as the reverse complement.
GATTCGCTAAACTACCACCACACACGTGTAGCTTACATTTAAATTCCCAACTCGTCGTCTATCTGCCGTAGCTTCGCATCTATATCATGGCACTCACCATTTATTTATACCTGGTTGTGACAAGCACTCATTCCTGAAATGTTTTCGTTGTTCTGGCTTTTGAATGCACAGCGACAAATGTTCTAGTAGCTTCTAGTAGCATTCCTCTCGTAGTACACAAAACTTTATCGTATTTTTCAGGTAGGTACATCGTGCGATCGCATATATGTAACACGTACGCCACTCATCTGAACTGGTTTCATGGCTTATTCTTGTCACTTTATCTCTTTTATGTTTTAAAAACCATTTCGCATTTTGTAGATTTTTGTACGTTTGACGTATATATTTCTAGTAATAAATTGAACGGTTCGTCATCAATTTGTGAATTAACTGTTATCCTTCTTCCTTAATGATCTGTATTACATTCCTGATCTATAAACAATACATTTTTTAAGACAATATCCAAATCCAAGATTATTAAAATAATCCAAATTTATGAATCGATTTAAATAAAACTAACACTAAATGTTAAGGGAAGTTTTTCAAAGTACAATACTGCAAACTGCATTGAAATCGGTGAAGCATTCCCCATTTTCATTTCTGAGATGAATGATTCATGCGCGCATTAACCCACAGGTAAACAGACAAATTGATTTTTTTTTAAAACAAATTGTTTTGGGTTCTATTGATATTAAATTTTCTAATATTATATCTCCCACATCCCGACAGGGTTTAGTTACAATTTTATAATATATTTATAGAATATTACATTAAGGATTATTATTATATTCCGCTTTCATCATAAAGGACTTAAAGCATATCTTGGAGATCTTGTAAACGAGTACGCAACTCCAATCCTTTTACATTTCACTTCAAAGAAGTGCTCTATCCCACAAACGACGTATCAAGTGCTGGAAAGTAAATCACAAAACGTCGAAAGGTGGTTTAGCCGTTCCTTAGTCTATACTCGTGCGAACCGATATTCCATTAATATAACAAGCTTACGGCGGACCGGTGAGCACACTCACTGTTGCTAAAAGCTTTCCTACATCGCCTAAACTAGCTATAGTTAAACTTTCTCATATTATGCACGAAATGGTGGTGTTTTTAACCCCTAATGCAAAAAGAGAGGTGTTATACATTTGATATGTCTGTCTGTTTGTCGATGGCATGGAAGCTCCTGGATGAATGGACCAATTTGAGTGCGGTTGCGGATTGTCTTTATATTAGGTTCTCCCTGACCACTCTGCACGTGAAGCTTGGTCAGAGATACAGGATAAGCAATGCACCATTTTCCATCGTAATATCGATCGTAAATTCTCTTATTCAAACTTCGTTTGCATGGACTTTATGACTCTTGTCATGCTGCTCCCATTTAACATCGTTGTGATTGAAACTTGCAACAAGTAAGCAAAGGGAATGTAGTGTTACGGCACTCCGTTCCCCATTTTCAACTGAACTCTACGTCACTTTTATCAGAACAAAAAACAAAAATATTAAATATTTTATTTTCTCAGATTTACAGATTATTCTGCCGTCATTGCTGTATTAAGTACGTTTGTTATGTAGAATGTTCTATACGAACATAAATAACGTATAAGTTGTTTTGAATTCATTTGAAGCTAGGCCTCATTTTTTGTAAAAAAGCAACGATAAGGAAAAACCGACGATATTATCGATCTAAAGTACACTGCAGTAGTAGTTTCTTTTGTCTATAATTATTTTGATAAAGGTATAATAGGAATAAAATACGTTGGATGCAGCCACCTACGCTCTACATTCTACATCTATTTATAAAGGTAGAAAACAATGGAAAATTGTTATATAATAAAATATTAAAAAGCATTCTACTAATATTCTCATACGTTTTAGTTCATAATGTTTCTAGTTTGCTAAATTATCTTGTCAAATATTATCTGTAGAGTCATTTTCTTAAGTTTGGGTAAATTAAAGCGTAGAGAGTACAGAGGTAAGCAATTTCAGCAGCGGTGTACTTGACTCCATTTGAATAATACTTAGTTACGGAAAGCTCGGTCTGCATCAAGATACATACGTTGAGATAACGTAAGTATATTTTGTTTGAGAAACTACCTTGAAACAATATGTCTGATAATAATCCGTGTTTTCGTCAATATTGACTTATTATATTGCCATAAAATTATTTGTAAGAAACGTGACAGGTTGTGGGTTCGATTCCCTTTCGAGGAAATGACATTTTTAGAAGGCAAACCGCAGCGTTGAATTTCGCCACTCACCACGCAAAATTCAGTGGAAACCTAACATTAGGTTCCCTTTACCTACTCTAATGTGAGAGAGATACAACGTGATAAAAAAATGTGTAGTAAGTAAATGTATTAAAATATATTGGTATTCAGTTATACCATCTATATATATATATATATATAAAATCGAAAGGTGACTCACTCATCACGAAATCTCAGAAACTACATGTGCTAGAAATCTCAAATTTTGCACAGGAGTTACTTATAGGACGTAGGTGCTCGCTAAGACGGGAATTTGCAATATTCGATTTCTAAGGGGTTGTTTTTGGGGTCGAAAGTTTGTATGAACCTCGTTACTACAAATGCTAGGAGTCTCAAATTTTGCATAGACGTCACTAGAACGTAGTCATGGACAGATAGACAGAAATTAATAATAACATAGTTCACGCGGGTGAAACCGCGAGCGGGCCGCTAGTACCAGTATACGAGTATATATATATTCCATGACAGAGCAGTAGCTAATAAGCAATCACTGTTTCCACGTTGTCGCGTAGAGCCCTCCACGTGTTGCAAAGCGGCAGCTAGCGAAGCTATGCAATTAAATACGCCATCAGAGCATAGCGCAAGGTTGCACCGCGTAACTACCTGACGTAGTTACGCGGTGCGACAATCATGCGTGAACGTGAAAATTATTTTTAGTTAAATATATTAAATAATTAAAAAAGAAGAAAGCTTGTTTGCTTCACGCTGTTTCCCGCATGTAGCAGGATAGGCGGAAGGAGCCTAGCGTTAAGACACTCCCCACTTTCTGCTGAATTCTAGAGGCATTGCGTATTGAGTGACGGAACTTAATGCGCTTTGCCTCGACACCAAATCGAAGAAATAAAAATAGGAGGAAGGTCGTGTAAAAAGAATGAGGATTAGGAAGGTATGGAGAGATAGAGCTTAGTGAACCGAAGCTAAGGGGTGTTTCGGGACCTTATCGTGTGGGACTCCGTTCTCTCTGAATCGTTCACTAGAGATATAACGTATAAGTAAAATGATGAAAATGAAACATGCGTACTACGTAAACGCTAGCAATTTATAACCTTTGTTATAATATTTTTCTCCTATATAACTATTCAAAAATTGAAATCAAGTTTTCATTAACTTCAAACAAAACTAAATATTAGGTTAGGTTTCTAATTTAAAAAATGTGTATATACTTGTTACTTTATATATTTTATAAAGAATATTCTTATACAATATATTCCAATAAAACTGTAGGTCACCTATTCAACAAAAAGAAGTTAATACCCATTAGAAGTTCATCGGACCTCCCTGCTGCCCACTAATTAATTCATTTCAATTTACCTTACAATTATACATTAGACTTTTACTAAATTAAAAAATAAAGCTAAAAATAATTGTATTTTTTAATAGTTTATTTTTTTACATTAATTAATTTTTCCCACAAATTTCCCTAAAAAATAAGCACGAGGTATATTTAATTTCAATACAACGCGCACTTAACAGTCCGAACAGGTTGCGGTTGGTGCAGTGGGACGTGAGGTGGCCGTTTATAATGTCAATTAAAATATATTCAATTAAAAATTAAAAATATATTACTAGCTAACCGATGGCTTACTAATTGGTTGTTTAATGTTTTACGTAATATTATAATTTTAAAGTGTAAATTATTTTTACATATTTTATGTGTTTATTTAGCCTAAATACCTATTTATTGTCGATTTCTTACGATTAAAGTTTCTAAACTATCAGTAAAATCTTTTATGAGCTTTTTATTTAAAATTCTTTTATAAATAAATATTTTAACTATGATATTCTTTAAAAAATCACAATATTCTTAAGTTACAGAATTTTGGTGATATTATTACGAGTACATATAAGAATTATTTCGCACCATTACAAACATGCTTACTATAGCTTACTGTAGCGTAATCTGCAAATGGTTCATTCCGTTTAATACTACCCATAAAACGTTTTTACGGACTGACTAAAAATGTTATATTTGCGAGTCGCCGGTCACAAGGTCACTTGGTTAGTTCTCATGATAAATTTAAGTGTAAGCTAATGTTTGTTGACTCTGGTAATGTTTAGATATTTCTTAATAAATAGCACTATTATGTTAAAATAACAAAAAGTATATTTTTCTCATATTTTGACTACTATTTATAATATTAATATTTTCATTTCTGCGCTCTGGGACCAAGGCTAAAACTCGGCGTTGATGTCCGCAACTCAATATGCAATGCCTTAAAAATTCAGAGCAACGTGGAGAACGGAGTGTCTTGACTCTAGGTTCCCTCTGCCTATCCTTTCGTGTACGAGATACAGCGTGAAGCTGATATATTTATTTATTTTTATTTATTTATAATATCTTTTTAAGACAAAAAATTACATTATCTTTCAGAAGAGTAAAATTATAAATTGCCCACATTGAGGATAATATAAAAGCACATTAACCTAAATTGCTTAGATTCATAACGTCGTGTCAAAATAAATTAGTATTCCGTTGTTTAGCGAATTCTCTCTTGAAATTGAGAGAAATTATTGTTCCATCATGTTTTTCATGGTAAAATACTAAAGCTATATAAATATAACGTATAATAAAAATGCCATATTTTTACAAACAATTTTGTGATAACTGAAGTCCTCTTTCAATATTTTTAAATTCATTTTATACCTCCAATTTGAGCTAAATTGTCTGTAGCGAAATATGCGTATCTACAAAATAGTTGCAAATAGGCAATATAATACTATTGATTTTCATGATAAACGGTTTTAATAAAATTAATATTATTAGTTAATGGATATATTTCATATTTACATGACAATATTTTTTAAGAATAATAATTTAAATAATATTTCCACTAACAAAAAAAGCAATAAATTTAAGGTCAAATGTATTCGAATTATTTAAAAATGTTAATTGTCAAATGAATATTACAATTTTTGAATTATTTACAGTTAAAACAGCATTCACGTTTCATGCGCTAAAGGCAAACATTGGATTTCAAGAAAATACTTATCGCGAGGCTCTATCATCAGTATAGCTATAAAGCAAAGAAACAACTTATTTCCATACATTCAAAAGACACTTAATAAATCTGTATATAGTAGTAAATACACCACAAATTACTTGCTCTACGTATACTCTGTGAGCAATCTAAAAATAAGAAAGCTAGATGGATATAATACCCATTTCCATCACACAGCACAACGGCGCACGTGCGCTCCCCTATCTCCACTTTATAGAGGTTAAAATACAACGAGTGTCGTCTCTATCATATTCGCAATTCATTCATTTCCATTCCTTCCAGCACTCCGTTGCGCCGGCGGGTCGCTGAAAATCGTTACCGGTATAGTATTTCCATGCGGACAAACTGACACATGCAACGCACCAACTTACACATTTATTCACGGTCGCGGCTTCTTTACATCGCGCCACAATCGCCGGTCCCGGTAACTTTGCACTGAGGGGAGGTCTGAGGGGACTCCCGGTAACGAGCACTGTCACTACGCGGCCGGCGGAGCGCGGGCACTGGCGGCACTAGCGGCGGGCACTAGCGGCACTGGTGGGTCCCGTCTCTGGGCGTGTGCGTGGCGGGCAGGTGTCTCGCGGACTAGCGCTCGCACGGGCCAGCGCCGACACACGAGAGCCTCCGTCGCAATGACGAAGCGGCCGGGCACGCGCGCGCGCCCTGCGACGCAGCCTCCCGATCCCGCCCGACCCCCGCCGACCCCCGCCGACGGCGCCCGAGCGAGGGGTGAACAAACCCGCCACGCTTCTCCTTCTAACGTAGTGATGAGGTTAAAAAGGATTTGGACTTTCTCAAAGCGCTTCACGGTTCGATCGTCTTCTGTATACAAGTGTTGAAATTTTGATATTTGTCACCTTGCCTGGTTTTAAAATATTTATTAGGTATGATTCAAACTAAATAGCTATAAACAATTTATTTTACAGATAAAAAATAATAAGTATTGAATTACCAAAATTATAACCAGGAGGAAGTTCTTCACAGTGTGGCTTCCTTGTGAGATATGTTATGAAACACAAAGTCTCGTCAAAAGAAGGATCGTTAGGTCACTGCCGGCAATTTCATATATAAAAGAAAGATTTCTTTACAAGGCTATTCAAGTGTAACCAGAGATAATTTTAAGAGAAATGCTCCTTCGAGTGAAACCTCCGAAAGTGTAAAAGCTTCGCCTTCTTCAAACAAATATCCTTTGTGCAAGCATTGAATTTCTGTTTGAGAGACTATCATGATTGTTTCACACAGTAACTATTTATTATTTTACCTAAAAAGAAAAATAAATATAACTGATATTAACAGTAATAACAAATATGGGATCCCAATTGGCAATTTAAATTCTTGATATGCTAAATTGATTGAACGCTGATCGAAAATGATTAAAACGGCGCAAATTGATATCCCTGAGAACGAACAGGTGACGCTACGACAAAAATACCTCAGTCTTTGTATCCTTTATATAGACCTCTTAACATGTAACTCCAAATCCAATTTGTCACGCAATACTAGCTTCTTATATACCTATATTCCTATATATCTATAATCTAAATAACAATTAGTCAAATAATTACTAGAATTCACAATCATATATTTATTTATTTTTTTGTATCAAAAATCATAATTATAAATATTCCCAATTTCAGTATTTAAATCTACAGTAATACAATGAAAACGAAATGTTTCTTATTAAGTGTATAGATGAAACCCTAACATTATTATTAATTAAATAAAAAAATAAGTTATACTTAAAATTAAATGTTTAACGTAGCCACGAGCGCTACGCCGCTACGAATACGTAGAGCGTCGTAGCAAACAAAGCGCCGCAGTTACGGCCACCTAATTCCTTCCCGACTCCTCTCCCCGCAAAATAATACACAGATTTATATAAAACAGACGCGCCTTTGTTTCACTAGAAAGTAACTTTCCTCGTACCTCACTGATATGCTTTGTGTCACTTTGTAAAGGAAAATTCATATTCCATTTTAAATACAGCTTCTTGTAGACAATGTAAAAAAATGTCCTAGTTACAATGAAGATTGTGGATTTGATATTTATAGGATTGTCAATCAATTACAATAATATTAAACGTTAAAATTGATAAATATATATATATATATATATATATATATATCCTTAAGCAGGGTAGGCAGAGGGAACCTAGTGTCTAGACACTCCTTTCTCTACTTTCCGCCGATTTTCGCATTGTGTTGAACCGCCCGTCCGTGTGAGTCCCGCCTCTCAACACGCAAGAAGTCAGAATTCGGCAGAAAGTTCGTAACGGAGACTTTTAACAATAGTTTACTGCTGTGTGCGGAATACAGGGTGAAGGTAATTTTTTTTATTTTTATTTATTATTATTACTATTAATATAATAAAGTATGGGTGTGACTATATTGTTGTGAGACTACAGTGCTTATTGCTCTATTTTATAACAGATGCCAGTAATATTGTTTTAATGTCGGGTAAGATACCCACGCCCGCATTCTATAGTATCTGAGGAAGCATATTTAACTATTACAGATACTATTATAAAATCGAAAATGTTCATTCAATATTAATATTTGATATGTAAGAAATAACATATAATAAGTCGAAATTTAACAAAAGTTACACAATTTCTAGAATTGGTTAACTTTTGCGCAATGCAAATATGAGATGTCGAAGCTAGTACGACTAAAATAAACTTATCTCCATGTATTAATTATTATCTATATAAATTCCAGTTGTGGCGCAGCGGCACAAGCGTGTGTAACTCGACAGGTTGTGGATTCGATTTCCACTTGGAGAAACTATATACTTAATATACATATTCATTATTTCGCTCTGGTGTCGAGGCAAAGCACGGCGTTGAGTTCCGCCACTCAATACACTATGCCTCCAGAATTCAGCGGAAAATGGAGAAAGGAACTGTCTTAGTGAAAAAGAGTGTCTTAACAGGTCCCCAGGTTCCCTCTATCCACCCTGCTATATGTGGAATACAGCTTGAAGCTAAAAAATCTACTAAATATGAATTTATTTCGTCGTTTATCGTCGTTCGTCGTCGTTAAATTACGGCATTTCTTACATTTCTTACTGTATAAATACAAAAACAAGATGATAAAGCAGGCAACGAAAAAGCTAAATCATTATTCATTAACTAATGTTCCGCATCCAGTGGATCGCAAGATTAACTGTGTGGCAACTGGGTACCTCTTACCGCACCTGTACGATGCGCTTTCCAGTACAAAATAACTACGATAAAATACTAGCGATAAAATGTTTTCATTTTTAAAGTTAATTGTTTGTGAATATTGGGCCTTTTAGATTGATTTTCATAGATATAAATTATAAATTATATTCGGACATATTTATAGCCCTATGCCAATATTTAATAATTACTATATTAATTAAAAGTATTTAATTAATAATAGAAATAAGAAAAACCAATTGAAAAAAATAATTTAATGCCATAATTCTTACAGATACAAATCCGGTAAGCTATCATCTAAAGTATCGTTAGAGTCTACAACCGCACCCGGTTTGTACTCTAAGGACATTTCAAAGGCGTCGCGCTCGTCCGTTAATTTATCAAAGAAGTGACTTGTATTTGCTTTTGAAATGGAAGATCTACGTTTCATATGAAAACTTCGAGTCGGGCTGCCTTTCGGCGTGGAGCAGTTCCTATGAAATTGGTTAATAATAGATTTCATTTGTTTATTCTCGAATATAAGTTTGACGAGGTTGCTATTAACTTTGGCCGTTGTAACTGTTGGCGGTCTGGAGACGATCTCATCGACTATATCAGACAGATCACTGTCTTGAACCTCGCTCATATCGAAAATACTCAAATTGTGTTTTTTAACTAAATGTTCTTTGTTCTCCAAGTTATCTATTCTTTGCGATTGGTTTAAATTTTTAGCAAATGATGAGTTCTTGGTAATATGAAATGAATCCTTTTTCGATTTTCTTTTTTTGCAAGGTTTTAGATAACTTTCTATGGTATTCATATTAACGTTACTATTATTTTTCCTTAGTTTACGTTTCAATTTGTTCACAGACACACTAACATTTACTTTACTAGAGTTCAGATCGGTTTTCTTCGAAATGCTCATATTTTTCAGGAAATCGTTCAAATTAGACATTGCTATATCTTGGACTTGCTTAGGTTTTCTATTATATTTTCTTTTCGGTTTGTCATTTTGTGTATCTGCTTGAACCTTTTTCTTCCGTACTTTCTTTTCTTTAATGGTTCGTGGTTTTTTAATAGATTCTTCATACTGTTTAACTAGATTAGGGTAATACTGTCCCATAAGATCTTGACGTTCTGTAGATATCCATGGTCCTAGAACATCTTCACCTTCTACAAATAAACAATAATATTAAAATATATTTTGAGTCAAGCTAATATTATTTATACATTACCTATCTTCACAATAACTATAATAAAGTATAGAAAATTGAAAGCGGTCTTCACTATGTGTTATAAAATTTAAAAAAAAACTAATTTAAGTATTCCAAATACAAATTAGATTAAATACAAATACTAACTCATAATTTGTGTCCGACGCGGTATGCTATAAATTGAAAAAAGGGACATAAAACAGTTGAATTGATCTTGTTTCATTTTTCTTTCGTACGACAAAAATAGTTAAAACATTTTTAAATAATATATCATCGTATGTAATTCTTAATGCTATCTCTCTCTCTCACTCTCACAGATATTATTATATCTAGTTGCCTCGTGATGTAAGATTAAAAATTTTATATTCTTAATAATATCCCCCAGGTACCCTTTAGGTAAAATTTATAGTAGTAACAACTGCTATGAATGCATGAGAAAGTACGAGTCCACGCTTATGCTTGTTAATGGAATAAAAAATATATTAATTGGCGTCTTTATAACGTTGTTACACGACAATTTTGAGTTTAAAAGAGCCTTTGGGGATAATATTTATGTTTATATTGCACATTTCCAGTAAAGTATAGGTTAGATAAAGACCTTTACTTTACTCATTGGAAAAGATGAAAAGTGAAGAATGCTCTGACAACACTAGATTTAACACTATTGTAGATTGAATTAAATACATTCAAAGATATATTCATTGTGTGTGTGAATATTCCTAAATCCTATTAAATACATACAGTATTTACCTTCAAATAGGTCATCGGGAATAAGAGCTTCATACTGCCCACTGATATCAGTCCATAAAACTTCGTAGCTTGGAACTCCTGGATAAAAAATATGTTTACATAAATAACACTATTTATATAAGTTCCTTTGAAAAATCCTGTGAAAAGTATCTGATCAATTTTAGCAACTATGATTATACAAATAAGACCTTAATAAATTTATAATGCAATAATACTAAAAACAAAATGATCACTTTCCCCAATATCTTAAAAATCTCTCTCAGAATTCAGATAATCTCAGATTCACTTAAGTATTTATTTATATTTAAACATGAAGGACAAAATATATTTTTAATTTCCATTATATATGTGACCTACCTCTTGGGTTTCTTTTTTTCTTTATCTCGATAGGCTTTATAGTCCTACAAGTCACGTGATCTTGAAGGTGCCATTTTGTTAGCAAAGGCAAGAACTTCTCTACACAGTAGCGCTCGGACCAGTCTAATTTATTCGACATGATTTTCTGAAAGCCAAACACTTTTTCTTTTATCCTGTTAAAAAAACTCCTCCAATCTACAAAGGATGTATAGATGAAAAAATTCGTTAATTGTATTAAGGAAAAACCGAAATTGATTTGTGGACTGAACGTTTTCCTCAAGTCTTAGTACCTACTTATTCGTGCTTCAAACAAAAGCCGCAAGCAAAATTCCTTTATTAATTTTCATAAAATATTAACTAATTCTTGCGAGAAATCAGAACAAAAATGTTTTAAACATAAACAAGGAAGATTTCATTGAGCAAAAACACGAAACTACAAATACAATTATCCAAGTTATAAGTTTAAAAGTCGAATGGTAACTTAATTACAAATGTTTCATAGTTTCAGACAATCGAATACCACAAATTGAATTAAACTCGGAGTTGGAATCTTCAGGCTGTCGAGATCTATATCTTCTGGTGTGGTATCCAAGAATTCCTTCATAACTTTCGGTTCAGGAAACGGCATTCCGGACGACAGGGCCCGATTCCGAAGAGATAGTTCGCGTTTTACTTCCGATACTTTAGACCTGCAAGATCGCGATCTCGATTACGTCAATTTATTAATCTTTCATCATCACTCACGGAGGCACTTTTTACAGAGTATAGAAATATAAACATTCATTAAGAAAATGGTTTTTTTTCATATACCGTTTAATACATTTTATAAGTACATATGTACGTGTCTACATATATAGAATATGCAATGTGTAAGCTGTTGATTGTTATTATAATAAAAAAAAAGTTAAAAAAGAAAGATATGTTCATAATTTTCAAATGCATTTTCATTTAAATAAATGACAATACGGTGAAGTATTAATTTTAAAATATATATTTAGTAGGTTATTTCCATCAACTCACGCCAAATAATAACAGCATTCGCAAATATCACATTAAATAATTGAAACCAATACTTTAAACAATATATAGCAAAATGACAATAAAGAAAAGTAGCAGACCACAGCCATTACTGCATAAATGGTTAGAATTTGAACATTTCGTGAGCATCAATACATTCGAGGATACAGTCGAGAAAATGTAAATATTTCCGATAAAACCGTTGAGGAAAACGCTCCTGGAGCGTATTTAAAATATCGACTTTTATGACGTCTATTGGATAAAATGTACAATTCGTTTGAATAGCTCCTCAGGATTTGCAGAGATGAATCTATACTAAGAATCTTGCCGCGATAACCCTCTCAATGCTTCTTTGATGCGAGAAAAATGGGAATTTTATAGTTATTTACTTACATTTTCGTACATGTAAGGAAAGTTAATCTACAAAGTGAGATACGAACGCTTTTACCCTAAATGATAATTTATATACCTATACGTATAAAAGAATAACTTTGTTTTTATAATTTATGAATAATTGTTACATTAAAGCCAAATTATACAAAATCTTTTCATAAATTGTATCTACCTTTATGTTATTCTGATTTATAAGCTATATTACTGTAGAGTTTCATGTAAATCTATTCAGTAGTATCTGCATGAAATAAAACAAACAAATGGAACTTGTTTAAGTGCGGTAAGCTTGCGGACATACGAATATGCAATCGTTTTGTATGAAGTCAACTTTTAATATAATGTTAAAATTATTCTTTGTGATATACCAATAAATGAATTATTTTTTAACTGTAAATTTTTAATCCTTGCCCAATATAATGATTCTAAGGATTATTAAGCGTTCTTTTGAAGTAGGGAATACTAAAAAAAAACAACATACTTATGCCCAGTATCATTGCATCCTTTGTGAGTGACGCAATTAGGGCAACCGTTTTTAAGGTGCGTCCGTCCCATATGACCGCAGCGGTCGCAGCGACCCGGCACCTGTACCCAACGGTTCTCTTCTTCATAGTGTTGTGGGTCACTTACCCAAGTCAATAACCTGTTAAATAAATTTGGATAAAAAAAAGTATTCTTAGTCATTAATATACTTATTGCTCATAACCAATATATAAGGACTTCTAATATATATTTATTAGCTTCATTAGCTTGTATGTAAAGCATAGTAAGTAAGCTGAGGTAACCTGGTTTAATCTTAAATACATATGAAGAATGGTAATTAAAATTTTCTACTAGTAGAGGTGCATTATTAAGTGCACACAGTACTCGTGCATTTGCATTGGTGCGTGTTATTAAAATGCGAAATTGGAAATCGCGATAAGACATATCTTTATATTAAAATTAAGAGCTGCCTTTTCTAGAAAAAAAAATTAAAAAGTTTTTTAAATACTTTACTGAGTACTAAGGTCCCCAATCCATATCCTTTATTGATCAAGTTACATTGTGTATACATATAAGTGAAACATGTTTTTTTAAAATGGCACTATCTATCAAACTTTTGATTTCTATAGAAAACGAGGCGTAAACTAAATTGAAATAAAACGTTTTCATAAAATTCGGATGAATAAATATTTTTATATACGCAGTTTCGACTATGCTCCCGATATATAGAATAGAAGAGCTTAACAACTTTGTATATTTGTATTCAATAAATTAGTTTATATATTGAAAAAATGTAATTTAGGATAAGCTCAAACAAAATTGATCTAGTAATCTCTAAATAAATTTCATTCAAATAAAATGAAATTTATATAGGGACAACAAGATCAATTCTGTGTATCTTATATCGCGTGACAAACTACGTAGTTATACTTTTTTTATAAAATTCTAGTGAATGATATTTTCATGATCTATGTGCTTTGCTTTTCAAAACAAATTTCAAATTTTGTTCCCATTGATATTAAAGTTATTTTTGTATCACAGTAGTATAGTTTGACGGTGTTTTTTTTTTATTTTTGAACATTTCCTTGGTACTTAAAAAAGAGATATGTTAAAGTTTTCCTTGCCTTCCTTACCAAATACATAAAGGTATAAAGTATCTCTTTTGATAATGTATGTGGTATTGCATGTACATAACACTTTACTCTGGTAACAATACAAAGTGCGGCGTTGTGCCGTTCGGCGGCAATTGTTTAGGCGGAACCGAACGCCACTCTTTGTTTTATTACCAGAGCGTAAGTATTAAGATACTCCATTCCACACTTCCCACCGAATTCTGCAGGCATTGCGTGCTGAGTTGGCGTTACTCAACCCGGCACTTTGCCTCGACACCAGAGCGTATAAATGAAAATATAAATTTAAGTAAATATTTCAATTCCTCGAGTGGGAATCGAACCCACAACTTCGCGTTTACAGTCATACGCTTGTGCCACTGCGCCACGACGGCAAATAATAGTTGTTAGTGCAAAATAATATTTAAAACAATTAATTTTAATTACCTATGTATAACATTATCCTCTGGCACTGTACTAAGATATGAGACAACTGTAGTGATTGCTGATCCACATGCTCCAAGTCCATAGTCAGAGCCACACAGTAATGCCAGAGCCACCATTTTCTTGCGACCAAATCCTTTGTTTAAATAAATTATATTATAATTTCATTCACCTATTAACTACATAATATATATTTTTTTTTCATATATCATTCAACGGAACCTAAAAATTTATTTTTACCATAACACAAAATTTTTCCCATTCTGTATCATATTATAGAAAAATTTTAGGCCTTATGAAAAAGTTAGGCTAAGCTTGTAGGTTGCTCATTATTAGAAAGACAATTTTTCCAAAAAAATATTCTTCTATATACAGCAGATAACAAACACTAATAAAACACTATAAAACTCCAGTAAAATGTAAAAAGTTACCTATACTTTGGAACATCTTTTCGGCATCGTAACAGTCAATAGAACCCTGCATGGCACCTCCACCAGCTGAGCTAGAAACACTGAAGTTTCTATAAACAACTTTTGCACCATATGCAAAACAGTCTGAATCTTGAGATATTACAGCATTTACAAGCTGAGGATAAAAAATATTTGTAAACACAAAAAATTGTACATTTAAAATAAGATTTTATCAGGATCAAAGTCTATTATCAAGATTTATTAAATTTTTTTTAGAATATTTTTTTCATGTTAATTATAATATTTAATTATTAATAATAATAAGCTATTACCTATTTATATAAATAAATAATATTCATTATAATTAATAACATTTTGCAAGTATATTTGTCATAAAAAATTTTTAACATAATCCACAAGTTACAAAATTTAAGTTTCTAAGAAAAATATACAAACACCTTTAGCATTCAATCTTGCACATGTTGCCTCAGCTTCCCCTCGACCCTTAACACATCTAACTCCCATGGTTCTGAGAAGAGATTCACACTGCAAATATTCATTTAGTAAAAACCATGAATATCTATATAAAAAAGAAGAACTAAATATGTTATTAATTTCAAGTATTATGTAAAAATAATAATAATAATGAGACAAAATTATAAGGTTAAGAACATAAAATTGAAGAGATACAATATTGTACAATGCACTGATATACAATATAGCCAGTTCAATTCTTTGATTATGGCATTCCAAGGCTGTCTATAAAAAATAATAAATATAATCTGCAATCTAAAATTTATATGTATAATCTCATATATATATTAACAAATATTATTTATTAAACTAAGGTCCAATGAACAAAAAAACTACTAACTTCCTTCAAAACCCCTTTAAACCTTTTTCGAGATATATTTGATGATTTAGTTTTTGCAGTATCTGATTTAGGTGCAGCACCTCGAAATTGAATAGCATTTCTTGCCGCCATAACATCCCTTTTAAGTTCTGGTGCATCACCCTCTAACACAAAAATAGGAGTAATATCTGCTAGCAATAAATATGCAGTTCTGAAGAAAAGATTTCTGAAAAATAAAATAAGTCTCATAATTCTTATAAACTTATGAATCTAGGTGTTGTGGTGCAGATGCTCAAGCGTGTGACTGAAAATATGATGGTTGAGGGTTCAATTTCCACTTGTGGGAATGAAATATAATAATTACAATATTTTCGTAAAAAATATAAGATATATTTTGTAAATTTTTGTAACAAGAGTTATAAACTAAAATCTATATACTGGAGACTAGTTGTGGCGCTGGGGCACAAAGTGTGCAAAATCGACTGATTGTGGGTTTGAATCTCACTCGAGGAAAGGAAATATGTATTTAAAATTTATATTTTCATTTCTTTGCTGTGATGTTGAGACAATACGCGGCGTAGATTTCCGCCACTCACCACGCAGTGACTCTAGAATTAGGCGGAAAGTGGGGAACGGAGTGTTTTAACACAAGGTTCTCTCTGCCTACCTTGCTGAGCGTCTGATACAGCGTGAAGTTGATTCATTATATATTTTTTCTATATACTGCCCATTAAAATTTATATAACTATTTCAAAAAATGTTTTTTTGATTTAATGTTATTACTAATTTAATAATTTTTGCTACCTTAAATAAAGTTTAGGTTGAATACAGTAATCTGTTACATTTTGACTATCGCAGACCCATCCAGCAAGATCCACTGCAACAGTTTCACCACGTATCTAAAATAGTGAGATATAAAAAGTATATTCTGATTCATCAACGAATAATGCTAAATATAGGCAAAAGAAGGAAACAAAACTTACTTCGTGTAAAGATTTCTTCTCACTAAAAGGTGATAAAACAGTCCATAACCCTTTAATCCCCATTATATTTAATAAATACTTGCACAAAATGTTTAATTTTAGATTTTTAGCTTAAAATTGTTTAAAAAATTAACAAATAAGATAATAAAACGACCATCATAATTTATAAATAAATAAACAATTGTCAAATTTAAACGTAACGTAAAGTCCTCTGTCATAATAAATGAACATATAGTTATATTCAAAAGGGAGTGTTTACATGTTGGTGTTTTTTGAAAGCTTGGCAAACCTTCGCAAATGTATAAACGGACGACGACGACATGAGAATATGTCAAATGAAGTGTTTTGCTGCGTAGGATTATAAGCAATTTAATAGTAGAGAATTCTACTACCTACTATTTCAGCTTCCCACTGTATTTAGCCTATAACAGGGTATGCAGAGAGAACATAGTGTTAAGAAATTCCACTCCCCACTTTCCGTCGAGTTTTCAAGGCATTGCGTGTTGAGTGGTGGAACTCACGCCACGCTTTTTGCCTAGGTACCAGAGCGAAGAAATTCAAATATTCATAAATATTATATGATATATACATAGAATGTCATAGAAGTCGCCTACTGCTACATAATGCGACATACTAACATGCTCGCAAGCGTCTAGACGGGAACCAAACGCTTGTGAATGATTGGAGCTTGCGAAAGCTTTGCAAGCCAAGCGTAAACTAGGCACAATTGTTGTCGTTGTTTGTCTATGGCGCGTTTTCATTTTCAATAAGAATTGTCACTGTCTAATAATTAATGTCATTAGGATTATTGTTGTTGACATTGGCGAAGTGATTAGTGCTGAACTGGCACGCTCGGATCGCCATAATTAAAGAACAACAATTATTGTTGTTAACTGTCAAGTAGCGTTGCCAAACTATCGATTGTTTCGCAATCGATAGTTTTAATCTAAAAAAGCCTATGCGATCGATAGGACAATCGATATCGATACTATCGATTGTATTGATGCCTTTCTGATTAGGAGATACGATACTATCGATAGTATCAATAGTATTGTACTTAGCCGATAGTATTGTATTCTTCTATACTATCGATAGAATCGATAGTATCGATATCTTTCTGACTGGGAGATATGATACTATCGATAATATCGATAGTATTGCATTTGTCCGATAGTGTTGTACTCTTTTGAACTATCGGTAGTTTCGCTACTATCGAAAATATCGATACTATCGATTAAAATATCAATAGTCCTACTATCGGACAACTATCGATAGAATATCGATAGCCTATCGATAGTCGACTATCGATCGGCAACACTACTGTCAAGTGAATACCAAATAAATAGTGACCAATAGTGACAGTTTAAAAATTTTAAGTGATAAATTATTATCGTTCTGTTGTTTTTGAATAAATTAAAAGATAAGGAATTACTACAGCTTAGTAATTGCTATGTACAACTATAAAATCATTGCACGTATACGTCAATTATGTATTTGCGTTAAACGTTATCAAACATTTTCAATATACAGTGAAGGGGCTCGGCAACTAAAAATTATTCTTATCTTAATTCCTACCTAATGATAACGTTAAACAAGTATTAGTTTAATTAAAGTGAAAATAATTGGTACATCAAAATGTCGTACTTAAAAACTTTAAACAAAATATGGTAAGTTTTTGTAGCAATCTTGTTAATTGTATATTTGAGTAGATTTATATAAAATATTTATTTTGTTTTCAGTACATCAATCAATTCACAATATCGTATTAGACTTAATCATACTCAGCACCTAAGAGAAAATATACAAAAATGGCATATAAATAAAGTATTAATAGCTAATCGAGGTGAAATAGCATGCAGGGTTATGAGAACTGCCAAAAAACTAGGAATAAGGACTGTAGCAGTATATTCTGATGCTGACAAACATGCTATGCATGTTGAGATGGTAATTTTTTTAGTTTCACAATGTGCCCACATATAATAGGGTAGGCTGACAGAACATAGTGTTAAGACACTTTGTCTCTGACTTTCTAAATTGTTTCTTCAGTGGTGAGGCTCAACATCCTGATATTATAATGTTATATATAATTTTAGGGTACGAGGTAGGCTGATAGTGTTAAGTCACCCCATTCCTGACTTTCTGCCCATTTTATGTTTTGTGTGTTGAGTTGATGGAGCTCAACTTTATGTTATGTCTTGATCAGTATGAAAACAAAAATAATTCCTTTCCAATATTGGGAATTGAACACACAAATGTTGCATTTACAGTCAGATGATGTTTCTAAATTACTTTCACTAATATCTTATAACTTTCACTGATATTTTTTTGTTAAATAAATATAATTTTTATTTTATACATTTTAGGCAGATGAAAGTTATCATATTGGACCAGCACCTTCGACACAAAGTTATTTAAATGCTTCAAAAATATTAGAAGTTGCCAAAAAATCTAATAGCCAAGCAATCCATCCTGGTTATGGGTTTTTGTCTGAGAATGTGGAATTTTGTGAACAATGTGCAAATGAGGGTGTTATTTTTATTGGACCTCCACCTTCTGCTATAAGAGATATGGGTATAAAAAGGTTAACATTAAATTAACTACCATTTTATTGCATAGTAGCTTTTTTACAAAGTATTGCTAATTTCTGATACACAAATTTAATTGTTTTGACTTATCTATTACTAGCGGACACGCGCAGCTTCGCCTGCGGGTAATAATACTCTTAGGGGTAAATTCTAATAAACTATGAAACACATGTTCAATGAAATATTTTTAAGAGTCTCAATTTAAAATCTTATAAAAATCAGTGGCGATGTAGAGACTTTTCTATACGAAATTTTAACCCCTTATTTGCACCCCTAGCCGATGAATTAAAATGAACCACGAAACATGTATTCAATGAAATATTTTTAAGAGTCTAAGTTTCAAATTTTATAAAAATTGGTGGCGATTTAAAGATTTTTCCATACAAACTTTCAACCCCTTATTTGCACTCTTAGGGGGTGAATTCTAGAAAACCATGAAACACACGTTCAATTAAATATTTTTAAGAGTCTAAATTTAAATTTTTATAAAAATCGATGGCCATTTAAGAATTTTTCCATACAAACTTTCAACCCCTTATTTGCACCCTGAGGGGGTGAATTCTAGAAAACCATGAAACACATGTTCAATTAAATATTTTTAAGAGTCTAAATTTCAAATTTTATAATAATCGGTGGCTTTTTAAAGATTTTTCTATACAAACTTTCAAACCCTTATTAGCACCTATAGGGGAAGAATTCAAGAAAACCATGAAACATATGTTCAATTAAATACTTTTAAGAGTCTGAATTTCAAATTTTATAAAAATCGGTGCCGATTTAATTTTTTTCCCATACAAACTTTCAACCCTTATTTCACCACTTTAGGGTTAAAATTTCTCAAAATCCCTTCTTAGTGGATGTCCAGAATACGAAAGTAAACATCTGTCCAAATTCCACGTTTCTACGGTTCTTCGGTTACGGCTGTGCGTGCGTCTTACCTCAGTCAGTGAGGACAAGTGCTTTTATATATATAGATTAATGTCATTTATATAATATTTTTAACATTTTTAATGTTTTATTCTAACAAGCTTATAAAAATTTTGATGTAGCTTTAAAGAGAACATATGCCTATTCAGTAAATGGTTTACAATGGGTACAGATTAAATTTATATACTTTTTCTGAAAAATTAGTCTAAAATGCTTATTAATTTTGTCATTTTAGTACTTCAAAGGCAATAATGTCTAGTGCAGGAGTTCCAATAGTTAAAGGTTACCATGGAGAGGACCAAAGTTTAGACAAACTACAAGCAGAAGCAAAAAGAATAGGTTTCCCTTTAATGATTAAAGCTGTGCGCGGTGGTGGTGGAAAGGTTAGTAACAAAAAGTTTTGTTTTTATAGAGAAACTGTGTGAGTTTATTAGAATTAAAAAATAAAGCTAATTTTAAGATAGTCTGTACCCTACAAATTATCCATAAACCTACTAATCTCACTGTGCCATTACAGCCTCACATATTATAATGTTTAATAATTAATAATTTGATTTCTGTTATTCAAGAGAAGTATTAATAAAATGTATATTATTTTAGGGTATGAGAATAGCCATGACAGAATCAGATTTTCTACCACAACTGGAATCGGCAAAACGAGAATCTCTTAAATCTTTTGGTGATGATAACATGCTCTTGGAACAATACATTACTGATCCTCGACATGTAGAAGTCCAGGTAATATAATTTGTTTTATAGAATGATATTATAATGGTTATATAAACTATATTGATTTAGTGACAGCTATTTAAAAAAAATTTACAAACCTGCAGGATAAATTATTACTTAATATAAGTTCAATATAAACCTAGTGTTAAGACACCCCTTTCCCCAACATAATTTTTGCGGAACTCAACGCCGCTCTTTGCCTCGACACCAGAGCGAAAAATTAAAATATAAATGTAAATAAATAATGCATTCACTCGAGTGGGGATCGAACCCACAACCATCGCGTTACAGTCACACACTTATGTCGCTGCGCCATGACAGCCAGGACGGGTATTAAATGTATTTTCAAAAAATATTGTATGCGTGAATTACTTAAATTATATAAAAATAATATATTGCAGGTGTTTGCTGATATGCATGGAAATGCAGTCCACCTATTTGAGCGTGATTGCTCAGTGCAAAGGCGTCACCAAAAAATTATTGAAGAGGCACCAGCTGTATGTATATTTTCTGTTCAATTATGTTAATATGATAAATTTAGTATTTTGAAAATATTTACATAATTTATATTTTATTTAATATCCTATATTTAAGGTCTTTAATACTTTTTTTATATTGGTACGGGATTATTGTTATATCCCTTTTTTCCAATTTCAAATTGCTAATTGAAAAAAATATATATTGTAACAATATTATTGAATAAAATATAATACACCAAACAATTTAAATAAAATAAACACGAAATGTTAAGAGAACTTTGCCAAACTACAATAGTGAAAACTCTATTTAAATCTTCGGAGATTAGCATGCACAAATGCATAAATAAACTGACAAACCGACAACATAAAAAATACTTTGGATACTATTACATTGATAAATACACAGTACAATACAATCATATTATATGTATAGATATATTACATTTTAGCCTGGTCTGTCAGAAGAAACTCGTAAAGCAATAGGTGAAGCGGCAGTAAGGGCGGCCAAGGCTGTAGGTTACGTCGGCGCAGGGACAGTGGAGTTCATCCTTCATAGAGTGACCCACGAATTCCACTTCATGGAAATGAATACACGTCTTCAAGTCGAACATCCTATTACCGAAATGATCACTGGTGAGTT
>JAEBDU010013445.1:0-60559 GCA_016802625.1 Heliconius numata | reverse complement strand
CTACCTACTTATATATGATCATATATTATATTGTACAATAAATTTAATAAGCCATTATGATTTGCTAAATTCCACCAAATTTTTAATATACTATTTCAATTTATACAAAATTAATGAAAACGCTCGAACAGCAATAAAAATATACATCGTATATTTTGTTCATTATGAACGTAAAGGCCATACGTTTCGCTGCGGTCACGAATAATATGGATGCAATCCAAAAATGTATCCTCACACCGCGCCATCAAACGAGCTCCAATATGCTGGTTTATTGTTTCACATCACCGGTTGCCAAAACTTTAATTTCGATAATATTTATTTAACATTATATGAATATAACATTTTTTAAAATTGATAACAAATGTTAAAAATTTCGAATAACTTTATTTACAGACCTTCATTTATAATACAATCAACAATAATGTAAACATTACAATTTGGAATTCACATTCATTTATCTAACGTAAAAACAGCTATCGACAATTATCACTATCCGGATTCGTATCAAACTCTGTTCTACGGAACACTACGTCGTAGTTCACACCGGACGGTTATCCAACACTTCCTTAGTTCCATGACCTTTTGACTCCAAGTATCTCTAATAGGGTCGCCACACATCGACCGGTCGCCTTTCCGAAGTTATCAACGATTTGCTGCGAGTCCTGACTCCTTGGTCCGACCACTCTGGTGACGCGGGCCTCTTCTTTGTGGAACTGGACGCAGTGGAACCTGCTTCTTCTCTATCTCTGTCAGGACTAGAACTTGAATCTTCTTGAGGGGGTGGAGGTCGGAGCCACCAATCATAACCACCATACAACTGAGAGTATAACCAAGCGGGCGGAGTTGGTAAAAGTGGAGAATTCAAAAACAGTTGCGCTGCTAGAGCACTGTGGAAAAGACTAGAAGGCGGTGGCAGTGGCTGTAGAGGTTTTCTTGATCTGACTGAGGTAAACGCCCCTGGACGCTCATCAGGAGGTGGACTGCTTGAAGCAGTGACTGATATATCGTCATCATCTTGGGGTGAACTTGGTCTAGAAGTGGCCGGACTCGTTGTGCTGTGAGGGTGCATAGTTGTTTGATTTTCTGATGTTAAATCTGTAACAATTTTTGTTATTCATAATTACTGTATTGTTTTTTCATACTTATGTATGTACATTAATTCGAAAAATATGCTGCAATCTATTCTCTGTCGTTATTTTGGAAAACATATGAACTCAAAATATGAAATAAATACTCAAAACAATGTTTCATTGGGTAGTTCCTAAGTAGGTACGCCACTAGGCCGTTAGATTTGTAGTCATTTCATTATTATCTAAGATAACAGTATAAAATTACATAATAATAGAAAAGACTCTTTTGGCTGTCTTTATTTGTTTATTCTCTGTTCTTTATATTATCTTCAACTATTTACTTATACATATTAGCCAGAGCTAAAGTAGCCGGAGTGAACCCAGTGTTACGGTGTGAACTCCGTTACCATTAAGTCATTTCACTTCAAAATACCTGTCTCGTGACCCGGTGGCGGCACCGCGTGATGCGGGCCGTGCGCCGGCAGCACGTGCGGCGTGAAGTGCGCGTGCGAGGGCAGCAGCGGCGGCGGGTAGTGACGCGCGAGCGCGCCCCACTCGCCGCCAGGCAGACCAGCTAGCTGATGGGCTATACCTGGAACAATGGAAATTTTATAGAAAACATATAAAAATTTTCAATGTCTCCCGAATTCGATGGAAGCTGAAGAACGAAGTATCTTAGCAATAGGTCCCTGCTGTGTCCGGGATGCAGCGTAAAGCTTATTTTTAAAAAATATAAAAAAATTGAAGCCGCTTTTATAGAATACATACAAAATATATAAAACATTTTCTATATAATTTTTTTCCTATATATGGGATAACACTTTAAAAATATTAAAATAAGTACTAAAACAATGTTGTATATGAGTAGGGATCGAACTCACAACCATCCCAGTTACAGTCACACTGCGCCACGAGGCCCCTAAAAAGCGATTATTTTAAACATTTTTCCGTTTCCGTAATTCAATTACATAATTACTAATACAGCAATATGGTATTACTTTGCGAATCCTTCAGGCTACGTAGAGGAAAGATAACGCGACCACTAGCGCGGCCTGAACACTGCCGACCGCAACCGCAATGGTCTACGAGCTAGCGTTTACTCTTCAAAAGTCATTCATATTTTAAGAAGTCATTTGTTTTTTAGCTGATAATATGCCTAAGTGTGAATGTTGATTAGGCTAATAAGTGAAAAATAAGGAAATAATAAATTTATATTAGTATCTTCTAGTATATAAGGCCGAGACATGGCACAGGGGACAAAGTGTGACTAACATGACAGGTTATGGGTTCGATTTCCATTCGAGTAAATAAAATATTCAATATGCCATTTTCTTCGCTCTGGTGTAGAGGCAAACGCTGCGTTGTGTTCCGCAACTTTACACATAATGCCTCCGACAGAAAATGAACAACGGAGTGTACTAACACTAGGTTCCCTCTGCCTACCCCGCTGTGTGTCGGATACAGCGTCAGCTAAAAACAATAAAGAAAAGAAACTAGTTAGAACCGACAGAATTTAATTATTGACTACTAAAATTTTACAAACAGTAACCTATTTTCTACTAAAATGTTATACGTAGTAACTTATTTTAATATTCATTAAATGTTAACTGTTAAACGCTAGAAAGTTCAAATAATGAGTCTCCCTCGAAGCACTCCAATCCGCGCCTTATCTCCGCCGCGGCACTCCTCAATTGTTACCACCTTAATTGATATCGGGTTCAAAATACTCTGGAATTATTTGAGTCGTGAGCGTCTTGCATGGAAATAATTATATTATTAAAGAGAGAGAGAGAGAGAGAAATTGACTTTACTTAAAATGTGGATATAAGGAAAAAAATCTTAAGACGTTTCTGCTAACAATCGACAAATTTCAATAAAGAAATATATTTCAATAGAGAAATATTGATAATTTAAACAATTATAGAGTAAAATTATTATCTAATTATTATAATTTGTATTTCCATTTTACCTTATCAGTTAAAGACAGAATATACTTTTATTAAATTAGTGAATCCATTTTACATTTTTAAATATAAATTATTATAAAAAAATACATTTAAAAATATATTAAAAAAAAAAGTAAATATAAAGTATTATTAGAGCCCATATCAGCACAGTTACATCAATCATTAATAACGGTACCTAATTTTTTGTTGTTTTTAACCTTTTTACATGTAAATATAAAACAACAACAACATATCATAAACACATTAATATAATAGGAAATGTGTTCCAGCGTCATAATTTCCAGTTGACATTTTTAAGCGCATAAATTAACAAAGTTCGCCGGCGCGACCCCGTACATTCGGCTTAACCCTTTAGCACCCACCTTTGGTAATTCCCACCCGCCGTCCCGACCCTTTCAGCAATAGAATAAATTACAGGTCGTTTTATGTCGTTGATACCGTCGCAACGAAAATGTGAAACACATTATTTTGAATCCGACCGCTTAGCCTTTATAGGTATTAGGTAGTAGCGGTAGATAGGTAGGTAGGTAGTGCCTCATAAGTTGAGTGCAATTAGACAAAAGCCGCTTTTTGAGGATTACCGGTTTAATCATGCCTCAAAGCTGAGTAGCTTTTACGATAACGGTTTGAGATATCGAATCCACGAACGGATTGGATGGAATTTTAAAACTGTAAGGGCATGTCGTTAGTCAAATTGCCGTTTTAGATAACGGGAAGTCGTGACTTAAACGTCAAGTTTATTTATTTTACGGAAAATACAATATATTTTTAAAATATGTAAAAAAATCTTTATTAATAAAGTCTATAGAAATTAAAAATAAATAATAAAAACAACAATGTAAAAACAAAAGAATGTTATTTTAAAAAATAACAATAATAACTAAGTATAAATCTTAGGCGAGTTACAAGAGGCATATAAACATTTTCTTCCTCGTCGTTGTTTGTTTATTTTTAATTTACGTTTAGTTTCTTCTAATCTAAGTTGGATCATATTATGCTGTAGAGTTAATGTTATTCTTACTACTAAAAACTAATAATTTTCAATAAAATTAAAAAGGAATGAATTTATAGATCCACCATACTTATTTGTACATTTAAAAACTGCGTAGGATTTAAATGTATTTCTAGTCTAGTAAGTCAAGGTCATATTCAAATTATTAGAAATAGTGAATTTTCGTAGTCAAAAAGCACCATTTTTAAGTACTTGTATAAAATATACCTACTTATAAATAAAACTGTTAAAGCATTTAAATCTATTTAAATATACAAACACGCTATGTAAAGTATAAACCTATCTAAATCTAAAACTAAAGGGCATTGTTTCATTTTGTATTCGTTGTTCAAAGTTGCAGAAGAAAGGGTAGCTCCAGACCATTTGCATTCGTTAAAAATGCTGGAATTCTTCGCTTTGTGTTTACTGTGTGTAATCGGCGTGTAGTACACTCACTCCTATACGGTAGTATATGGTAATTTTGTTTAAATGATTGTTTATTTATTATACGATGTCTAAAAGTTGATATTTATATATTATTACTAATAATATTATTAAGGAATAAAATATTTTTAAATTTATATAATTAGAATTTTTTGCTAAAAGTAGATAAAACAAATAAAAAAAATTAAATATCCATATAAAAAAATTGTAAAACGATACTGAAACGAACGATACGAACGATAATCATCATCTGAATTGAAGAAGACAATTTAAAAAACCACTTAATATTCAATTAAAATAATATATATATTGTTCCCTATTGGTATATATTATATTTATATTTTTATATTATGTCTCGATACTTAAGGAAGGTCACGGGATGTCATAAGAACAATCCGGAGGTTTTGTATTCTTTATACAGCTTACGGAATTATGTATGACTTATTGATTGCAACGCATAACGCAAAAGAATTCTACCATTGACGTAGTGGTCATCCGTAGATGCTCTGTTTTTTCTACCTCACTAGAAATAAAGAGTGAAATGAAAAAAAAAACAAATAATTTATGTACCAATATACCACTTTTACAAATTTGTAGTATCGAAATTACATATTTAACCTAAATGTATAAAACTAAATAAATGAAATGATCTTAACAAAATAACATGTCAAATTCAAAAAAAAATATCAAGACCTCTCGTTCGCATCACAGTACGTCCCAAGCGCCTCCGAAGACGTGCCGGTCCGCTACATTACTCCTTTCGAAGGGATTTTTTTTCAGTTTGAAAAATAGCCGCGACGCGAGAGGGTTGAACCAAAACATTTTAATGCCATTTCCTAGATTGCCTCTTGCATTTTTCCTGCCGTTTCCTCCATCGCTAATCCGCGAAGACGATTCAGATTACCCGGATAAAAGTATTATCGTTTTTAGTGTGATTCCGATGTCCCAGGATTAGGGGAATTTTTAACGACTGAGACCCTCGGCGGTGTTTAGAAAGGGTTGGGCAGAACACTTTTAAGTAATTATTTTACATCTCTTCAAGCCGTGTTATTACTTGATGGATTTCCCTTTCTCTATATCCATGTTGTATAGAATATCCTTAATGTAGCATATATAAAGTATTTCTATTTCACATGAGATTCATCTATACTTATAATAAAATCGTAAGAGGGTCGGTGTTTGTACTTGGAAGATATTAAAAAATATATATTATTGGGAACCTTTATTAACCTTATAGAACCCAAAACAATGATTTTTAAAATTTTTACATGTTTGTCTGTGCGTTTGTTATCGCTAATCTTAGAATCGAATTAACCGATTTAGATGCGGTTTTCACTATTGGATTCTGGCAAACTTCCAAAAACATATAGGGTATTTTATTACAATCGGTTCATAAATAAAAAAGTTATGTCAATTTAAGGTATTTAGTTCGACAAATTTGCTAATTGCCGTAAAAGTTATTTTATACAACTGTTTTACTAAATAGACTGAACCTTAAGTTTTCCATTTCTTTATTAATATTTCTTTTTCAAGCGGGCGTAGCCCCGCACGGGTCCACTAGTAATAAATATGTCTGTATAAATATACATTGATTTAAATATAAATAAAAACCTAACCTACGACGATTCCGTTTATATGATGACTAGATAATTAAGGTCAAATGGTTAGTGATGCCAATATATCTACGTACTATATCAATTACAATTAATAAAGGCATCGCCGATTATAATTTCTATCTCTATTTGATTTTAATGACAGTTTCGAATACCATAATAACTAGATAATTATTACACCTATGGTAATATTTTAGTTATTTGTGTTATTTATATAATTTATTGATATTTTTTTCAGCTTTACGCTGTAAACATAGTAGGTTATCAGCAAGCATAGTAGGTTGTCAGAATAAACTTGAGAACAGTTTTTCACTTTCCGTCGTATTCTGAAGCTTTGCACGTCAAGTTACAGAGCTCAACGCCGTGCTTTTGTCTCGTTAACAGAGCGTTTCCTCGAGTGGGAATCGAACTCACAAGCTCTCGCTTTTACAGTCACACGCTTACGTCCCTGCGCCCCGACGGGCATCCATTGATCCACAGATTAAAAAATATTTTAGGCTACATATGTATTTAAGCTTTGTTATAATACTCTAACTTTAATATTTTGTAATAATAATAAGAATTAATCTCTTCTTGTAAAAAACGTTATGACACAATATGAAATCATTATATTTTATGTTTTAATCTACAAAAATACGCTTTTTGGTAAGCTATTTTAAAAGCTTATAACTACATACCCACTTACTACTAAAGCTTAGAAGCTTCCAAGTTTTTCTCACACAACATATACCGTAGGAAGCTCAAAAATAGAGAAATTTATAGCATAGTTTAAACAAAACCATGGGATGCTAGCGTTAGCCAAGACGGATGCCTCCCGTACATCATAAGGTTAATAAGAGGGCTCGCGAACTAACGACGCCGCTTTGTCAACGCGCCTTAACCCGCCGCCATCTTGCGCGCCATGTTGGATTTCAATCTGCTTAGCACTTAATGAATTTGCCTCTATTGATTTTGTTTTACCCCTTTTTGTTTAGCTTAATTAACCTTTCTGTGTCAAATGACAAGTTAGACGGTGAGATTGTTTGTTTTATATTGTCATTAATTATTTGATATGGTTATCATTAATTTTGTATTTGTAGTTTGTTAATTGGCAATTGGCATAGAAAATTGTATCTAAGGCAGTGAAATTAAAAAAAATCAATACACGAATGTGATAGCGCATGAAAAAGATTGAAAAGTTGAATTAAACGACTACTTATACGACTGTAATATTCAAAATAGAGTAATTTAAAAGTATCCACGTAAAATTTTAAGCAGATATATAATAATAATATATTACGAAAATCGTTCACATTTAGAGTTAATCGAGCTCGCGTCATCATCATGTGAATTCATTTCAAAGCGTTTAAAGGCCTCGGTAAAAGCGCGAATCACGCTACAAAAGGCTATATGAAGTGGGTGGGACATTTAAAATTTACAAATGCGTAATTATGCACCCGCATTGTCGCGCAGCGGGTGGAAGGGTTATGCCCCTCTTTCTTCCCCCTTAAACCCCCCCCCCCCCTCAATCCCGGGCTTCCGGGCCTAATGCTATATTTAATTTTCTCTAAGGCACCCTCATTAATAATGCGAAGGCTGCGACTTTAAGTGGCGCTCACACGGCGATGTGACGCGGAACTCGTGGATGTACTAAACGTAGAGTTGTTTGTCTCTCGCTCGAGTGTAGTTAGAATTCATTTTCTAAATAATTTTCTGGAGTATAATAGTAGTTAAAGAACATTTTAACGATATACTTTGACGGTTATATTATAAAGTTAATTTTTTTATTAGTTGACGTGGAAATTTATAGAATATTCAGAGAAAAACAACAAAATTAAACATTTAATTTCTATAACAAAACAATATATACATATAATTTCAGAATAAACTTACTATATAATATTAGTAATTAATTAAATACTGTATTATGTTTTCGTAACTCCATGTCAAGACAGAACTCCGTGCGTAATCGTGAGTGTGGATAATTCATCATGATTTCGGAAGGGTTATTGGTTCAGGGCAGCAGCATGTTTATCTGCATGTTTCAAAATATTCCTATACATTATTATATAAACACTGTATCACTATAAAATAAAATAGTAAATAACACTCTGTTTTATTTCAAATTTCTTGGTACACTTGCCCTGAGAGACTATTGTTGGTTGGTTATGACATCATCAAAAAATATGTGAAATTTGAAACTTGTTATGCTATTTGTAATTTAAAATGTTGCTAGCCTATAAAATGAAATCGATTAATTAATCAATTAAAATCAATTTCAAAACTATGTCATTTTTGTCTGTATTAAGTATATAATATACTATAGTTACTAAAATATAAATACTTAGTTAAAAACAAGGCTTAAAAAATATTTCAAATATCCAGCCTAAGACAAAAAATAAAAATTATTCTAAAACCTTAATACATGGCAATCTAGATTTATAGACTAATTTTCTAAATATTAGTATCTATATGAAACAAAATTAAATTCTCCACAAACTTTAACCTATGCCATATAGTACTTCCATCTTTGCGTACTACGTAAGAGTAAGGTGTATAATTGAGTTAAGGGTCTCTGACGCCCGCCCTAACGAGGTTTCTGCGTAGCTTCCACTATTCGATACAATGAAGGTGACAACACCCCACACCTATAGATTCTGTTAAGGAAAGTTTAGTCTTGCGTGTAGAAATTTCAAGTAAATTTTGTTGATTATTTATATTTATATATATATATATAGGTATTTAGTAATTGGATTTAAGGTTGTGTTATATATGTACCTATAGTATATGTAGATAATTGTTTAGATAATCTCAAGAGAAGATGCTAGTTGTATCTATTAAAACTTTATACTTAGATAAAACCTTCCTTCCAACAATATTTGAAATGAAATAATTTATTTTACTACGTTAATAAAGCATCAAACAATAGCTGACTCGAGACCAGTCGCGCAGAGGCACAAAGAGTGACTGTAAACGTAACAGATTGTAGGTTCGACACCCACTCGAGGAAATTCAAAATTTAAAACTTCCACTTTCTTCGGACTGGTGTCGAGTCAAACCACGGTGTTGAGTTCCGCCACTCAACGCGCAATGCTTCCAGAATAATACAAAATAGAGTACTAGAGTAGTTATAGTATCATCAAGTTGATAATTGATGATAAATAATGATTTATTTATGGTAAAAGTTTAAACTAAAATTATGTTTTTAGTGCTAATAACTATAAATACCGAGTAAATTATTAATACAATAATCTATATATATAAAATCGAAAGGTCACTCACTCATCACGAAATCTCAGAAACTACAAGTGCTAGGAATCTCAAATTTTGCATAGGAGTTACTTATAGGACGTAGGTGCTCGCTAAGACGGGAATTTGCAATATTCGACTTCTAAGGGGTTGTTTTTGGGGTCGAAAGTTTGTATGAAACTTCGTTACTACAAATGTTAGCAGTCTCAAATTTTGCATAGACGTCACTAGGATGTAGTCATGGAGACAGAAATTAATAATAACATAGTCCACGCGGGTGAAACCGCGAGCGGGCCGCTAGTAACTTATAAATCGATTAAAAGCTTACTTTGTTACTAAATTAAAACACTTTGATATTCTCATTTTAACTATAGATACTTGCTAAGAACCTAATAAACTTATATATAAGGTGCGAAAAGGGGAATGCTAGGCAACGTGGACGCTAGGCGACGAATGGAGTTCAAAATTATACGGATCCCTAATAATGGTTACTTCGATTTTAGATTTTAAATATTTAATATTATTTCGCAAGCAATCATGTCATCTTTAATCATACTTATTTAATTGTATTTCTATATTTAAGTTTAACATAGTAACTTTTTAAGCCATTGCAAAGCTCAAACGTAAATTTCGTCACACGGCACATCCTATCTCGAATTCGGGCGGACAGAGAACAGAGTGTCTTCACACTAGGATCTCCTTTGCTATTTGCAGGATATATCGTGAAGATAAACAAGTTGAGCCTGCGACAATCACATTCAACAAGAAACGTAACTATTAATATTATTAAGAAAATCCAAACCCAAACAAATCACCAAACAAAAATTATTTACAACGTCTGTTTCTTACAGGTGTCAAAAGAGGGTTAAGGAAGTGGATAATTAATAGCGGCGTCCAACTTTGGGGTCAAACGTCCCCTTTTGAGGCGTCGGGCGAGTGACAGAGGTCGGTGACAATTTAATATCCAACAGAATTCGACTCGAGAGGCCTCAGATATTAACTATTTATTATTATATCATTTGTATATTTTGTATATTTTTCATATGTTGTATTTGATCTCGTGGCGTAGTGGTGTTACGTTTGACTGTAAAAATGACAGATGTGGGTTCTATTCCCATCTGCGTAGTATCTGCTATGAGGCAAAACGGTGTTGAGTTCTGTCAGTCACGCGCAGTCACATGCTGTACCACTATTTCTAGATGGTGTCAAAAAAAAATTGGAAAGAAAATATAATGTTATAAAAAATATTAATTTCTTATGATACAACAAAAAAACAAAAAAAAATACATTTGAATGCTGTATACTCGTATCATACAAATAGTATTTTAGCCTACAATTTTTGAGTAAAAATAACACTTACCTGATAATTTAAACGGTAGTGAACCCATCAGTGGATCTGGAGCGAATCTTGGTCCAAAATGGAAAGGATGGAAGCCGTGGTGTCTCGTCTTAGACCTTGGCTCTCTGGGTCCGTCCACGGTCACCTTTATCGCTTTCTGATACGTTGCGACTTGAGGCGGGGACGTTGCTAGCATTATCGTTAATGTAAACGATTTACCTGTTAATGACAATAAAAGTTGAACAAGTGTTTAGTGTAAAATAAACTTACGTAAACTATTTTTGTTAATTTAAATAACAAAATAATATAAATTTTGATGCCAGTCGTGGCATGTAAATATGAAGTTTGGGGGTTCGATTTCCAATCGATTTCAATTACAAAAGTATTATTTTTTTGCTCTGGTAACAAAATTAAGCGGTAATTTATTCTATACACAATTTTATAATAAAATAAAATTACATGTTATTACTACATAAAAATATCTAAATGATATTAAGAGAAAATCAAGAATTCAGGAGCGTCTGTTGAGATTTGTGGCAAATTGTCACAGCTACGAACGTGCTGGTATTCGCTGTTCCTTTTAAATTTATATCAAATAGTAGGATAGAAATTTACGCACGTCTGTAATGTTAAAGCTAATATTATTTTCAATAAGCTAGTATATAATTATAATGACTTCCCAAAATATCTTTAATGAATAGTTAATAATTTATAATATTTTTATAGGAATTTTAATATCAACGTAGCTTTAAAAATAAATTAAACAGCCCGTGAGTATTTAATGGAACCTAGTGCTAAGACACTCCATTCTTCACGTTCTGCTTAATTTTCGAGACATTACGTGTTGAAAGGTGGATCTCACCACTGGGCGTTATTTTGTTACCATAGCAAGGATATGGAAATAATTAATTCCTAAGTAGTAATAGAACCTACAACCGTGATGTTAACAACTGTGCCACAACGTCCTCTAAAACAACCATATAAACGATTCACCAAAACCAACTCTTGTATCAGAACACAATCTATACGAAACCCAGCCGATGCGGTGGTATCCTATCACTTAACAAGTGTTTAGAAACTACAAACGACATCAACATAATGTTGACTAACCCTCACACCTATTGAACATCCATTGCCGTTCCAAAACAGCCTAAAACAACACAAATAGTACACAAGCAGTAATGTAGACCACCATATGAATTATGTTCCTAAAATTAAGGCAATAAGTATAGGGAACGGGAACATTGACGCAGTGGAATTGCCATCGTAACACATCCACCGCAGAGCAGCCGCAAACACGGCGGCAAGCGTTTGAACAATCGCTGCCATATCGACACATACCTAATGGTGATTCTGGTGAAATTCATGGTCGCAATCTAGGCTTCATAAGCGGTAAACAGATACTGGCTATGCCATTCATTTAGCACGTAAAGTTTGCGGTAATTACATAGTATTCATGGTTGATTCGGATTTGGCTTATTGGTTATGGGTTTGTATGGTTAAATGTTATTAATTCAAAAACTAGGGTAAGCAGAGGTAACCTAGTGTTGAGACACTCTGTTTCCCATTTTTCGAAGCATTGGCGTGTTGAGTGGCGATAGTCGACGCCGGGCTTTTGCATTGGTGCCAGAGCGAAGAAATGAAGATATAAATTTACATAAATATTTAATTTTTTTGAGTGGGGATCGAACCCACAACCTCAGAACCTTGTACCCCTGTGCCACGATTGGTCTCAATACTGTAAATATGATATAGAATAGAATATTATATGTGGTATAAGCAATAATTCTAGAATATTCTATTTCCACTTATATTTCAATTTTAATAACTAAATACCCACATTTATAAATACTTCCTTGACTTTGACTAAACTGTCACTTACGAGGTGAATTTGGGTGTACCAATTCACTGTGAATGAAAAAGAAATTGGCAAGCTGCTATGACAAACAAAAGTTAGCATTACATCTGGACGAGAGCCAAAAGCTGGAACAAGTTCCTTTCGGTTCCTTGGCGAACGTAAACGTGCCTTTCTCGTTGTTATACGCACTGATATAACTTACTCCTTGGTAATTATAAATATATGTATTCCTTGAAAACTTATGTGTGTGTGTGTGTGTGTGTGTGTGTGTGACGCGTCACTTAGGGTTCCGTATATCAAAAGGATAAAACGGAACCCTTATAGGATTACTTTGTTGTCCGTCTGTCCGTCTATTCGTCTGTCAAGATCTCTCTCGATTTATCTCGAGATCTCGTCAAGGTTGAAATTAATACAAATATTCAAGACTGGACGGTGTCCCTTGGAGCGTAGAAAGTATTCTGAAGATACTAGCATTTATGTATCGTTTTTGCTGAATTTTGTCCAAAATTTGTCACTTAATCAAAACATAGAGGATACTTCCCCGGGACCTACAGTTATGACATTTGGTAAATGTCTATTATACAAGTAAAGGAAAAAAAAGTGAATTTATATGTATATCGTAGAAAAAAAAAATAATTACATTACTTCAGCGTGTTAACATTTTTTAGCGTTTTAACATTTTTTAAATTGTTATTCCATACAAAAAAAATAGATTTCCCACTAAAAAAAGAATCAAAATTCGCAAGAAAAAACGCGTAACGCGTACACTTAATAAATCATCGAAGTTATTCATAAAAAGACTTCCGTCTCCCCGGCGGACATATTGCAGGCTGCACGTGCGACACTTCATAAACTGCGGATATTGATCCCGAGGGGCGCCACTCTCTGCTCTTCATAAAAATATGTATGTTTGCATGTTACATACAATAGCGGGAAATCGAATATGTTTTAAGCAAATGTATGGGTGTATTCAATATTTGCATATTAGTGTGTTTATTTTTTAGACTTTATGATGAAAATTGTAGAGGGTATTTGGAAATAAATTTAGTTTTTATAAAGTTTTTTCACTAGCGGTTTTATGTACGAGTATTTAATGTTGCTAATTCACATCAGCACTTTCGTCAAGATAATATAAATAAAACAAACTCATAAATTTTATCTATAGATTAAGGGATACTAATAATTATTATTTTCATTATAAATACAGACTCTTAAATTAACAAACCTAAAACAAGTAACAAGCATGCATAAAAAAGTAGAGTTCACATTTCAACTTTTTCAGCAATTTGATAGTTTCCATGAACTTTAAATACATAGTATTTTAGCGTTATAAATCATTAAAAATCCACATGCAAAAAAACAATTACCTTACAAAAAAAACAAAAAAAAAACAAAAAAGATTGAAATACAATAGAAAATGCAATTCTCCCGCACAGTTAGATTAAAAATCAGCTTTATAACGTCATAAAGTAGGGGGCGTTAAGATAAGAGTTCTACGGCGGCTAAATAAAAAATGAGCCACAATCGTGATGCGAAGCACCTTTGATCTCGGTTTCATGGCTTACTGGGGATTTTCAGCTTAGAGTGAAGCAATTTGGATATAAAATACTCGTGCGTAATGCCCACCGATAGGATAGGTTTAGGGACATTAGCGGATTGGCTGCGGGAAGTATACCCTCAGGTGAGTACTCAACGTTACCTTTGTCATATTTGTGTAAGCTAGATTAGTGAATTAATTATTTTGATTGAGCAATATATTTAATTTAATTATTTTGATTTCTTTATTTTATGTTAAGCTAGCCGCCCGCCCGCGGCTTCGCCTACGTGAACTACGTTATTATTAGTTTCTGTCTCCATAAGTACCTACGTTCTATAAGTGACGTCCAAGCAAAATTTGAGACTCCTAGCATTTGTAGTAACGAAGTTTCATACAAACTTTCAACCCCAAAAGCAACCCTTTAGGAGTCGAATATCCCGTCGTAGCGAGCACCTACGTCCTATAAATAACTCCTATGTAAAATTTCAGATTCCTAGTACATGTAGTTTCTGAGATTTCGTGATGAGTGAGTGACCTTTCGATTTTATATATATAGATAAGAAAATTTATGATTTCAGCATAAATAAAACAAATAACGAACCCCCAGTAGGTAATAAAAGTAAGAACGTCTACAAGCGAGACACCGTAAAATTCGAGTTTATTGAAGCGTCTCAAAAGAACAAGAGTGAAGTGAAAAGCGTGTACAATTAAAAAACCTCCCCCGACGCACCTCAAGCCGAGCGGTCAATATTACTTCGAGACCCTCAAATGTTCACCACTCCTGCTCCCCAACGCTAATAATAATAATTAGGAATGAGTGGTTCAATAATTAAAAACGGAATGGAGAACTTGCAAAAGACGGGCAAAAGAAATCTGACCTTCCCTCTCTTTTATAGAGGACCCTACGTAACGAACCGTCACTCTCTCTCATCACCGCGCTTATGAATTCCACCCATTTAGCAGCGTCTCGTTTAAATTAATAAAAATTGAAATAAATGCCTTTTTTAATGTGGGGGTAAGTTTGCGCTTATAGATAAAGCTTATCTTTAACTTTTTCTTAATTACGGCAAAAATAACTAAGGATATTATTAAGGTCTCTTAGGATGGGGAAAGTGTATCATATACTCGTATTTTATGTTAAAACTGGAACTAGACAACTGAACAGAACTTTTAGGCAATTGAATGAAGTTAGGTAATATAAAAGTAATTTCATAAAAGAAGCAGTTTTTTCATGAAATGACTTTTATATTACTTAATAAAGCGTAATTTTAAAATATATCAGCTAATTCATATCTCGAATAGCACGCCGCATACCATAATAACAAGGCAAATTTAAAACCATTAGATATTAGGGTAACCAGGCAGTGCATCAAAGGGGATCTCGAGTTAATGGCGAAAGGTGAGGCGGAGATCTTTTCACGTTGCCATACAAAAATAATATTCCACCCGGGGGTTAGCGTATTGTGTCGTCACCAACGATGTTTGACTAACAAGCCTCTTGTAGAATGCTGAAACAATAGTCAAGTTTTAAGCTTAGGTACCTGTTAGGTAACCTATTATTTTGAGTTAGATTTCTTTTTCTAATGATAAATAGGAAGACAAGACAGAATGGAAATATATTACAGAAGTTATCACCATAATTTTAATTGAAATATTTGACATAATAACGTAAAGATAATTTATTAATAAATATTTTTTATTTTTAAGTGAGTAAAATCTCCTCACCAGAAATGACCCTAACAGAGACATAAGACACAATATATTGTCACTTTATATTATCTGTCTTACTGTGAGAATATGCGTATATAATTCAAGTCAAGTGAACGTTTTTCCTTATGAGTTAAGAATCTCAACCTTAATTATTAAGCTCTGTTATGGCGTAACATGGACGTAATTGTTTAAAACTATCGTTATTTTTATCATTTTTCAATAATTTCTTATTATACTATATTTAATTGTAAGTAAATCTGCTAAATCCTATCCTATATGTTAATACGATTCGAAAATGTACACGAAATACGAATTTTGATATTTATTTCATATAGGAAAGAATACAAATCGATTTTCGAAATATTAATACAATTCTGATAATACATACATATATATTTAAAGCTTTTTAAAAACGTGCTTCGTATTTCCTGATAATTTGCTTAGTAAGGTTATATTTTACTATTAAGATCTTCGTAGCTTCTCGTAGACAAATCAAGGCGATGAGTATCGCCACAAAACACACTATTTCTCAAAAACTGGGGAACGGCGTGTCTTAAACTAGGTTCCCTGGATTATATTATGTCTCTAAACTAGACATATATATAATTGAAAATGTTAAGTAATATTTAAAACATTGATTATATTTAGTGAATTATTATTATTAAAGCATTCTGTGCATTTCCATTATTTGTTTACACTTTTTTAAAGAAAATATGAGAAATATTTCAATATAACACCATAGGTATTGGATGTTTAAATATATATTTACATACATTTCTAAACATACACCATACCATACCATACCATACTCTAAATATTTTAAGTCGACGGTTCGAAGGAATTTCAATCAATCGATTAGCAGATGTCCTTGACTACTGACGCAGTAAATTGTTCGCTTATTGCGAGGGAGACATAATAAGGACGAAACGGGTGCTTTTTGTACAAATTAAATTATATATTTTAAAAAGAAAATAAATAAATAAATATATTCATTTTTTTTTTCTATGAATACTATAATAAATCATAATTGTTAAACTAAATTAAGTGAGATAGTCAAGCTATATTTATTATATTTATTGAATGATTAGGCTTACAAAACCTTCAAACACAAGGTCTTAGGACAAACTACAATTTAAATCAATATCCTTTATGATACTTAACAAAATCTAACAATAAACTTAGTTTTTGATCACATAAATCAACATTAAGAAAACATTTGGTCGTGATGTCTAAAATTAAAGATAACTAAAATTAGAATTCCATCGATATCTTTAATTTTAGACACCAAGACTACGGATCTACGTGTCGTCAGGAATATGAAAGAACATTTTTATATCGATTTAGCTTCCACATTGTAGATACTAAATTGAGAGTATACGAAGCAATTAAGAATCCATTGGTTAGAATTAAGTCAAAAATCTTTTAAAATATCAAAAAAATATTACAATAATCTTCTAAAAATAGCAACGACATCTTAGTTTCTAAATAAAGCTGACACGCTAAAACCGACAAAAAAAATCTACGTTATCCTCATTAAATTTTTCGCTTATTAAAAATTCTCCGCACCCCGTCGCGTCCGTCAGCATTACGCTACTTTTATACTGGGTCGAAACAACAGCCGATCTCCCCTTAGTCCTTTGCTCGATAATTTGAGTGAGATTTTCTCGCATTTAAGATAAACAAAGAGAACGCTCACCCTTAATTGGAAAGCAGAACGTTATTCAGGAAGGAACGTGACAAATAGACACCTCTTAACTTCTTTTCCACTTTCCCGTTTAGCTATATTGGTTTTTTGTGCACTCGCTGGCCAAAAGCTTTTGTTTGTTTAAGGAAATGTTAATGAGTCACCCCTGTTTGGTTTGGACTAAGGAAATTCGTTTTGGTTTTCCATTGGTTACGTACCCTGGTTTAGGAAGAATTTTTTGTCTGAAATGCGCGTACAACTGAAAGTAAAGATATTTTCCAATAGAAATAACAACTTAACCTACTTATAATGAGTTAGTAGTTTAAAAAACTAAAATCTCGCTTTTTTTAACAGAACACGTTGATAAGACGAATGTAATGGGCGCAAATTCGATAAGTTTACTACGAAACAGTCCAAGATTTCCATCAGCCATCTTCCAATTCCATCATCACACTAACTCGAAGGTACCATATTATTGTATTAATCTAATTTAATTATATAATTGGCAATTTTCATGATGGTATAAAAATTCTTAGATTTTATTATATAGTTGCTTAGTTACAACTTAACCTGATAAAACCATATTAAAATTCATAAATTTAAAAACTAAATAAATCAACGTACAGCCAGAAAATAGGAGAAATGGAAGTAAAACTTGCAAGTTTCCTTCACTGAATTCCTTCCCTTATTTCACTTCGTTAACCCCCTATTTGAATATGAGACGGAGTTTACAGTTTGATGTTCCATTCGACCCCTAAACATGTAAGTTTTATGTGCCTCTGTTTGTTTGAATATTGGATGGGAATAGTTCCGCGGTGCCCCCCCTTCGTATCTGTTCGCGCATATGCTAATAACTTATCTACTTGTTGACAACTTGTGAAATTTTGTGAATGCTCATAATATTAGTTATGTATGCTGACAGACTGAAACACGACAGGTTGTAGGTTCGATTTCCACTTGAAGAAATCAAATATTTAATATTCTTATTCAGCGACAAGTGGAGAACGGATGTGTTTTAAGGAACGGAATGTCTTAACACTAGTTTCCCAAAGTTGGTTTTTGGACTTTAGCTAGGAACAGATAAAAAGTTTTTTAAGTGGACACAGTATTCTGGGGTGGGCACGTACCACAGGGCCTATTCCTACGCCCATGAAAATAAATTTAAAATCGATTACATAATCAATTAATATGTCCAATACAACGAACACAGTCTTACAAGAATGCGGTTTTGCAAACCAACAAAGGGTTAAACACCGAGTATCATTTTCATTCGGTAAGAAGATCCGTAATTGCGAAGTTCCATAAGTGTCCGTCTAAGTACTAGACTTAAGTCGGTTAAACCTAAGTGCGTATTAAGTTAAACTGGCGATTAGTTTCTGGTCTATCACACACACATATAACAGTTAGGATGTCACGCTAGCGTCACTTTATACACACACTAAAAGTAAATAAGTATTTAGTACATTACTTTTAAGTAATATTAAAAAATAATGAGCTTTTATCTATTTCAGTTCTTTCCGTACATAGATAGGCAGAGGCAACATAGTGCTAAGACACTCCGTTTCCCATTTTCCACTGAATTTATTATTTCCTAAACACAAGTACAAAAGTCGTGGTGCAGGAGAACAAGGGCGCGACGATTGCGGGTTCGTTCACCACTCGAAGAAATGTATTCATAGTAGTTCAGTGGAAAATTGGGGAACGGAGTGTCTTAATACTAAGTTTCTTCTGCCTGTTTCTACTTTGTTGTGTTTTGGTATTAAAGAGCATGACGAAATTTTGAATTATTTTTTCTTTTATTACATATAACCAGATATAGATTCTCTGAAATCAATTTAAAAAAATAAAATGGCAAATCAAATTTATCCCTTAAACAGCCAGATTTAGAGTTACAAAAAAATTAAAAGCTAGCAACATTTAAATATAAATATATAACACGCAATGGCCTTTCAACATTAAAATTTATGGCAACACTGTTATCTTTAATGTAGTAGTCTTAACAGATCAATTACCCCCATTGACTTAATATTCAACAAAGAGAAGACCTGTTGAAATATTCAAAAGCGAGAAGCGCTGCTTTGTTTTGAGTACGCACTCAAGGGAGGGAACTTTTTTATGAGTAGACGTCTGCATTATCGTAAACATTCAGATATATGTTTTGAACTAAATTCATGAAATATTGAATGTGTTTTGTGTATGGACTTTTTGTAGGGGATTGGAAAGATTGTATCGTAAATAATGGTATGGATTTGTTAGTAATTTCTATAGAAGAAAGATGATTTTGGTATAATTTTAATTAATGAGCTCCATTAAAGTGCTCCATGAAGTAAGAAATATACAAATCATAAAAAAATAATTATTATCTATTTTCACGCTTTACGCTGTATTTAGCAGGTAACAGGGTAAGCAAAAGGAGCCTATTGCTAAGACACTTTGATCCCCCTTCCCTCCCCCCACTTTCCACGCAATTCTAGAGCCATTACGGGTTGAGTGGCGGTACTCAACGCCGTATTAACACTATTTATTAATATTGTTATTTATATTTTAAATATAAGTTAAAACATTATGAAAATTATAAGATAGATTATATTCCCAATGTAATTCTTGAGCAAAATAACCCGGTCAATCGCCTTCCGCATAAGTCGATATAG
This sequence comes from Heliconius numata, assembly GCA_016802625.1. Lineage (NCBI taxonomy): Eukaryota > Metazoa > Arthropoda > Insecta > Lepidoptera > Nymphalidae > Heliconius > Heliconius numata. Next base: position 40,467 of record JAEBDU010013445.1, on the reverse strand, counting down.
CGCCGTCTAACACTTGAGGTGTTTCTGACCATTGAAACACAATTACTTTATATAAACTACTTAAGTGGCTGTGTTGTGTGTCCTTTATACAATTAAATGCTTTCTAATTTAATTATGTGAATAAAATAATGTAATAGAACAGTAGGCATAGTTACATTATATATAATAGTTTTTTAGCAAAGAGATTTTTATAAAGACACTCACATTATTAATATTAAGATACTCACCCTAATATTAAGACATTCCCTACACAAGCAAAAAATAACCAAAGCAACACAAAGGGTTTGTGTTGTTGCAGAGAGGGAAAATGGGGAACAACTTATTCGCCAAAATCGAACAGCCAGAATCGACTACCGTCACGTTTCAGTCAAACGTTGTGCCGCTACACCATAGCGGTTCAAAATCCACTCAGAATAAATATGATAAATTTCTCTGTTTCTCACTCAATGCTTAAAATGTAAAAATTAATTTAAAAATAATTAATCGACTTACCTCGACCACTTCTTCCGACGAACCTCAAATCATTGAACTTGGCGACTTGATTCTTCATAACTGCTGTACAGTTTCTGAGTTCAGCGGAGCAGTTCTCATCGTTGCCTGCTCTCACTGTGACTAAGGTGCCGTCGCCGACGTCACCGAGGGCGACCACTTTGAACGCGACTGGTAGAGTCTTGTTTGACCGCCAGTGTGGTGGCAGTACTGTGCATACCTGAGATAGAAATACATAGACATTTTTATATGTGAAACATAAAATCATCTAAAAAATATTATTTACTTAATAAAATTCGAGTTTCTGAAGAAAAAAACATTAACCACTTCATTTAGAAAAACGGAACTTTTTTATATTTTTTTGGAGAACTAAATAAATGACAACTTACCACATGCGGACTTCCGGTTTTAACCAGCTCGCCCGGGTGATCAGCAAGAAGACCTTCCAAAGTCCTCTCTGCAAGTAGTTCAGCCGTTAAAGGCTGACTCGGCAACGCGTTGCCATAACTTGAGGAAGGCGCTTCGTGCCCTAGCCCGTTTGTAGTAGAACTCACTTCACTCGATAGATGCATCATCCACAGATTAAAAACATTCAAATACACAGATTATATTCGTATACATATATGACATATAGCTTAAGAAATAAAAAAGTCAAGAACAGTTCACAATATCCGTCACATAGCTACGCGTGGACATCGACGGATGTTACACTCGGATGCACAGCTGGCGAATCCCGCACTTATTTTCTTAATAAAGTTCGCCATATTTCTTTTGTCTGAAAAAAAAAACATAATTTTAAAGGATAAATAAGTCTCGAATATAACAAAAAAACATTTTAAATGAATATAATAATACTATTTTTACAGCACAGAATCTTTAAAATTTTTTCTGAATAATAAAATAAATATATATTTTTTTTTTTTTATTCGCATCACGCTGAATTCCGCACATAACAGTTTAGGTGGAAGGAACCTAGTGTAAAGACACTCCGTCCCGCACTTTGGAAGAAATGGAAAAACAAATAAATAATCATTTATTCCCCTGAATTTAGATTGAACCCACAACCGTCGCGTTACAGTCACACCCTTGTACTACCACGTCTGCCTCAACTACTAAATTGATAAATGTTAGAAATATATTAAAATAAGAGTCAAAACTCAAAAAGACCATCAGATCACAAAGACGTAAGTCGCTACGCGGCTACGGTTTATTGGCAGTCGTAGCATCAAAGCTACAAAGCGAGCGTAGCACGCACAATCAGCGCGAGGGCGAGAACATCCGGACCAAATCAACTGTATGAAATAAAGTATTTCTATTTTGATATACACTATTTTGTGTAAAGAACATTTTAAAAATTATATTTTAAGCGATTTCTTTATTTTTTTTAAATTTTTAATTTAGAAAAACACTTTTAAATATTACCAACGTTTATTTGAGCACTGCGTTTTTCTACATTAGGATTTTTTTGTTATAATAATTTGTAGAACGACAGCAAACTTTTGAAGGCCCACTAAAAATAATAATTATTTTTTATTTAACTACTTTTATAAATACTGTATTTAAATGAAATAAAAATATTATAAGCTTTTTATTGAGTTGTAAAGAGAGCTTCAAATAAAAAAATATCACCGACATGCACGCTCGGTTAGCCCCTGTGTGAAGTTACAAGACATTTCTGTAACAACCCCTTTGATCTTTTACAAGCCCTAATCAATTATACTCTCTTCAAAACTATATAATTTTATAGGGAAATTTGTACCCTATAGTATCGTTACATTAATTTATAAGAAAGTGTAAAATATTTCTTCATATTCTTCATTTATTTTTACACTTAGACTCATAAACTACCTATACTTATTAAAGCTATTACTTTACATTTGAACATATGATTATTTTACATTATAATGAAACAAATCTGAACACACTGACTGACCCAACACACATGTTAAACACACAACCCTCCAATTCCATCATCATAAGCAGGTAAAATAGAAATTCTATGCGAACCAGTCAGCCAATTACTATAAAATGTATCTTACATACGCCACGTACTCCCCTTCATAGGGTATAGGCTGTTAGATGTTTGCGAAACGCGATATGTCGATCGGGATGTTAAACTTAATTTCTACAAGGGTGAACTCTTACCATGTCTTTTTACTGCCTTTACCCGTGTTTACCCTGATTCCCGCTCAATAAAGGCTTGTAATATTTTTGTCAATAATACCGGGCTTGGGTTGTTTGTGTTTTTTGGCAATTGATTTAATGTGTTCTTAGATTAATCGTAGATATTGATTAAATAGGATAATTTTTTGTTGTTAGCTTTAAGTTAAAACTCGCATATGGCAGGATAGACAGAGGGAACCTGGGAACCTAGTGTTGAGATACTCTGATCACTATTTGAATTCTGGAAGGAATTAATTTAATAAGCACAATTTTCTCTATAATTTCAGAAATAGTAGTTTGAAAAGAAATATACTATTGAGGAATACAAAGAATATTATAAAAACAATATTTCATTTTATAATTACTCCCTAGTTTTTAAACAAAAATAGAAATATTTTCGCTATAAACCAAATAAAATTACACAACGCCCTAAAATTACTAAAACAAAACCACTGTAGCATGTAACGCCGAGATTCACAGTGGATTTAGCTCATGAATAGGGCACCAATAAAATCTTAGCTTAAAAACGTACCATGGGGCGAAGGCCGTAAATAATAAAGCATGTAGGGGCCAAGTGGTGCTCGTTACCCGGCCCTGCACCCTTCCACAAAGCAACCGGGAAATGGGGTAAAGATACATTACATCCATTTCTGTTTTGCTCTCTATTGTCCGATATTACTTTTTGAGTGAGAGATTTTAAAATCTTCTATTACAATTTGGAACATATCCTGTGTTTTGTTTTTTTGTTTAGCTTCAACTAGCCGACCTGGGCGGCTTCGCCCGCTTGACCTATACGAATATTTATTAAGTATGTTTATGAAATAACTTTCAGTTTAGGGGGGGATCGGTGGCGATTTAAAGATTCTTCCACACTAACTTTCAAGCCGTTTTTACCCCGTCTATCAAAATTTTTCAAAATCTCTTCTTAGGGTTGGTACATTATGAAAATAAACATCCGTCACATCTCCTTTTATATATATAGGTAAACATTATTTATAATAGAGACAACGAAAATTCTTAACAGTTTCTGTCTGTGTCTTCTTTAAATTATCTATCACATTATGAAATTTCCCATGAAACTCAAATAACTAGGGAAAGATGGACCAAAATGGAAAGTCAACAAAGCCCTGAAATCAGGATGTCCGAGAGCGTCTTAGCCTATTTGAATATCTCACGCAGGGTCCGGGCGGATATTACATTTGCTAACCTATTTGTAACCGTCGCTAGACGATCATTATCCATGTCCGAAAGGTCTCTTGGGACACCCTCAGGAATTTGTGCTCGTATTGATTCCCTTCGTGTAGAAATTTTATATGCATGGGGCTGGTAATAGATGTTCCTGATGGGCCCAATTGTGAGCGCAGATGAGACGAAAAAGGAAAATTGTTAAAAGTTAAAAACTTTTCTTTTTTAATTTTACATTTTCTTGACGTGATTGTGTTAAAGAAAGAACGTGCTTAATGACTAAGCTTAACGATTATGTCTCCATGTTGTGATTAGTAAAAGTTTTAAATAAGAAGTCAAAGCGCTGCCTTAAGTTCTGCCATTCAACACCAAACGCCTCCAGAATTTGCCAGAAAATGGGCCTTCTAGAATATTCTTAAAAATCGTCTCAAAACTATAACTTAGATAAAAAAATCATGTTAATAATCTAGAACCACTAGTCAGTGCTATTTAAAACGCTGAAATCCAAAAATTATTAAAGGCACGGAGACAAAAAAAGAGTGCCCCAATAAAAAACAAATGTGCGTCCCCTAAATTTTAATAATGCCATATAAGTAAACATAAAATACATTTTTACGCGTAAAACAAAGGGGCCCCTTGCAATATTGGTGACAATAAACAACGTCACACAATCAAGTACTTAAAAATCGTACGGAATGCGAGCATCGTCACGTATTAAAAACCTTACTGGAGTTATATATGGAAGGGAATATGTGTTTTCTTAATGCAATCTTATATTCCGTTTTAGAAGATTTGTAGATTCCTTTTAGGAACCCAAATTTGTGGACTAGATAAATGAATGTTTTCAGTTTTATCTATTTAAAAACTATCAATACCGGTCAAGAATTAATAGCGGCCTGTCACCTTTGTTTAGCGTTTTTATAGGAATATATTAAAATAGTTTATTTATGTTAACTATTCCGAGCCTAATAATAGATCTAGGAGTCTAATCATTGATGTATATAAATGTGCTACATGGGGTATATTTCACATAACACATTTTTGGAAACCCAAAGTTTAGAAGACCGTGGTCACGAGTACATTGACTGATGTGTAGTCTAATTTCAATGGACTAAAGTTTATTAATCGCAAAAATCAAATACCTTATTATAATATATTTTATTTTATATCTACACTAATGGACCCGAACACGGCTACGCCCGCTTGAACTATACGAATATTTATGAAATATATTTACATGGCGGAATAAATTGCATGTCAAATTAATAAGTATTTTAATATATTAGTATATATCGAAAATACTACAAATATGAAAAAAAAAGTATCCTATGTTCATCCCGAGACCCTCAAGTATCTCTATATGAGTATTTTATCGCAATCAAATTAGCGGTATGGCCCTGATTGCGTAAAAGACAGACAGACAGACAGACAGAGTTACTTTCGAATTTATAATATAGGTATGGATACCAACCTATAAAACATTTCAAATATTCCAAGACGATCGAAAGGGCGAAGACTAACGAAAACAACAAGCTGCTTGCAAACATTGCCACCCACTCCCCCGGAATTAACAAGAATTAATGAGTTCTCAGCCCAACGCAAAGTTATTTGACGTGTATTTCAATAAGAAGATGAAATTAGTATAACACTTAAAGCTCTTAATAGATTTTATATGTATAGACTTGTTTTGTTATTTTAAAAGGATAAATATACATATAAATATGTCTAGTTATTTAAGTAAGTAAGTAAGTTTATTTGGAAAAAGTAAAGCGTAGAAGTGGATGAAGAGGATCTGAGGTTTTAAGAATAATATTGCTAAATGTCCACCTCAACACAAAGCTAAGCTATAACTATTTTTTAGTTATCTTATAGCGATACCATATTTTTAATACAGTGTTTTTTTTATTGTAAATAAAAATATCGTCTTTTTAGATACCGAAAAAATATTATTTATATTTTCCATTTGTAAACAATTCCCTTAACATACGCTTGTATCGTAAAAATGTGAACAATAAATCTTATTAGTATAACAAATTAGCTTGGTAGCGATATACACTAATAGTAGAACTACATTTTTTGCAATATATAATTTATTTTACACATACCTACATGAATGAATGATAGATATTTTTTAATATCTGAATAAAGAAACGTGAAAATGTTTTCTTTTTGCTTACATACCAATTTCTTTTTGCATTGTATTTATTCCCGAATCGTGTTTTTTTTTAAATCCTATCAATCAATTAATCCAAATTTAATAATCGCCACAAAATGTAAGTTTTCTCTATTCAATCTCTTTATATTTTAGTATTTTTCATATAGATATTAAAATAATTTACAGAAATTCAAAATACATACTCATATAATAATGTGTCATCATTGTCAAAAAGTTGTCACAAAGTGGCATGAGTTAAACGACAATTACGAGGTGCAGGTGGGAGTTAGGGGAGCGTCTAATGGGAGTTCGCACTTACTTTTTAACAACCTCGCCAAGGTTAACGAATAATGACGCCGAAGTAATATGGTGGAATTAATTTTCATGAGTTTTTGACGTGTGGAATAATTATGACAGATATATATTTAGCGGATATACCCTAATTTTTTAAATACGACACGTATGTATGCAATCAGATGTGAAGTTTCGTTCGGTTTTGAAGACAGATAACTTGTTGTTGATAAGTTTTCTGTAGTATAAGAACATAATTATAATTCTCTTTCTAAAGATATGATTATTATTTGCTTTAACTATTGTATATTATTCCTTACTAATATAAAAAATAAAAGCGCCACGTTTTAAACGAGAAAAACATTGATACAAAATGAAACAAAAATTAGAATTATTTATCTTTACCTATAACTGAAAAGTTATAAAGATATTTTTTATTAAGCTATCCGCTAAAATTATTTGCCTTTATTTTTAATTAGAACCTACTGATAACTGTTATTCTTTGTTTATATTCTTATATTTTTTATTATTACGTTTTGGAACTACAGGTAATTATTAATTTCACAACAGAAAGTTTAAATAGAAAAACTCTACAAACAATCAATTTAACAAAAAAATTAAAAACAACATTCAAGGTTTTATTAAAAAAATGCTCTCTTCAAAAATATATTACACAAACCTAATACCTTTCCAAACGTATAACTATAGTTATTATAATAACAGTTACTAAAACAAACGAAACTTTAATTAATCTGGTTGAAGAGAGCTTCTCGATGCTATCACAATATGTGCCTATCGCAGATTTAATCGCGGCGTAGTGTGCGCGAGGCTAATGAACCTGCGGTTAGAGAAAACAACACGCATCTCCGCCCGCCCAAGTTTGCGGACTCGCGCTAACTTTTCATTAATTAAATTTATATACATACATACACATATATTTCCAACGTTTACCAACTATTATTATTTAACAAAAAAATTAACTTACATAGAATTTTAAGACAATTTTTTTTTTATGAAGTTTTAAAAAAAAAGTCTCATATCATTTTGGCACTATCACTGCACTTGAGTCCGAACACACAAAAAAAAAAAAGTTTCCAAGTAACCGCGAGAGGCGCGCGCTCGCCACCGAAACGTGGTCGACATTAAAACCTTAGCGGGAAAGAAACGGTCCCCTTATTACTACGTCTCGAAAGAAATTCGCCCGCACACAGGGACGAGGAAAGAAGTCCACCCACACAGACGCGCTGTGTCACTACACGGGGGGTAAGCTTTGTATGTGTGCGTGTACAAATAAGTATTAAAAGAGATAGTTACGTTGAGAGTCACTCGTAAGGACACTATGTGCATAACATGCTGTAGGGTCACTGGATAATGTGGGAAATTTCGGTTTTTTTTTATTTTTTTTTACTTATTTTTTATATTATTTTAATATTTTTTGAGGTTATATATAAAAAAGTATGTAAAAAATATAAATAACTATAAAAAAATATACATATAGCATATAGCAGAGTAGGCTTTGGGAGCTTAGTGTTAAGAAACTCACTACTCACTTTCCACCGAATTATGGAGGCATTGCGTGTTCAGTAGCGGAACTCAACACCGCATTTTTCATCAACACCAGACCAAGAAATGAAAATATTAAATATTTCATTTCCTCGACTGGAGTTAGAACCCACAACCCGTCGCGTTTATAGTCACACGCTCTTACCCCTGCATCGCGACTGGGCAAATAATAATTTCAGTTAATATTTTGTCTTTATATTAACTCTATTTAGGTAGAAAATGTCACAGTACGAAACTATATTTTTCTAGATTTTCTACACCTACGTGCAAAGTTAATAAAAAAGTCCTCCTTCCTATTATGATTCCATTCTAAATAAAATTACAAAGATATATTAGATTCGTTAAAAGGCTCTTTTATTAATTACTTTAAAATAATTGAAACAATTTTAATTAGATACGTTAAAATTTAGTTTTAGTTAATTCAATAATAAGCAATTGGATTAACTAAACATGATATTCTGTTAATTAATAAATGTTTTTAATATTCTTCCACACTGAGGGTAGAGAAATATTAAAAAAAAATAAAGTAGCGGCTTGAACCTGCGCCTCTAGGACGATTTTTACGCCCAAATTTTTAAACACCTTCTAAAATATGAATAAATGCCCATATATTTAATTACTTATGTTGTACACTTCTTTCTATATAATAAAAAGTACTATAGGATATTTGCTGGTAAACAAAGATATTGTTATTGTTGTAAATTCTTAAAGAAATATAAATTTAAAATTCCTAAAAATTAAGAAAAAAATATCTTATTAATATTATTGAGAGAAGTTCAATTGGTTTTTTTTACGATCTTGGTCTTATTTTATTATAAAGAAAAAAAAATAGTATAAAAATTCGTGATATGAATTTATAAAATACAAATTTCTACATGGTACTGAAAAAACAGTGACAAATTAAAAAGTTCATACGAAGTAAATATACAATAAATATACACTTGAACCATACCATGTACCTACTAGTGTTATGAAAACGCAAAGATCCTTTAGCGCCTTCAGAAAGCCAACAATGAAAATTTATATCATCGTAAAATTTAAGTGCCGACGTTTAATAAGTGAAGCCTCAAGCCGTCGTATCGTGGACAAAGGGAAACCTCTCTGCCCACACCAGGCTCACCCACACCTGCGACCGCATGCCGCACGTACGTACACCACACAGGCACACCACCACCACCAGCAACCCGCCCATCACCAAACACGCCCAACGTCTTGGGTTTTCTTATAAACCACGTTGCGTTCGACGTCTCGCTCGCTCGCGTCAAACTATACCAGGCTTCTCGTTTCAGCGCAATGACGAGCTACACATAAAGCGGTGCCACATTCCCGCCTTTTTTCCCACTCCATTTTGACAGCTCGTGGCTCCATATCTGGCCAGAAAACAAGACGGTGTTCACGGTGTTGTTAAATAAACAGCCTTGCTGAAAAACATCCCTAAAAAGACCATATCTCTGTCTAAGAAATAACTCACAAATTAAATACTACTACAGTACTTTTATGCCTTTAAAGCCTTTAGAATTAACCATTTTCTAATACCTTACTTGCAAACGTCAGTTATAGAATACAGATTATGCTTATAATATTAGTTAGATAGGCTTAGGTTTACGTTTCAGTAATTGCCAGAGCTACAAATTCACACCATAATTATGTCAGCCATCATGGACTGTATTCTGTACGTTAACGAAGCACTATTGCTACATTTAATATTAAGATGAACGTGACCTACATTTGGGTGGCGGTCGGTGTGCGCGTCGTCTTAGCGACTAAGTGGCCGGGCGCGGTGGGCGGGGCCGGCTGCGGCGCCCCGCTATCGGCACACCGAAACACACATTTTTCCCGCCGCAAACCTCGCGCCGAAGGTTAGCCGCGACCCGCAGACCTCGTTGGAAGACAGAGACGTTGCATCTTGTCGCACCGCTTTCCCGCGCCTGCGCTGTCTTCGAGACGAGCGCGCCAATTTTGACATTTGCTCAATTTTTTCGCACGGATGAAGACGTTTGGCTTGATTGAGAGGAACTCAGCTGGAGGTCTTTTGGCAAGATTAAATGTAATTTTTGTTTTGTTTATAAATTCGCAATGCAGGTATGAAAATAATTTTATAATGTTATACAAAGGAATTAGTTTGACACTTAAAAAAAAAAACAATCAAGTAGTCATATATCTAATAAAATTATTATACATATATAGTATCCTTTTCTGCCCCTGCTTAGCTTAAATAAAAATCAATAACTTTGTGTTATGTTTCTATTTAAAAAAATATTTATTTAAACTTCGCCAAAAACCACAGAGTCTATATAAAACACCATATAAAAAAAAAACAAAAGTGACAAGGAGACGCGTATGAAAACGTACATAATAGTGGCGTACCAAAGATCGTCGTGACGGGTCGCCGCAGCGGCGGTCGCGCGGCTAACCTGCAAATTGTCAGCCGCGACCACGTGATTAGCTCGAACTCACCCGAACTCGCCTCTCCTCTCCTCTCCTCTCCTCTCCGTATTGCTCAGCCGTTTTGTTTTGATATACCACCCTACCCTGTGGCCAACACTTTGAGGTCAACTATCAACTCTCAAGTAAACGTTCGTTCGACCTTTGTAGTGTTATGTACTAAACGAGGTATAATTTAAAGGATTTGTGGGATTTTAAGCTGGTTGTTCATTATAAATTTATAATTAGTTTTAAGTTAACCTTGAAATTATTTTGTTTTATTTTTTTAGGACTTCTGTTTTGTTTTTATTGCTTTTTTTAATTATATGGACAAAGAAAGAGATAATTAGTTATTATAGTAATCCTCTCGACTTTTTAATTGTTTCCTTTTTAGAATTATATTGCAATTGTTTTAAAACTTAATTGCCTTAAAGTCTACGTACTACCGTACAATTTGTACCAATAAATAGTATTTTTTCTAATTTCATAAATACGAATATAGATAGAGTCACTGAGAGAATGAAAATGGTGAGTCTATATTCCGGTTACTTCATAGTGCATACGACACTTGTAAATGTAGCTAAACAGGAAACGGGGTGTCTTTATGCGCAAAAAGCTTGAACCTGCTCTTTCTTTATCTAAGTATACAAAAATCCAATCAATTTGAAATATAAATACATATAAAATATACACGAATAGCAAATGGTTACGATACAAGCATTAACTACACGAACGATAACACATTACCAGCAATACCTCCCTCCCACGTGAGAGGTGCGAGGGGGCTCGCTGAATAAATAACTTGACACTTGTTCGCAAATAAACAATTTAAAATGTCAAGAAAGGGAAAGGGCAGGCCAACCCTTTTCCTTGCTTTCCTGACATTATGCTTTCTGACAATCAATTTTAGAATTGTTAGCTTAACCATATGGTGCTGATTTAGCTTTGGTAGATAGGTATGCTATTGTTGGTAAAAATTATTCCGTAATATTCCGTATAAAGTAGAGTAGGCAGAGGGAACCTGATGTTAAGACATTCCGTTCCCACTTACTGTCGAATTCTGGCGGCATTGTATGTTGAATGGCGAAACTCCACGCCGCGCTTTGCCTTGACACCAGAGGACCAGAAATCATATTAATTATTTCATTTCCTCGAGTGGAATTGAACCCACAACCGGTCTTAAAATTACACTAGGCTTTCTGTGCCGACCCTGCTACATGTGGGATACAACGTGGAGCTGAAAAAATAACATGTAATATATTTCGAGTATATTTTATATCAATTTCATAATAAACCTAACCTAATCCATAATTCTTTAGATATACATAGTTTTACTTGCTTTTTTGGGTCTAATTTTGACAACAGAGCAAGAAGATGACGAAAAATGGAGAAGGCAATGTCACGAGGTTATTTTTGCATAATAATGTTATATGGGAATAAGATTGAAGCAGTTTCTTTTTAAATATTTGTTCCATCTATTCCCATCAATAAATAGTATATGTGCAATATTGTACTAAAATATTTGCTTAATTACAATCTAAAGCGAAATACTCCCACAACGACTGCCTGTAGTCTATTTCCAATACAAATACAATTATCAAATTAAGCTTTTTTTCATAAAATATTTTCCAGGCACATCGTAATTATAAGTTAGCCACAACAAACATAAAAATAATAGTAATTGCCGCCATAACGTTCAATAAGTGCGTGTTTCAGCAAGTTCACTGAGCTAGTTATAATCGAGCGTTGTGCCGTTGCAGCTGTGTCTGAGAAATGAGTAGTGCTGGCGGGTGATGTCGATATGCTGGTTGTTCTAGATTAACTTGAATAGAATAAATAATGTAGTAATTAATTTGTAGAATTTTAAGTAATTTTAATATTTTTAACGATGCAAAGACGCTGTGATAGCACGGAACACAAGATGGTGGACAGGTCAATCCCTATTGTAACGAGTATTTACGTTTATTAAACGTGTGAAAATAAAAACCAGTCAAGTGCGAGTCGGACTCGCCCATCGAGATTTCCATATCCATTTCAAGTTTGAGGGTAACAGGAATTACCTACCTTGCCTATATAAGTTGATACATTACAGCTCGCGGGTATATTTCCTCATTTTGTATGAAATTAACTATAAATATAAGTGTGGGATAGTTTTTATCTGTAGGTATAATTACAAAATTTTATTAAGACAAATGATGGAAACATGTTAAAAAATTATGAGATTCGACAGAAAATCGATTTAAAGGTAGCCAATATTAAAATCGATTTTTTTAGAAAATTTTAGATATTTATCTAAGTATTTACATTTTTTACCAGTCAACTACTACTAGTCAGAAAATGTTTGTAGAGTACTATATTTAGATATTTTAAAACTATTCTAGCAGATTGCGCGAATTGACGAATGCACTGTGATGAATATTGATAGCCTAACTGATAACGAGATGGTTGTAGGTTCGATTTCCACTCCATTCTAAGAGTAAGATTCTTTTAACAACACAAGCAGTGTCTTAAATTTTAGGTTTTCAATTTTAATGATAACACGTAGCAAATGGAAGTATGGAAATGCTTAAAAGGAATAAATCAAATCGAAATTAATTACTTGATATCCATCCTATTAAAAGACAAATTATATAATATTTATAACAACCAAAATTATTATAAATTTAATATTAAAGTAAATATCGATATCAATATTAAAATACAACACTAAACGAAAACCCTTCCGTTGCTCACCATATGCCGGCTTTGAACGCACCCTTAAATTACAGAACTTCCCGCTCATAATAGAGAGATATGCCTTTAATATCTGCCTGAAACTGCTTTTGTGCTGTTTACTTTTTGCTTCCGACCTTATATTAGAAATTGTTCTGCATTCCGTTCTTGGTCTTGAGCTACGGTTATTAGCATGCATCCGCATTTATCTAGAAGTTAATCAACACCTGAGACGTGCTATTCGTTGAATATAATTTTAATTTGTTCCCCTTTATTATCTTGATTAATATTTGTTTTTTAGCTTCACACTGTATCCTGTACATAGCATGGTAAGAAGGAACCTAGTGCTGAGACACTCCGTACCCCATTTTCCGCCGAATTCTTGAGGCATCGCTGTTGAGTGGCGGAACTCAATAAAGCAATTTGCCTCTACACCAAAGTGAAAAAATGAAAATATTAAATATTTAATTTCTTCCAGTGGAAATCGAACCCACAACCAAGTGGTAAGTCTTCCGTTCCCTTTCCGCCACTATACTCTATATATATCTATTATCATCATCTATCTATAAACTAATAACAAATGACTGTAGCCGTAACAACTTTTTACTATCCCTGTCTCTTCCAAATGGACACATAAAACGGACGAATCGAATGATTGTTCCCTTAAAATTGACCCTCGAAAGGCACAATTTCAATCACAATTCCGAGCCATACCCTGGAACGCACCTGCTGACTCCGGACACGTGCCCCGCTAAGAATCTACTTAACGTAAGTGACCCCACTTACCGAATCCCAACTGTGCCATCGGAGACACTCCTATAGCTGGCAATTTCACGTGAACTAGACGCCATCTGCGACCGACGCAAAAAAATAACATTCCCGAAAACATTTGCGAAAGAAAGGAATATTACTCTCCATGGAGCTATAATCGAAGCCAATCGGGCTCACCGAACGCCCCGACATGACACTTTTTATATTTATATCTTACAATATCGTAAAAATATATTATTATTAAGTACTTGTACACCTTCAGATTTAACTATATGGGATTTCAACTCCGTATATGTTTAAAATGTCGATATTTCTTATTGGTATTTAAGGTATTTTAATTAATATTACTATTAAAATTAAAATAAATAGTATCTAAAAATCATTTTGTTAGCTTCACGCTGCATCCCGCATATAGAAGAGTAGGCAAAAGGAAACCTAGTATTGAATATTTTGAATGACTCTTGTTGCCAGAGTCAAATCGAACCCATAACCGTCGCATCAAACACTGTAACGCTCAGCCACGACGATATCAATTAAAAAACATATACGAACACCCTGTATAATTTCATTCTAAGCAAAATATGATTGTTAGTACAATAATAGGTGTAGGAAATACAATCACATGGCCATTATAAATATACGGGGTGCTGTGAAGGGTGCTTTACAATATTCAGTATTAAACGAGATTAGATGTCGGAAGACGACAAGCGAGAGGTGTCATGAACAACGCACCCGCGTCGTAAATGTTCCAACCGCTGTGTTTTTTCTGAAATATTATTATATAATATTTTTTGTTTAGATTTGTTTTTTTATATGTATGGAAAGTGTTTGAATGTAAAATATTCAAGTTTTGTTAATAAAATGTAATATAATATATATTTCCTATTTTTTATTTCTATGAAATATCTATTTTTCAGTGATTCGTTACTTCCATAGTTATAGATCCACATGAAATAATCAACATCTGTAAGAATAAATGTTGATTACGCGGCGAATTTTATATAAAATGCAGCAAAACCAATGCTAGTAACTGCTCATATCTTTTGATAACGTTGACTTAGAAGCTTGGTTTTTGTTTCTGTATCCGGAGCACAGTAAAAAAGTAGCAATGTAGACCCGAATTAATTAAGATATTAAATTCAATTTAATTAGCAAGGAAATGAAAAGATTAAATATTTTATCACCACGAATTGGAATCGAACCCACAATCTGTTGCTTTTACAATCGCCTGCCCTGCGCGACGACTGAGTATTCATATTTTATAGACTGATATGGTTCATAATATAAGTGCTAAACTTTTTTATTATTGTCCTATGATGGATGAGCCCACAAATTAGCACTACGAAATTTATGACTATATTAAAAAGTATATAAACATATACATGGGTAACATATACATAATATTCGTATTTAGATTTGACTTTGCTTAAAGAAATTGGTCATGTCGCTTACGTCGACATAACAATCAGGCGGATATTACTTGTTAAACTATAGAGTCTATTGCAGTATACAAGTTCTTACTTTGCTTTATTGATAGAACATTTAAATAGTCTAATTTTAAAATAATATGATTTCTATTTAAATATATTTTTCAGAAAACAATGGTATCAATTCGTATAAGTGATAAAGCGGGATTTAGATACTTTGCTTCTCCTTTCTAAAAAGAGAGTAATCTCCATTTTATTCTGTTAAATATATCTATCTATTATTCAGAGCACCTAAGCATTCAATACCAACTTATAGTATCTATTAAAGCAGAAAATAGAATAAAAACTATTCTAAAAATAAAAAAAATACCTAGTAAAATAATATGGGGCCAAATTTAGTGATATGAATTTAATAGTAGATACATTGAAGAATAGACTTTTGTCCATGTCCCATTTAACTCTCTAATTCTAATGCACAATGCACTCATTAGCAATTATATGCACTCATATTTAACCCACATGGAAATTTCTATCAGCTTCACGCTGTATCCCGCACACAGCAGGTAAGGCAGAGAGATCCTCGTGTTAAGACACTCTGTTCCCCACTGGAAATATCTTAAAAGTAAAATATAAATTGAAACTAACAAAACCGACAACAACAATTAAGTATATCACAATTCGCAAACATAAAATTTGTATCGCAGAGAAGCGGGCCAATTTCTCCCGCCATTTCCCCCCGAATTTTTTCAATACTCGTTCGGGATCATTTAACATTTTTATGTGTAATCTTGCTCGGTGGCGATAAGACAAGGAGATTTTTGCACTCTTCTGTTCTCATTTTATCGGCGACGTTTTACGGCTTAGTCTGAACAGATTAAATCTAAAGTGTGGGGCTTCATACGTCCTTTATTGCTTGCTAGTCTGGTTTGTGTGAAATTATAATATTTATATGTAATGATAAAATATTTTCTGCTTTATAAAAATATAAACACGTCTATATATAAAAAAATTGTCAAATTTAAGTATTTTTTTAATAGTTAAGTACATTAAGAACAGCAACTGCAATGTATGACGAATATACCTACTTACAAATTACAATATATTATCTAGACACAGACAGACATTCTAGGATCTAGATTAAACAAAAGTCTTAATTAAATCTTATCAATCTAAGTTTCGCTAGTAAACAGCTATTAACATTTTTGCTCCTATATCAGTTTTAAGAATTTGCAATAGATATCTGACAATTAAATAGGCTATTAAGTTTCGTGTTAAGTACAGTTTCTAAATAAAATATTAATTAATTAAAATTAAACCATTATAATATTTTATATGAAATGTGGATAGCCTAAATATAAAAATATAGTTTAAAATACATTTTTAAGCAAACAAAAATTCAATCCCTCGACTTAGAATCGAACCCACTCGCATCGCTTACAATCACACGCTTGTGCCCCTCAACAAATTCATATTATAACCAATTTTTAGAACAACTATAAAATTTTACCATCTACCTACATAGATTCACAAAGATTAATGAAACGTATAAAACACAGAGTCTATGAAGCGAGAAGCACATCAAAATCGTCTCTTTAAATTATGCAACATTTGTATGGAAATACAGACATCACCCCCGCCTGCCTCTGCTCCTTAAAAATACATTTCGCGTTATTTTTTGCGTCGGTTTGACGCTGTTTGCAATTTGATTGCTTTTTCATGTAGATCTCTCATCACTTGTCTGGAAAGTGTTGTTATAATAACATCTTCTAAGTTCTTTTTCTTATTTGTTTTATTCTAGAGCAGGTAAATAGGGAGAAAGTAGTGTCAAGACACACAGTTCTCGACAATCCACCAAAATTTGAGGCTATACATAGATACATATGCAAGGTGAACAGAGATTCCCTGCAGACCAGAGCAAGGCAATGAAAATATTAAATATTTGATTACTTCGAGTGGGAATCGAAACTAAAACCTGAGGCGTCTACAGTCCCACGCTTTTGACCCTGCGCCACGACTGGCCTGACTGGCCTGGCCACGAGTGGATCTAGTACCCCACCAATAATTCTGAAACTACTAATATCTACTATAAAATGAACGCAACAGTTGAATTTATAATATTAATTTATAGGATTTACATGGACATTAGAGAAATGCTCTATGTTCCATATAACAAACTTATGACATATTGTTTCGGTTTATTTCGAAACGATAGTCTAAATATTACTGTTAATTTACATTTTCCTAAAATGTTCACGTTTTAAAATTTCAAATAAATTTCATCGATATCAATCGTGGCGTAGGGACACAAGCGTGCGACTGTAAATGTAAAATATTGTGGGTTCGATTCCCACTCGAGAAAATAAAGTATTTAATATTTTCATTTACTCTATCTTCGTAAACAGTTCTTCGTAAGCGCGACCTTGAGTTCCATTCAACGGTTCCAGGCAACGGAAGTATCTTAACGGAAAGGACGTGTTTTAACACTAGGTTCCCAGGCTTCCTCTGCCTACCCGCTTTGTGTAAAGATGGACTTTCATCTAACACTAGTCTCTGCCACTCTTAGAAACATGAAAACCTACAAAAAAATAAATAAAAATAAAACTATTTGATTGTAAACTAAATACGTGTAAACTGCAGCGGTGGAGCAGATTCAGGTAAACATTTACTTTGGTGATTGCTATGATGTTTATATTGTGACGGCGTTGGCTGAACACGGTTGTAGCTGAGTTAGTGGTTATATGGCTAGGTTTGTTTTTTTTTCACTCTGTTAATACTGTAATAAATTGTCTTTTTTCAACTTTCATACCGTCTGAGCAGGGTAGGTAGAGGGAACCTAGTGTTAAGACATTCTGTTTCCCATTTTCCGCCGAATTCTGGAGACATAACGTGTTGAGCCGCTGAACTCAACAGCGCGTTTAGTTTCGTTACCAGAGCGAAGAAAGGTATATTAAATATTTCATTTCCTCGTGGCCACGAAAATATCTTTTTTATATTAAGCTTTAGTCATGATTGAAAATGATTTTTTTATAATATTGGTAACTTATTTTAAAGCTTATCTGAAAAATAAGTAAGTAATAATAGCTATCATTCTCATATGCTGTTTCTGGGTTATTAATGAAAAAAAAAACAATTTTATATTAAAAAACGTTATTTCAGAATGTAACCTTTTTGAATACAAAACAAAAAATTGAAACCATCTTGTCTAAAAGACAGAAAAAAATTAACCTTAAAGTAAACACAAAAGGTGCAGGTTTCCAGAACATATTCATTTTAGGTGCGATCGCCATTTATGCTAGGCTAACCTTATATCCCTCGAAGAATGGTTGGTAAATTTTCAATACTCACTTTATTAGGGGTGAGAGCGGAAGGAGGGTGAACGAAACGGCCTTTATTAGATTTTCTAGAAACGTGAGTATACAGCCAATTGCATAGGCTGCGACCGACACCTTGATATTGAAAAATTTTAAGTTCAATTTATAAGCTACTCTGAAAATAAATAAAAGTGCCTACATGCAAGCATTTTAATAAGATTGTTGCTATATTTTTATTGATTTGTAAATTACTATGAGAAGACATGTTTGTGAACATTTGTTAGTGGTTATTTATTTCTATTTATAGCTTTAAATATTCATCATCATCATATGAGCCTTCTGATGCCTACTGTTGGAGATAGGTCTCCCCCAAGGATCTCCACGCACCGGTTCTGCGCTGCCTGCATCCAGCGGCTTCCCGGTACCTGGAACAGATTGTCAGTCTGCCCACTGAGTATCGTTCGGCACCTTTCCACTCCAGCGGCCATCGGTTCTCCTCGCTATTTATCCCGTCCACTGCCACTTAATTCTTAACAGCTGAGTAATTCTTCGTGCAATATCGGTAGCCTTTCTCCTACAGGAGTTTTTTTTTTAATTTAGTAAATTTTAAAAATATAGTTTTAATTACTATGAATATAATAAGTATATAATATACACCTTCCTTTGACAAATTTTATGCAAATAGCATCTCAATATAATGAGAAAAAAATCATTTCATAATTTTTTTTTTAATACAAAATATTATTCAACGCCATCTTTGAAACGAACTTAAAAACAACAAAATAACGCAAGATATTGAAAAGGTTAAAAAGTTCTTCGATAGATGGCCTAGCGATACACTCGCTTATGTGGAAAATAAAACTCAAATGTTATTTTCTTGAGTTTTGTAATTATAATTTTATTAATTTAGTAACGTTTTTGTGCCGTATTTGATATTTTTATATTACTAAATAGAAACTAAAAAATCTAATAAGTTGCAAAATGTGTGTTGTATAATCTGTGCATTTATACACTGCAAACAATTCAAAATTAATTGTCAAAACTTAAAAGTACAATTTATAGGTTATTATGATGTGTCAATTCTAAAAGCTAGCTTATGCATCATGTAAATAGTACAAAAGTTAATTTTTACAATATTAAAATGAGATGATATATACTGAGTTTTCAAAATTATAAATAATAAAAATGTCGGTTGTAATTGAAACCACTCTTGGAGACATAACTGTTGATTTGTATTTAGATCAACGACCTGTAACATGTTTAAACTTCTTGAAGCTATGCAAAATGAAATACTATAATTTTAATTTATTTCACACAATACGTAGCGGATTTATTGCACAAACAGGAGATCCTACGGGAGAAGGCTCAGGCGGACAATCAATATGGGGAATTTTGGAAGGACCAGACAAAAGATTCTTTTCAGGGGAGAAAATGCCTAAAATCCGGCATACAGATGCAGGGTTATTGTCAATGGTTTGTACGGATGATATGATGGTAGGGTCTCAATTTTTTATAACCCTTGCCCCAGATCTTGATTCCCTAGATGGAACTCACTGTGTCATAGGAGAAGTTACCGAAGGCCAAGAAGTATTGACAAAGTTAAATGAAGTCATATGCGATGACAACCATCGTCCATACAGAGATGTAAGAATTACACATACTGTAGTTTTAGAAGACCCTTTCAGTGATCCACAAGGATTAAGAGCTCCGTCTAGATCCCCATCTCCAAATCCAGAGCGCTTAAAAGGTGGACGCATCGCCCCCGATGAAGAAATCGATGAGACACAAGGTAAATCTGCAGCAGAAATTCAAGAAATGATAGAGGAAAAGGAAGCAAAAGCTCGTGCTACAATTTTAGAAATTGTTGGCGATCTGCCCGATGCTGAAATTGCTCCCCCTGAAAACGTTTTATTTGTATGTAAGCTTAATCCTGTTACAAGTGATGAGGATCTGGAAATTATTTTTAGCAGATTTGGTAAAATAGTAAGTTGTGAAGTAATAAGAGATAAAAAGACTGCAAACTCTTTACAATATGCATTCATAGAATTTGAGAATAAGAAGTCGTGTGAAGATGCTTATTTCAAGATGGACAATGTCTTAATAGATGATAGGCGTATTCATGTTGACTTTTCTCAATCAGTATCTAAAATGAGATGGCTGGGAAAAGGAAGAGGTGTACAGTATTTTGATGATGATTCTAAGCATTCAAACTTTAAAACTGATGATACAGATAAAAAACAGAGAAGGGATGACAGGCATAAATATGATAATCATTCTAGTAACAGGTCACGAGATTATAGGAATGAAAGGGATAAAGAACAAAGGCGTGAAACATCTAAAAGACATGATGATTATAAAAGAGCAGAGCAAAGAGAAAGAAGCAGATCAAGGCAAGTTGATTCTTATGATAGACATGGACAAAAGAGGTTGAGAGAAGAACATTCCAGGGACAATAAAAAACGTACTGAAAATGGTAGTTCTTCACAACATGATAGACACAATTCTAGATATGATAGATCAAAATATTCTCCAATAAGAAATAGGAAAGATGACTCTCCTGCACATTCCAATAATCATGTGTTGTCTGAGCATAAACAAAATTCCAATAGGAGACATGAAAAATATACAAATACTAGCCAAAAAACACAATTAGATGAAAACAAGATTAGTCATAAAAAGTGTAACAGTCAAAGAAGTAAAGAATCAAGACATCAAAGCAGGAAAGATGAAGATATAGAAGAACCAAAGACACCATCACCTACCCTTAAAAGAAAAAGGGAAAAAAGTGTTAATAAGAAAGAAAGTAAAATAGAGAAAAAAAAATTAAATAAAACTAGTAAGAGGAAGAAAAAACTAAGAGCATCTACATCATCTTCTGATAGTTCTTCAGACAATAGTTCTAGCAGTGAGTCTAGCTCATCAAGCGAAAGTGATAGAAAAAAGAAGAAATCAAGAAAGAAGAAAAAAAGATATTCCACATCGAGCACTAGTAGCGACTCTAGCACATCAAGTTCAAGTAGCTCAGATACTAGTAGCTCTTCCTCTAGTTCTGATAGTGAACGTCATAAAAAGAAATATAAGACTAGCAAAAAGAAAGGGAATAGAAAAAGTAAGAAAAAGTGATACTTACTATTGTATTATAAAATCTTGATTACAATAAAAATATTTAAAAACATGTTTTTTATTTCCTTTGCCAATCTGTCATAGTACTAATTATTGTTGTATACTTTATTTTGTTATAAAAAATACAAAATTTTTATAAAAAATATTTGCAAACTTAGGAAAATAATGTTGAATTATAACTGATACCTATAATTAGGTTTTATAAATAAAACTAACATAATATGTAGTTGCTTACTTCTGAGATTAATTAATTTCAAATGGAACTATAAATGTTCTCTTTAACTTGCAGTTTGAATTGGAAATCTGGAGTCTTGAATCTTGAGTGATCGAGTGGGAATCGAACCCACAGCCCGTCGCTTTTAAAGTTACACTTTGTGCCTCTACGACTAGCCTCAATTAGATTTCAATGTTTTGATACAAATTAGAATTAATTTTACAATAAAAAATGCTATAATTGTAAATTATACTGTAGTAAGGTAAGAAAATTTTGTTATCATCACACGTTTAATGTGGTATGCAGAAAGAATCAAGTGAAAACAAAGTTTTTACTTTTCCTATTTAATTGTGGCCGTTATATTACCACACGCTGTTATGGCGCAGTAGTACAACTATTTCACTGAAAAAACGACGGTCGTGGGTTCCCAACAAAATGAATTATTATTAATTAAAATTTTCATTTTGTTCATTCTAATAAGAAGGCAAAGCGCGGCGTTGAGTTCCACCACTTAACACACAATACCTCCAGAATTCAGCGGTGAATGGGGAACGAAATCTTAACACTAGGTTCCCTCTACCTACCATGCTGTTTCTGCAAAAAGACATCCAAATTAGCTAAAAGGAAATAATAAAACATGTCAATATTCGAAATGGTATCACCTGATAGCAGGATGTCGCTGGCGGGAACATTCTATTGGGCGAGTTGGCTTTTGTATGTGAATTGAATTGGAAGTGGCGAGAAGATGACCCTTGTTAACTTATTGTATACCTTTATACCTATGTATGATGAACGTATGAAGCGTTTGCGAATCGTTATATAAGATTATTTACTCGGTCTTCTTCTTTCTTTCTTTCTTCGATCTTTTTAAAAAAATCTAACCATAGATTTATGTTTCGTTCGCCTAGGTTATATAGAATTATAGTCTATATAGGATTATCTGGAAACCTAAAACTCGCACTTTATAATTAGTAGAATATTTATATTTAAGTGAAAAGAAAATTTTAGATTCCTAGGTATATAGTAGGCCAGGGGCAGTCGTGGTGCAAGGGATTATAAACACGATAGGTTGTAGATTCGATCCCACTTGAGGAAATGTAATATTTAATATTTTCATTTCTTCGCTTTAATGTCAATGCCGGCTTGGCGTTGAATTCCGCCACTTAATATATAAGGCTTGCAGAATTCGGCGGAAAGTGGAGTGGGGAGTGTCTTAACACTAGGTTCCCTCTGCTTACCCTGCTGTATACGGGATACAACGCGAATCTAAAAAAAATATCCTGACAGTGAGGATCGAACCCACGATCATTGGATTTACATTCAAACGTAAATAACTAGATATGCTCAATGCCTATTCAAATTGTATATTATAGTTAGATGACTATTAAGTATTTGACTTTTATTTTTATTTCTTTTTAATTTCATTTTTTATATTTGTGCATCAATTGCATGTTTTTATTCGCCTAATTCAAATTAGAATTAACACAATCATTGTTTAAAAACGGCGATATGTAATCGTATCTAATCATATACTTAATCCTATAAACGTGAAAGCTTGTTACTATGCATGTTTGTTCCAATTTCACGCAAAATCTACTAAACGAATTTAGATGAACACAAACTGTTGTGAACACAAAGATTTTGTAAAAAAAAAAAGATCAATTTAAGCGGGCGAAGCCGCGTGTGGGTCGCTAGTGTTATATAAAGTTATTAAGCAATATCTTGGCAACTTTATCAATATGAGCATAAAATAATTAAGGATTTTCATTCTTATTTATATAGGAAAGATTAATTTATTATTATAATAAGAAGAAATGTTAAGTAGGTTCGCTATTCTGCTTAATGTAGCGTAATTAATAAGTGTCGACGCCAAATACTGCCTCTCTCGTCTTCCAAACAATAAGATGTAGGTATCTGGTATATTTATGGTGCGCCTGCTTTAGCTCTGAAGATGGACGTCATTGAATCCAAGCAACCAGGGCTGTACTGCGATCTTGGAATTATAAATTTAATATAAATGTTATGTACCTTACTAAATATTTATAATCTATACATATAAAATCAATATAAAATCAATCACTCACTCACTCATCACGAAATCTCAGAAACTATATGTGCTTGGAATCTGAAATTTTGCATAGGAGTTATTTATAGGACATAGGTGCTCGCTAAGACGGGATTTACAATATTCGACTCCTAAGGGGATGAAATGGGGGTTGAAAGTTTGTATGGTATCGCCACCGATTTTTAAATTTCCGCGCGCGTCCGCTAGAAAATAATATATTTAAATCACTATTAAGATTTTAGGTACTTTTATTTTTTAGAGTATTACTATGCGAAAAACGCTATTGAAATGAAATATTTGCTTATACAGTACCCTTAATACAGACCTGCGTTGTCCACTGCGCATGTCGCGGGCGTATCGACAGGAGCCTCGCTCCAGTCGGCCCCGGTATACGGCACTTGTCCTCCGAGAGTGCTCCTCACACCGTCGACAATACTGCTAATAAAATAAATAAAAATTTATTACATTTATTATAATTCCGGAAACATGTTATTTACATCGCTCACCGCGGTCTTCGCGGTCTTCATCCTGAGCAACGCGGAACCCACTCCGAATACAAAAGGTAATGTAGATCAGGCATTCTGGTTGAGGCTTGTCGTTCAACATGATGTTTATATTGTTTGGATGGGTCTTATCGATCTGGGAGGGCCGGCTCGTTCTATATTTAGCAACAGGTGGACCCGTGCGCCGGACTTATGCGTGGTTCTTTCATTTTTAAATTATGACCTTTTGCTTAACTAAAAATAGATTTTGAATTGTTACATATATTTCATCATGCCCCAAATAATCGGTGAGAAATTTTAAAAATAGCTTTTGATTTAATGAAAGACATTTTGTTGTTTAAAGCTACTCCTTTGCAACGACCCACGTCCTTTAAATTGGCTGGCCAGACAGTATGCTGTTACATCTTTTGCCTATTCTATATTTCTACATAAGCCTATATTTGTATCAGCATGGATGGTAAAATCGACTGCTTAAAAGCATTGTTTATTTAGCTTACGCTGATCCTGCATATAGCAGGGTGTTAGGACACTCCGTTTCCCGAATATTCGAGGTATTGCGTAGCTCAACGCCGCGTTTTGTCTTGTTACCAGAGCGATAAAATAAAAATGTAATAAATAATAATTCATTTATTTACATATTTTAAGTGTTATTCCATATTCCATACTTAATAAATAAATTGGTAATAATTCATCCCACCAAGTGGGAATCAACCCCACAAACGTCGTGTTTATAGTCACACGCTTCTGCCATTGTGCCTTGACGGCCTCGAGCAAATTCAAACGTGATTTTTGTTAAATTCTTTCTATTAATAAGTCAATACTTTTCTATTAATTACAATAATTTTGAATTTAATATTCCAAATCCGAACTTACACCTTATAATCTTACACCGGCACTTGATTAAATATAACCTGATAATTAACTAGTTAAGTGCATAACAAAAAAAAACAATTTCTAGATGGCGGTCCCATAGCGGAGCTCCCTGAGAACTGGGACCAAACTAAAGATGACACACAATCTTTATTTTTAAATAAGAGCGATAAGAATGATCTAGAACCTTACCCACTAGCTCTCAGTGAAGAAGGTAGGTCTCAGTGAAGAAAAAATTATAACTTAATATTAATAAAAAAAATTAATATCAAGTGATATTTTTAATAAATTAATAAATTACGTTTTCAATTTTTTTATATATATATTTTTTATAGTATTACAAATTAAATAAGAACAAGCTTTTGCTTATAGGCAATTCAGAAGGGTTTGAGCATAACGGTGAACTCGATAACCTCATCATGCGGCCTGAGTTATACGGTGAGCCTCCAGCAATGGAGGGTCTCGCTGCTGGCTACGAATCAAGACGCCGTAAGCGTGGCAGTGGTAAAGTAGGAGGAGCGGGCGCAGCTACTAAAGTTGCAACCAAATCAGGTTCAGGGAAGAAAAATCTTAAGTAAGTTGTCGAAAAATACAATTCGATAAAGACAACACTTGTCAAAAAGTCATCATAGTCTTAATCTCTTTTGATTTTCACAGAGCGAATGAAGCGCCAATGCCTATTGATTCCATAACTCAAGAACATGATAACAATCGCCGAAAACGTGGCAGCAGCACTAAAGTGAGTGGAGCAGCTGCTTCTGCAAAACAAGCGACAAAAAATTCTGGTGGAAACAAAAAGAATTTCAGGTAATAATACCTACAAATTACTCACCATTACTGATTTTTTTCCAAGGAAGTACCAATAAATATATTAATTTACCTACAGGCCTATTTCTGAACGTCGCAAGAGAGACTCTGGTCTGAGCGCCGCTGACGTCAGGGCCCTTCTCAATTTTTGGGAAGCACAGGAGCGTAGGAAGCAAGAGTGGAACGCGAACCAAAGGGCAGATTACTTCGGCCGCGTTAACACGCTGGATGAAGAACCTGAAGACGACAACGAAGTATGGTATAACGAACCCGTGCTACTAGAGCCGCGCGAGAGAGACTATCCTCATCGTTCATACTTCTCCGAACAAAATCGTGTACCAATACCTTTAAATGATATGTACCCCGACACAAATGAATTGTTACAAAGGTATGAAGAAGCTCTCCGTAAACGCATGTATGTGAAAAAGATGAAGCGATTTATGGTTACAAGGAAACGATCTGATGGTCACCAGAACAATTATAGAACCCGCGATGATCTATACACACTAGCAGAACTGTTGCGTTCGGGGCCCCGTGTCCAGGAACAGGATATTCCTCTATACCGCCGACTGATACTTTAAATACTTTTCTTCAAATCTTAATGTCCATTTAATCATTATGTAGGACACTATTTAAATATTAAATAAAAGTTCGTTAATTGTAAACTTGGCTGAATACGCGCACACCCCTTGTCTGTTTGATGAAAGAGAAAAAAAAATTCGAAGCGAGATATTGATAGCATATATTTCGCATACCTTAGGACATAGAAAATTAATAGTTTTAGTAAACATAGTATACAAACTGTATGTAACATGGCCTAATAAAATAGAAATTCTAAATGTAATTTCAATCAGTCTCTAGTTACAAATTTATATTTACACTACCTCTGTTAACTGCATATCTTTATTATGATTTTTCATAACTAAATTCTTAACTCATATATAAATATAAGTATTAGTTTATTTGTTTTTAAGTACATATTTCTACAAAATTACATATAACATACCATACTTATAATTGAAGTCAAACTTCACATTTTATTGCGCAAAATGCCTAGAATTAGATTTATGTGTAAATGGTATAACTTGATGTATTAAATTAGCATTATCTTACAAATGTTGTTTGATTTTTACCCTATATTATATTTTTGTAATTAAATTATTCAAAATTGAAATAAAAAACATGTAAATAGAGAAATGACGTAATAATCGATTATTTATAGGTAAGTATTTGGTTATTATTACTTGCATATTCTACCATTCTAAAAATAATACTTACAGAAAGCAATTGCAATTATTTAGTGATAACAGAAGATAAGAATTTTTGATTAACAATAAACATAAATAAGTTAACAGAATAAAAAAAGAAAAAATACCATTATCAGCAGGCTTAGTGGTCCATTACTTTTGTGCTACCTCATGGAAATTAAAAAGATCCCTATGATGGTACGCATCAGATATTTAGCCGAAATTTTGTTCTTCTCAATTGTCATCTGTAAGTTCAACGCTCCAGCAGACTTTCATATTCTTCAGTAAAAGAGAAGTTTTGCACCCCTCGAGTACCTAGTACTTGACTTGGTGACACATTTTGTTAAAGAAAAAAGGGTAACATTTTCGAAAATATAATCGAAATTATTTTCACTATCACCTACCTTTTTGGGCCAGTTCTGCTTTTGACTGTAGACTGTGAACTAGGTGTATGATATTGTCATTTTAATTTGAATATCATAATTTCAATTTCATCGTTTTAAATCTCATGTGAGTATTGATTATATGTCGAATACGTAAGCACTCGAACGAAATGAGTAGGACAATGAAAACAACATGAAGCTACGTCTATACAGTACTTATCTATTTCAAATAAATATTAATACTATATCCCAGGTTCCCTCTGCCTACCCTGTTATTTGTAGGCTACAGAGTTAGTTTGGAGAGAGGGAGAAATTACTATATGAGGTACATACAGCTTAATAATTGTAAGTAACCACTTAATACATAAAAGAGACTATTATAGGTGCGATTATCTACATTAGTATATATATTGCACGTTATTAACCTGTTATCTTATCGAAAAAATAATGCAAAACGTCAAAATCCTATTTAGAAAATCTATATTTATCGTCGTAATGTTTTATAATATTATTGTGCATAAGAGCATTAACAAAAATATGTAAATATATCTGTTATGAATAATGTTGACTTTATTGTACAGAGTGGAATTGTTAGTACCACTTTAAATGAAACCACAGTTTTAAATACTCTATAAAAGCCTAATATAATTCAGAAAAAAAATTATTTCCAAAAAAATTAAAAAGTTTTTTTCAAAGAAAATAAATAATAAAATTATCGTTTTAAAGTAAAACGTACCATTTGTAAAGTATAACATAGGCACGCACACACTTACCTGTCAAAGCGGCAACGTCGTACACTTATGTGTGCGTCACACGAAATACAGGTATGGATAAAAATCGTGAAATGAAAAAAAAATCCTACATCCAAACTGTTGAGGTACCTTGATTAATTTCTTTAGTTCTGCGTTTGAAATATTTTACCCTATATGCAGTTTCAGTAAAAGGAGCAGTGCCTCTTCCACCCTGTATAGGGGAATTGTGCTCAAGATGGCATACTATGATAAGATGACACACTACCAATATTGATGAAACTATTAGCGCTAAGTGCGATCTTGTGACGTTTTAGAGAGTGTCTGTAGATGCAGCTAGTGCTTAAATTCAGTATGGCTGAAAGTGAATGCAGATGGGCAAGTAATTCATGTTTTCGTTATTTTCAATTGCAACAAATTTTTCTTTCGCTTTTGCTTGATGGTGAAAAGACATATAAGATAAATATTTTCTATTTGAACTAATTATAAATGTAAAAAAGGATTATTATATGACACAACTAACGCTAAAAGCCCATCCTAACCTATAAACTTTTGTCACAACGGTTAAAATTAAATTCATATATCTATTGAGTAAGATGACATATAAAACGTGAGTATAAGATGGCATACTATCTTACCCTTATAAATAGAATCGATGTATTTTTTTTGCTTTACCTACAAAATACCTGGCAATAACAAACGAATATATATTGGTCACAAGAAGACATGGATAAGGCTGCTAGAGCAAGGGCATTCAATAGCCGCAAGTGACGAAGCTTATTTCCCTTTTGGAAAAGGAAGTGACTGATAACGGAATCCAATCTCATAGAATTTGCAACGTGTATGAATCTAGCCTTAATACTGTTTAAAAGCCCCCCAGCAAAGAAGAAACTATTTATTTGTGAACTATGCTCGACAAATAATGATGGCATTTTTATGCCACATACTAAGTATGTCATTTTACCCTGTAGATATGTCGTCTTACACTGGTCGACCTAAGTGCGATTTTTGTTTGTTTTTATGATGTTTGAAAGATGATTGTTCTGAAACTAAAATAATTTCGTTGATTATGAAATATATAATAGTATACGCAATATGCTGTTCTCAGATCACTTTATTTATTTGAAATATTTGTCTTCAAACAAAAAGTATGTCATCTTAAGCACAATTCCCCTAAGTAATTTCTTATATCGCATGATAAATTTAATACCCAAGACTTAAAGCAAATGAACGTGCGCATGTGCACGTTTTTTGTATTCTTAAGATAATTACAAAGAAAACTGGTTAAATCCTAATCGGACTTGCCCGCTTTCGTATCAATATCAGGATTATAGGTCAGCGTGAAGATTATCTTATAAAAATTGACAAATTTAACTTTGCGAGCATTTGTACTCATTTTGTATAAAATGAACTGCAAATATAAGTTTGTAATGATTTTGTTCTATGAAATACGTATATATTTAAAAAAAAATGGGTTTGAAAATTTTTCCTTTAGCTTCATTGTAACTTCTTACTTCGTGTCAAAGTTCATAACTATAGGTTCATAATGGTTAGTACTTTATAAAAAAATAAAATGCAGTAAAATCAACGGATAAAAGTATAATTTTTTTGCTTCATATCGTGAAAGTGATCTTATAGGGGTTCC
This sequence comes from Heliconius numata, assembly GCA_016802625.1. NCBI lineage: Eukaryota > Metazoa > Arthropoda > Insecta > Lepidoptera > Nymphalidae > Heliconius > Heliconius numata. Next base: position 10,370 of record JAEBDU010013445.1, on the reverse strand, counting down.
GTTTTAACCCTTTGATGAGTTTGATGTACGAAGCCCTAATTACTACTAACTTATTTTCAAAAACATAATTTCTGATTAATTGTAAGAGATCCCATTCAATTTTTTTCAAAATATAATTAGTTTAAGCCTCCGAAATATGTTAGTTCATACTGAATTTTTCGTTACTATTTATTACTTATAAAATACCTCTTTGGGTAAAATATTCTTATAATATATAAATATATTATTGTCAATGTCAATATGATTATATTATAAAGACTAATAGTATAATCGAAGCAATATCATAAGATAAAGTACAATTAGAAATTATATTATGAAAAAAGGAAGTGATACTAGGTTAAGCAGAATTGTAGAAAATACATCACTTCAAGAAACTCCTGGAACAAGTGGCAGATCACAAAGCGCTGAAGATGGCCCAATACCCTCGGAATCGACGTATGAGTTTATTTTATGGTTGTTTAGCTACTATAAAATGTTTGTGACTCGCTTAATCAAAGATTTATATACATCAATATTGACTTATTTCACTAAAGAACCTGAGTTACCTGAACATATTTTAAATTTAGTGAACGCTCACAAACAGTTGCAAGCTGATCGTCAATCTACTTCAATTAACAGTTATAATTTATTTATACATGGGGAAGGAAAAGTGGGGGAACAAATAATTGAAAACACAAATAATATAGGAGGACCATATATTGTAAAATACTGATCTTGGTGATAGTGTGCAAAAATATTAAGATAACATTTTTTCCAGTTTCGATGATATCAATTTACAATCGTCAAGCGGCAAAAGTTTTACAAAATCACAAAAAATTGATAGGGAGCAAATGTTGCCAATAGTGGACTCAAATTGTATTACCAATCCTAGCTCCAAAGAAATTTTAATAAATAGAGATAAAAGTGAAAAAAATAAAGAAAATTTCAGTGGGATAAATGACAGAAATACAAAAGTAAATGTTTATCTGGACGAACGTTATTCTTGCAAAGATCACATTTTAGCGTGTTCTTCTTTTCGCCATCAAAATATAAATTTGCAAAGTGAAAATAACATGTATATTGATGAAGAAAATGAAGAAGATGAATCCATTGTTATATCTTACCTCAAGAATAGAGATACTCTGTCTAATCCAGAAAAAACATTGACTATAGTAAGAAATAAATCATCTATACTTGAAAAAGTACCGAAAATGGAATCCATACCAGAAGATGAATCATTCTCTTAATTTTTCAGTCCAAAATAGCAAACAATTCCATAGCTAAAGAAATAAATAATAAGGATAAACATTCAGTGCCTTAGAGTGCCTACTATAATTTTCTTACTGTTATAAATTTTCTTATTGTTAATACATGTTGGTTCTTAGGTTCTCTTAACCTATGGTCAATTGGTCACTCTCGTGCTTTTTTACCGCGCAAAGAGTCTCAGGGTGCTGTGCCCTACCCATAATTTTTACCTAAATTTTAGAATAGACGCTAGCTGCTAGACTAATTATAAAAATATTTTATTAAATATATAATACGTTTCAAAGTTTTCTTTTAATTACGAATTATTAAATATTACATAAATTGACTTCCTCAAATTATTTTCCCTTAAATTTCAATCTTTATTACTTATATCAATTAATTATTATCATAATGAATAAATAATGAATAAATAATAAATAAATTAATAAAGAAGCCACTTTTTTCTTCATTTTTAATTCATAAATAATCTTATAGTCAAAGATGTATATATATTTTCACAAGTCTCTCCTGATTCTCATTTTTCACCCACTGCTGAATAACAGAGATAATCTTGTCGGTATTATATTATTATGTTGTTATAAATGTAACCGGATTCATATTCATCCATATTTCCACAAATAAGAATATGTACCAATTACTTATGTATGAAATTATATAATTAAACAGTGTCGATATTAGGCCAGGCGTGGCGCAGGAGGACAAGCGTGTGACTGTAACCCCACAACCGGGTTCGATTCCTACTTGATGAAAATAAATATTGTATATTTTCATTCCTTTACTATGGTAACGAAGGAAAGCGCAGTGTTGAATTCCTCCACTTAACAGGCAATGCGTACAGAATTCGGCGGAAAACGGGGAGCGGAGTCTCATATAGGTTCCCTCTGCCTACCCTGCTACATACGGAACCAGCGTGAACTTAAAGAAAAATTAATATTTGTAGGAATGCTTATAATTTTTACTGTTACTAACTTACTTTGTTGTTATATCATTTAAAATTGATATAATTCTTAATCATCTATGCTCTTTCCATTTAATAACGTTTAATTTTTATTACATACAGAATTTTCAGAAGAATCCTGGGAAAGTATTCTATCCAACACGGATTCTGTTTCTCGATTGTCTCACACGGGCTCTATTATATCCCAGACCTCAAGCGATAATCTAAATTCGACTTTAAGAGAGGCAATAGAATTTCTTCACCAGGACAAGGAGTTTCTTGTGGCAGCCGAACTCGGAAATGACAGATTACTTGAAATTTATATTAGGTAAAACCACAGTGACTTACAATACATATTGCATTTAATTACCATTTACCTTTCGAGCTCAATCTTGACAACCCTTACTATCTTCGTTTAATCAAGCCACTGGCGTGATGCATCTTTTTTATTATATATTTAGTTCAATTTTGTTAAATTCACTGTGTTACAAAATGTATGCATTCTTAGTTCTACCGGTTCTTATAAATAACAATATTTTTTCGTCGCTTTTGTTATTTAATCGTATACTTATTTCAGAGGAGGAACAAACATTCAACAAGTTGATCACCTCGGTCGAAATGCATTACATTTTGCCGTATGCACTGGGAACATTCGAGCTATTAAATTGCTTTTGGAGTCTGGAGTCGACCCAAACGTAAAGGATAATGTTGGAATGACACCATTGTCACTTTCCTTAATGAGAAGGTAACGTTATATGGAACTTGCCATTTCATATAAAAAAATAGTCTGACCAGAGCCAAGATTCAGTGGAAAGTGGGGAACGGAAGTTTTTTAATGGTATCGGAGTGTAGCAACACTAAGTTCTCTGGTTCCCTCTGCCTACCTTTAACCGGGACACAGATATGAATAATGTTTCACAAGTCATTACTCTTTTACTTCACAGGCCTTCTTTGATAATTGCAAACCTGCTCTTTGATCACGGAGCAACTATATTACCGCGGACTAATTCATTAGACAGTGGATTATTTATTCGTTAGTTATATTATATTATTACACTATAGTAATTTGATATTAAACAAAGAATTAAATAAGACAAGATATACGACAAAACGGCTAGTTATATATTCTTTTACTTTCTGCTAATTAAAAGCTAATGTAAAAAAGTTTTTTTTTAAAAGAAATTCAAACCATCAAAAGTCTAGTTTTATATTAAATTAAAAGCCAAAAATACTATTAAATTCAGAAGTTACAGACGGACTGACTTACACTCATTTTATTTTTTATAGAATTTGTCATGATGTGTACGCCGACCATTGAAGAAGAAAATATTCTGAAACTGCTTGTGGAAAAGGGAGCAATTATAAACGATCCTAGCGCTCCTGGAAAAAGACAAGCACTACACTTTGCAGCAATGAGTAATAACTGCAGATTAATTGGCTTACTCATAAGTCTTGGCGCTGATGTGAATATGAAAAATCACAGAAATGAAACCCCGAAAGAAACAGCCAGTACCTTCAGATGTAAAGAAGCTTACAACCTCTTTTGCAAACTAGAAGAAATGAAAGAAAATACGAAAAAGTCAACTGTTACTTTTAATGTAATTGAAGAAGAATAAAACAAAGTTATTTGTTACAATAGTTTTCTAGAAATATGACATTTTGAAATTATTTCTGTTTTGGTTTCGTATAAATAGGTATATGCACCTGAAAAAACGAGGTTATTTTCAAATCACAGACAGACTCTTCAATTTTATTTATTTGTAACGTCTGTACAAAAATATCTATTAACTTTCAAAATTTTCCTAATATGATTAGTTCTATAAACATGAGGTAAACTTACATTGGATAATCCTAAATCTTGAAATCTCACATAAAATAATTCTTTTGGCAAGTAACAATTTTGCCGAACAAAAAAATTTAAATTGATATAACTTTTTTATTTATGAACCGATTGTAATGTGATTGTTGCCAGAATTCAATACTGGAAACTGCATTTAAATCGGTTAAGCCGTTTCTGAAATTTGAGTGGGGCAACGCACACACACACAGAAAAAAGAATTTTAAATCTTTTTAATTGTTTCTTTTACATTAATAAATGTCGCCAGTAATAGTTTCTATGATATATCTTCTATGTATACACCAATCAGCTTAGATTTTATTTAAGTATAGATACAGCAGCAGGAAATTAAGGAGAAATGTAAAATGTATAACATAAAAGTGGATGGCGAATGAAGCGACCTGGAGACAAAAATATCTAATTTATTATAATTGTAATTTTTTGAATTATAAAATATACAGTACAGTAATATTTTTGCAGTTGTAAATAATTATTAATAATTAAAATAAAAGTAGGTATTTACTGGCAACACCAAATGTGACATTTATTCTTCAGTTTCAAAGATGGCGGCCTTGTCGCAGTTGCTATTCTTTGCTAAACAATAACCAGAAAATTGATATAACCACCTATTTTTATCACTATTCTTAGAATTTGGTGCTAAACATATAATTAATAATAGTTATTTATTAAGTTAATTATTTTGATAATGTGATATTAAGTGAACCCATGGCTTCCAATGTGCAAGATTCGCCTGTATTTCAGCAGCCGTTCGTTGAGGAGATAGACTATAATGAAATTCAGGAATTAACGGTATTTAAATTATTATACGTATGCTTACCACTTCCATAATAGATGAAATTCTGAAATCATATTATTTTGCGAACAGGTAGTAGGTAAAGGAGCGTTTGGTGTGGTGTGGAAAGGCTTATGGCGGAATAAATTCGTAGCGATAAAACACATAAATTCAGAAGCTGAGAGGCGCGAATTTGCTATCGAAGTGCGACAGTTATCGCGTGTGTGTCATCCTAATATCGTAAGCCTATATGGAGCATGCACGAAAGGCGCCCAAGTTTGTCTTGTTATGGAGTACGCTGAAGGAGGGTCATTATACAATGTGCTGCATAATCGCCCTAAGCCCAAATACAGTGCAGCTCATGCTATGAGCTGGGCTCGACAATGTGCTGAGGTATTGTAATATCTATGGTTTTAGTGGTTACAACTGTATGATTATATGAAAATAAACACAAATGTTATTGTTTATTTCTAAGTGATGCAATGCTATGTATACTAATTATATGATAATAACATATTTTTTTATATCAGATTTATATAAATTTACAGCACTTATCCTAATCCTCTTATAGTATTAATTATCTTTAATTTACTTTACAGGGTGTAGCCTACCTCCATGCAATGAAGCCAAAGCCACTTATACACAGAGACTTGAAACCCCCAAACTTACTATTAGTAGCTGGTGGACAAAAATTAAAAATATGTGACTTTGGTACAGCAGCTGATAAAGCAACATATATGACTAATAATAAAGGAAGTGCTGCATGGATGGCACCAGAGGTAAATATGTTTTTTAGCTTCAAACTGTATCCCAGATATATAATATAGAGTAGGGAGAAATAATGCTGTGTTGATGTATGAACAAAAAATAGAGAATAAACCATACTTATTCTCCTTTTTCCACCCAAATTAAACATTTTCTATTCAGTGGTGGAACTCAATTCCATACTTTGTCTTGACAGAGCATGGAAGTGAAAGTAACTAATTTGCCTTAGTCTCTCAGTTGGGATAAAACCCACAATCATTACATTTACAATCAATTACTATCCCACTACCACACATTGGCCTCTAAATAATATTTAAACAATTCTTATTAGTCAATTATCTATATGTACCAAATAATGTTTTTGGTGATGGTACAGTAATATTCCAATTATATAACTAAACTTGTGAATCAGTAGATAATAATTTAGATTCAATTAGTACATATAAATCTTGAGTTCTTAACCATTTATCTTGTCTCTTTTGTTATCTTTTAATATTGTTTTGTATTGTTGTTTTTTTATATAAATGTTCAATTTCAATTTTTTTTATATATAATTTTGTATTTATTATTATTTTGTTAAAATGATTTGTTGTGAAGCCAAATGCAGCAAACGCAAAGCAAACGCTGCTTTCAACCGGCTATGCATATGTGAAAGAATTTCACATAATATGAATAACTCTTACTATGTAATAACCACTAGAAAACCTTAAATAAATAAATTATCACAATATTAATAATCTGTACTAAGTTTTAAATGTTCATTATTGCGTTGGCCAGTCACATCCATGTGCCTATGTTTTTAGATTACATATTACTGTAATATATTTTGGAAACTATTTTTTTATAAACAATCCCAAATAACTTCTACTCCCAACTATAATAGATTAATAATAAGTGTTGAGGCTGTAGTGGCAGGTAGTGGCGGTATGACTTAGATTCTCACTCAGGGAAATTATTTTCGAGCAAGACAAACTGTAGCATTGAGTTGCGCCACTAATGCAACCAGCAATGTCTCGAATTTAGGCAGAGAGTTGAGATGAAAGAAGAAACTTAACATGTTTTAACACTATGTTTTCTCTCCCTAATTAAAATCTAATGTACAACTTTTTTTCTTCATTTAGATTGTTAACAATGGAGTGACGAAAGTAAAAGTTTTTTAAACAATATTTTATTATTTCAGGTTTTTGAAGGTTCTTCATATACAGAAAAATGTGATGTATTTTCATGGGGCATCATTTTATGGGAAGTACTTTCTAGAAGAAAACCATTTGAGGAAGGGGGATCTGCATTTAGAATTATGTGGGCAGTACATACGGGTATGCAATTAAATTCAAATTTTTTTTGTTCTTTTATTTTGTTGGTTCTTTTATGATTTTGCTAATAGGAAAGGCTAGACTTGTGAATAGGAACTAGAAAAGCCTCCAAAAGCTTATTCCTGTAGCCTTCATTTTAGTTTGTGTGAACACTAAAATGAAAAAAAATAATTTAAAGATGTGTTCTGAGTTCTTTTCCATACTATTCAAGGTATTATTTACATATGGCTGGTAATATGCAAAATTTCAGCAATCTACTCATACTCTCATTAGTTGTGCTTTGTATGACATTCACTATGTGTAAGTTGGTAATGGAAGAACAAATGAAAACAGTTTTATGCTTTTAACCATATAGCAGAGTAGAGTAGAAGGAAAGTGTTAAGGCACTGTTCTCAGTATGTTGCCCTACTTTCGAGACATTGCCTCTTGAATGGCTAAGATCAGCACCGCACTTTGGCTGCCAGAGCATATATGATTTCAATTCTCCAGAACTAATTTTCTTCACATAATTGTCTGTCAATATCTGATTCACTATCTTGACTCATTTGTATCTTTATAAGGAAATGTGAACATTGGTTCATGCCTAAAACTTATAAGTTATAGTCATGTGCTAATTACTCATTTAGTCATTTTGTGTTTAGTGTTACTGATTTAAAGAGGCTTCTTTAAATGTAAAGGTAAAGAAATAATTATTATATTGAATTTTAACCTTTTAGATTATTTTTTTTATATAGATATTAAATATAAAAATACAAATAACATAATATTTGCCACAATTTTAATAAATATGTGAATTAGAATAAAACAAATATTAATACTATAATAATTATTCTTCAACATATACATATATGGAATTTTGTAAAAATACATTAATTTATATTTTATTTACCCTCAACTATAAGATTAAGAAGTGAATATGGAATAACTTATTACTTTTTTATCTTTACACTATATTCATAGGAACCCAACACTTGCCATGCTTTGTATGCTGGAAACATCCAGATCCCTCAAGTGGAAATTGAACCTGCTTCTGCACAATGACGGCTTCTTATCTTATAAATAATAATAATTTAAATATTTGTTGCTATATCCATTTCAGGTCAGAGGCCAAATTTAATAGAAGGATGTCCAGAACCAATCGAAGAGCTGATGACTCAATGCTGGCATAAAGTACCGGCAGAGAGACCCAGTATGGCCAAGGTATATAAGCTATTTATTTATATTTATGTCTGTATAATGTTTTAGATACATTTTTTAACTTAACAAAGCATCTATATGATCCTTTCATCACTTTCCGCCCAGTTTTTGAGACATTGCGTGTTGAGGGGTGGATGCCTTGCTTAGTCTTGTCGTCAGAGCGAGGAAGTAAAAAGAAAAATAAAAAAAAAATGAAAAGATTTAATTTAAATAAAAAGAAAATTAAGGAAGACTATTTGGCAATTTATATTACATGTTCAAGACTTCTGTTGCTGTCAATATAAAGTTTCAAAAAGTCTTGTATATATATTTTTGTTATTAATTTTAAATAAGAGATTAAAATATGTGTGTTTAGGTATTTTTTTAGCCCTTATGCTATAGTCCTCATAGCAGGGTAGGCAGAGAGAACCTAGTATTCAGACACTCCATACCCCTCTTTCGGCCCCACTTTGGCCGAACTTAACGCCGCTATTTGCCTTGTAACCAGAGTTAGGCAAATGATTCATTTTCATGAGTGTGAATCGTCATCCACAACTGTCGTGTTTACAGTCACACACTGTGCCACTGGGCCACTACAGACTCATATTTTTATCTCTTATTTAAAAATATCGACCCACTTGCGATTTTGTCCGCTTGAAACTGATATAACATTTTTATTTATGAAACAATAGAAATAAAACATACACTATATGTTAAAAGAAGTTAATTAAAATACAATAGTGAAGACTGCGTTTAAATCGGCTAAGCCATTTCTAAGAATAGCGCACAAACGCGCATACAAAAATCTTAAAAAAAATATTGTTTGGAGTTCTACTATGTTGAACATGTCCCCAATAATGATTTTTTCCTACATCTTCGAAGTAAAGACCGCGACCGCGATCAGTTACAATTTTATTAAATGTATAGGTAATATATTGTTTAGAGCATTTTGTGCTATATTTGGTTAAAATAAATTTGTAATGAATTACCATAGAAGACTGTAAAAGGAAAATTAATATTTTTAATTTAATTTACCAGGTAGTGGAAATAATGGCTGCACTATGCGAGTTCTTTCCTGGCGCTGATACACCAATCAACTATGACGACCTAGAAATAGATGACTCAGAAAACTTGGACGAGGATTACGGCCCTTACACGCAGGACAGCTTCGAAACAGAAAGTATCGTGCAAACGCACAACCCCATACATTATCCTCATGAAACTGCTTCAAATCCTGTCGTTTATAGGAATCCTGAGACCATATCTAACGTATCGCCTAGGCCTAGAAGTTTTGTTGAAGCCCAAGTAAGCAAATTACAAAACCTAATGGCGGAAGCTCAACCTAGAACTCAAGCAATGGACGCGGATCCACACAGAGCTGTTAAAATACCACAACAATTCAAAAGAGATTTAGAACCAGGCAGATCTAACTTGACTCCCAATCATATAAGCGAAGCTAGCACTCCAGATACACTGCAAGTGTTAAGAAGTCCAGCAATATTCAGTGAAAGTTCCTCCCCAAGGGGAATATCACCTCTAGCTAATTACAATATAGGTAATATGAATCCTCGACACATAGATATAGAACAGTATTGGAACAGAGAGAATGATAAGTCACCAAGAACAGCGTCACTAAGTACGACGAATTCGACGAGAAAAGAGGATTTTAATCAGAATTATTGTGATAGATTAAGTGCGGGAAATAGTCCAATGATACCGATAAAAGAGTATAATGGCAACAGTCAAGTTACGCCTGTGGATGCGAGATTTACAACGCCTTTGCAAATTGAAGTTGATCCTGTAAGTTCATGTTGCCTTGTTTTTATTTTATGTGTGTTTAGTGGCTATCTATAAAATACGTTACATGAATTTCATAATTTTCTGACCCTTTGTACTTGTCACAGCTGGTCATATTTGTTTAGACTTAGCCGATATCTAAATGGCTCAGTAAATTTTCTATTACTCCATGGTCTGGTAAGACATACTACGGCGCTGAGTTCCGAAATAAGTTCTCTAGTCTCTTAGTATCTTCACACTGAGTTCCCTCTGCCCCTATCCTGCTATATGCGTGAAACTAAAAAAATGCGCTTAAATGATAATAAATTGATTTAATTTTTATATTATAGACTTTAGATTTATAAATAAAATACTGAGTATGTTTTTCATTTATAAAAACATATTAAGTATTTTCTTACCAAATCAATAACATGATGAGAAGCAGTTAGTTTTATATTTCTCGACACCAAGTAGTAAATTTTCAATACATAAAAGCTTTAACCGTTTCCAGAACGTGTGGGAGTTTAA
>JAEBDU010013444.1:414618-665649 GCA_016802625.1 Heliconius numata | reverse complement strand
GATGAGCGCTCGAACACGTCCGACGTGGCGACGCGCTCACGCGCGAACTGACTACTATGTTTTTGTTTTGTATGAAAGCTGCATTCTTCAGAAGTGCTATAGGCTATATAACATTACATTACACATATAAACTAATATATTTTAAAGTACTTTCTAATTTGACATGCAATTTATTCTGCCATCTTAATAACAACCGTCGCGTCGCTACGCAACCGTTACCGCGACATTTTGATATTCATCCTTATGAAAATAAATGTTATAGTCACTTTTAGCATTTTATCTAGATTGAAATTATAGTTTACTATATAACATACTAATAAATAATTAAGGAGATGTCACTGATTCGAAATGACCTAGCCTACGGGTGAGACAGTATGACCGACGCGAAAATATTCTTATAGTTCAAGCAGGCGTAGCCGCGTCCGGGTTCACTAGTAGATTATATTTGCCTTGATTGTATCGAATAAATATTGATTTGATGATTATTTCAAAAACAAACCTTATGTTGCTTAATACAATTATTTCTAAATACATTCAAAGTAGGAGTTAGAACGTGGATATTTCGGCATTTTTGTCATCATTATGGCTAAATATCGTACGTAGCAGTTCTTAGGGGTCATCCCATGTGATGGGCTCAAAAAATCTTTTTTTTTTTCATAAATTTCTTTCTTAATATGTCTAGAATATGGTAGTAAAAAATTCGAAATGAAAATTCGAAGTCGTTTTAAAGATACAATAAGGTAGAAGAAGCAGCTGCGTGGAGCGCTGAGTTTTCAGTCGTTAGTGTGTATGGTCGGTTTTATGTCTGGCACCTTTTAGTTCAAGTACACATTCATACACGTTTCTACAGCCTTCAAAAAGAATTTCTATAATTATTAAATATTTTACTGAAGTTATTTTAGTTTTTTTTTTTTTTAACGCTGGGAAATGCAGTTTACGCAGACCGACAGAGCGGTACTGTGGGGCTCACCAGAGAATGAACCCGATACTACCCACTAAAACCCAGCGAGACCTAAGCAAGACGCCGCAGGATCTCTCACGCATTCCACTACGGCGACTCGATGGAAAGCCCGCCTGTAGCGGACCACCGTCATTTTCTTGGTGACTCTCTAGGGTAAGGGGAGTTGGAGATGAGCGGACTGCCTTCTCCTATTCCCTAGCCTACGACGACGGAGCGGGCCTGCATTTGCGCTGGACTCGCGCACCCGCTCCGCGGCCTCCTTTAATGCCATCACAGAATCGCAATAGGTGACCATGGTAGACCAGTGCCTCTCACTATCTAGTATGGTCCCCACCACACTTGACACTGAGAGATCCCTACTGACTAGATCCATCAACACATGGTGCTGTGGGGCCCAAGCAGGGCATTCGACCAGTGTGTGATGCGCCGAATCCACCGGCGCATTGCACTCGTAACACGCTGGTGATACCTCCCGACGTGCAATCTGGTGCAGGCATTTACCAAAGCAACCGTGCCCTGTTAGTACCTGCACCAGTCGGAACGTCAAAACCCCAAAGTTTCTTTGGATCTAGCGTATAAGGTGGGGGCGGACAGCTTCCACCGTCACCAAACCTGCCGCCGGAGACCTCAAGTCCAACTCCCATCGCCGCATCAGGGCTTCATTGGCTCTTCTCCTGATCCGCACGATATCCTCTGTCGATGGTCGTTCACCTCGCGACCACTCAGTTATACGGAATGCATGAACTCTAGCCAGTACCTCCGCCTGTAACTCCCAAGGGGGATCGCCCGCCAGGAGAGTAGCCGCCGTCCGGTAACCCCGAATAGCTCTTACCGCTATGACTCGCTGCGCTTTTCGCAATTGGATCCTGTTGCGAGCGGTAAGAGATTCAGACCACACAGGAGCACCGTATAGTGCCATGGACCTCAACACGCCAACATTTAAGTTATTTTAGTCTTGGTTCAACTTCAAAGAATGCAACAACCAAAAATTATATCTTTTCAAAATAAGTGGACGGACAGGATGTACAAGTAGGAGTATTCATCCTGGTCGTAGTAAAAAAAGAAAATTTTGTGGCAACCGTTTTACCACCCAAAATGAAACGGAATGGAGAATAATCACTAATTTTAAATTTTAGCTCATCGTATTGTCTTTTAAAAACAAAAAATACTTGTGAAAGAATTATTTTGATACGTCTATTAGTTTTTGAGATATTGTCATTTAAAGTAAGCGCGCGACGCGAGATTCCGTCGGGCCATAACCGACTCGCGTGACGTCACAGGTCTTGCAAAACTCGCTCGCTCAGTTCGTCTTCGTTCACTCGCAGTTCGCGCTCTTCTTTAGCTGGCGTTCCACCACAAATTTAGTTTCGTTTAATAAATAATACATAGGTATATTTTTAAAATCTTTTTTTGTCACTTACATAATGTAATAGCGAGCATTGTATTTTAAGATATTGAAGTTTTGATAGTACTTTGTCAAAAAAACAGTTCTATCCTGCTCGGTTTCATGGCGTGTTGTACCAAAATCTTTAGCTTTGATTATTTTTATTGTAGTATCGATACTAGAAAGCTTGAATTTTTTCCAACAACACTTAGCTTGGCTTGGGCGTTACCACAAACTTAATCAGTACTTTAATGGAGAGACTACTCAGAACTTTGATGGAGGCATACAGGAAAAAAAAGGAGAGCTCTGCATTAGATTTGCGGCCTTTTTAGATTTGCAGAAAGCCTTTAACTGTGTGCCTCGTCAATGTATTTGGAGGGCATTGCGATCCAAAGGGATCCCTGAGGCCTATATTGAGATTATCCGAGGTATGTACCACGATCCCGCTTTGCGATCCGCGATGGTTAGGACTGCTGTTGGCGACACCGAACCCTTTAGATCACAGTAGGGGGTTCACCAAGGCTCGGCTTTTAGTTCGTTCTTATTTATTGTAGTGTACTGTCACGACTCACATCCAGGACCAGCCTCCATGGCTGATGTTGTATGCCGATGACATTACACTCATTGAAGAGAAGCAACTAATGCTGGTGCGCAAAGTGAACCTCTGGAAGGGTGCACTTGAGAACGGCGGTCTTAAACAAAATGTGTCGAAGACCGAATACATAGCCTGAGGGAGCCCGGACTTGAGCACTGTCCTTATAGGTCCTGAGACAGCCGTTAAGTTGGAAAAGTTTCAAGTACCTTGGATCCGTTATGCATGAGTCTGGAGGCATCGATCACGATGTCCATGGCTGGATAAGCGCTGTCTGGGCCAAATGGTGGGAGGTTATTGGTGTGGTCTGCGACCGCAGAATACCACCCAAACTCAACCAGCTGATATATAAGAGCATCATCTGACTGGTTCTATTATACGGCAGCGAATGTTGGCCAGCACTATCTTGGCACGCTGAGGAGCTTCACGTCACGGAAATGAAGATGCTGCGGTCTGACGCATTCGAGGTAGTCTTGGGGTCCATGACGTAGCGGATAAGCTCCAAGAGCGTGACCTAAGATGGTATGGCAACGTTGCGCGCCGGCGTAGGAACTATGTGGGATGCAAGTTCCTTGCTATGTCTGTCCTGTCCCTGGAGGTAGACCTCCGAACGCCCAAGAATGCGGTGTTTGGATGTCGTGATGCAGGACATGAGTGCCAATGGTCGAACCACTCAGGACGTTACAGATCTTGTAAAGTAGAGTAGGTTAAGCAGGAAGGCAGACCCTCGCAACATACGCCGGGATTAATGCCAAGACAAAGAAGACTTGGTTGCAGTTGTTGAAGACTCGTCGCTTCGACGATGTAGCCCATTATAAATGCCATGGTATGTTTACAATCACCTCTGCTGGCGGCACAATCTTCGCAGATTACGTATAAAATTATTACTTCTTTTCATTGCATTCTAAGCTGCAAGAATATAGTTTAATACGTGCGCGGTGTTCTGCTGTAATCTACATTTGGCAATACATACATAACCTACTCTTTTAACTTATACGTACGCAATAGCACGCAATAGTACGCATCATGACTATAACTCTCTCTTGCCGATCTTCAATAATAACAATAAAAATATTATTCAGATATACATATATAAAAATATTAAAAATCTACATTAAAAAAAATTGTGCATGCTCAACTTACTGCATGAATTTAGTTATATTATTATTATATTATTTTCACTTATAAAACAATCTTACTACTTTGAACATTCATTATTTCATTCATTCATTATTTCATACCTATTACCATTCCTCATTTACATCCACTTCCGCGAAAAAAATTCAAAATAAAATGAACATGGTTGGTCTGAAGAGATAGGCTCCTATCGCTTCGAATTTCGCGTATTGCATTTTGGAGTTTGTTTCTGTGTTCGGTGCAATTTCTGAAAAACTTGTCAATCATCTTTAATGAAGGTTTTTAAGGTGTTTTGAAAGTAATATCGGTTATGAGGTGCCCTATTGGCCGCGAAGCCCATACTTATGTTGAGAAGCGTGGAAGCGTGTAAACCGAAGCCGGCAAGTGGGATAGCCAATGGGAACTGGCATCAGGGCGTTAGTCCTCTGGCCGAGGTCTCTCACAGCACCCATGACTATGGGTGCGTCATTGGGATGGGCCTTGTGGCCTGAGGGATGTATCTGCCCTCCGGGACAGCGCGGGAGTCGGGGGAAAGATAGGATGAGCATGTGCCACCTGGGCGACTGCTTAGTAGGTGCAACTTGTGCGATCTACGGAGGCCCTCACCCCACGAATCATTCAGCATGCCCCTAATTCAAGAGGACTGGCACTGCAGCCCACTCCCAACAACGAACCACCAGTCGAAGAACAGTGCTACCAGCCACCTCTGTTGCCGCTAACACGGTACCAGCGGAGAACTAGGCCCCCTCGTTGACGGCCCCTGTCAACCCCCCGACAGAGAGGGGCACAAGAAGAAGGGACAGGGGAAGAGAAACCGATGAGAGGACCCTCCTCCCCCTACCATGGCACAACCGACACCCGCAACACCCGCTGCCCCAGCCACATCTGCTGTCACATCTGTAGCCACCAGAGCTGGAGCCGTACAAGCCCATACCCCACAACGAGACCCAGCGGAGCTCCCACATCACCATCGACAGGGCCATCGTCTCCCTCAAAGGAATCTTCATCGCCCTGAGGGAGGGTGATAAGTATAACCCTATCCAAACGGTCCTTGATGCCACGACCAATGGCTGAATGACGAATGATATATTGGAACGCCGCAGGATTTTACCGTCGCCTGCCCTTCCTTCGCTACATACTGCGCGACCACCGCGTCAACTTCGCGCTTATAAATGAAACGCATCTCCACCCCTCGCACACCGCCCACCTGCCGGGCTACCACGTTTTACGGATGGACGCCATTGCAAAGAAGCCATGGCGCGGGCTGCTGGTCGCCGTGTGCCGCAACATCGTGTTCTGCCAGCAGCCCGACCTCAACGCCCAGTAGTTCCAGTCCTTGGGTGTCGAGGTACAATTGGGTTCCAGCGCCATCCAACTGTACGCTATCTACCGCCCTGGCTCCCTCACCTTGCGCACCAATGAAATCCATCAGATGCTTCGCAGTTCCACCCCCACACTCGCTGCTGGGGGGCTGGAACGCCAAGCACCAAGTCTGGAGGTACCCGGTCACCTACACCACCAGACGTCGCCTTCACAATGATACCATCCGCAATGGCTACGAGGTAGTGGGTCCCGACTAGCCGACCCACTACTCCAACACCACTAACCATCAGCCTTCCACCATCGACCTGGTGGTCCACAGAGGGTTCGCCGCAATGGAGCTCAACACCCTATCAGACGCCTTCAGATCCGATAACCTACCCGTCCTCGTCCCACTCACAGGCAGGTTAACTCTAGCCGGTGGCCCACCGCCCGGACGGCGGATCTCTTGGGAGCGAGGCCCTCCTGCAACAGAAGCCACCGATCTTTGAGCCCCTCAACGACGCGGACAGCATTGACCGCCTGGAAGAAACCTCACGTCGTCAATTCCACTCTACCCACAACCACTCACGCACTGCCACCAGTCCCTAAGCGGGTACAAGTACTAATCGTACAAAAAATGAGGACGCGCGCCGACTGTCAGGTGACCAGGGACCCCTCAAGGACACGGCAGCCGACGCATGGGATCGTCGCATCACGGAGGCGCACGACGATCGACCCTCGCTCAATAGACTGTACCGCCAAATTACCAACGATAAACCCCCGGTGAGACCTCTCCACCACCCTGACGGATCTCTCCACTACTCGGCAGGAGCGAGAGCAGAAATCCTGGCCGGCCACCTGGCAACACAGTTTGGGCCTAACCCCAACGAGCGTCCCAAGTTCCACGCCGCTGTAGAAAAAGAGGTAGAAAATCGCCTACGATCGCCTCCCCTACCTATGCCTCAGCCACCTTTCTTCTCGCCTGGGTCAGTAAAGAAACTTAAGAAGCTAAAGCCGAAGAAAACGCCTGGTACGGACGGGGTAACCAACGGGGCACTCCGCCACCTACCGCAGAAATACGTCGACAGCCTCGCCAGACTCTTTAGCGCCATTGCGCGCCTAAGTTATATCCCCAAACGTGGAAAGAGGGTCTGGTGATCATGACCCCAAAACCTGGGCAGAACCTGAGACGTCCAGAGGGATATCGACCCATTACCCTCTTGAGCTCTACAGCCAAATTGTTCGAATGTGTTCGAGAAGCTCACCCTCCCGGTTCTCATTTCGCATCTCCAGCCGCTACACGAACAGTTTGGCTTCCGCAGCGGACATTCAACTACGCTGCAGGTGGCAAGAGTTCTCCACTTTGCCGCCACAGCTGCAAACCGAAAGAAGATTGCAACGGTCAGCAGATCGTATCGGAGCCGTGATCGACAGAAAGTTGACCATTACTGTGCAAATTCACCAAACTGCCAACTCATACGCGTCGCCAGCCTGGTATGTACTAGCCAGTCCCCGCCTCGCCCTAATACGAGTCACCCCATATTTCGTCAGAAATACAACAATACACTGCGACCTCAAGATAGAAAGCCTGGAGGAGCACATCAGCCGGCTCGCGGAAAGGACATCGCCCCGTGGCATTCAAGACCGCCAGACGCGCGAAGACTACCCAAGGATCTCCTTCCCTCTCCAACATCCGACTCCTGAGCTGTCGCCTAAGCTGGGCCTGCCCCGGGTAACCGAGCTGACTTACCTGGCTGGGCTGAACCCCCAGGTGACTTATGTCATCCTTCTCCCGTCTCCCCCTCCCAGTTACTACTCCCTCGGTGAAGTAGCGCTTATACCAAGCCATCAAGACCACCAAATGACGCACCTATCTTAATAGGTGCCGCCAGATACAACGAACAGAGGACCACGCCCTGGATCCGTTCCCCATGCTCCACACAAGGGTGAACAGGAAGAAAGAAATACCGGAAACGCGGGCAGTTGCTGGTAGGTGACGGCCCTGATTGGAGGGAAAGTAGTGTGAAGTATTGTTATTGGGTGATATATATCACTTATAGCAATTGCGTAGAATCTCTTTCCGGATATGTTAGAAACACATAGACAATATGTGTTTTTATCTTGTTTTTTTTTTAAAACGTTAACCGCTTCCGATTTCTAACACTATTATTATTATGATTTTTTAGTTTTTTTTTCTTTCTAAGTGAGAAGAAATCAATCATCAATAAATATTTTAATCGAAGATAATTGATTAGAAAGTGTTCGTTTTAGTTCGTAATATACAAAAACAGTATTATATGTCGGAGAAAAAGGCGTAATATATATTAAAAATAAACGAGTAGAACCTCCGACCATGTCCTGGCCTTTGGTTGAATGAATCGTATGAATGAGTAACACCTGCACAAATCCTTTTATCAAGGTAGTTTAAATAAAAATACTAAATTAAATAAACAAGTAAATCTAAAATAACTTATCATAGTAAAAAGGAGTTGGATAGTTAAGAATGTGCGTACATCGCCTGCGCGGCCTTTTATAAATTAACAATGACGTTGACAACGGTGGCGCCACTTTGGGCGCGTCAAATACAAAACTGCCAAAGGTACAAAACTGGAAGCTGCCAAATACAAAACCATCAATTCAATATTTACAGCATTTTATTAACTCTAAATGTTTTTTCTAATTTTACTCCTTAAAACATCTTTTGTAATTAATTGACTAATTATGAATTTATTCTCAATATTTAAATAAATATTAATATATACAAAATTATATTAAAATTAATGTCAATGTTTTGAAACTTTCAATCGGCGCATTTTAATACGCAAACCAACACCCGCTATGATAAAAATATGGGGACGTAAACAAAATGCCAACTTGCCAACGTCACCTGTCGTATGTGCCTACATTATTACCAGGGTTATTGTTTTTTTCGCTGGCGTATGTATTGGAGATATGTGTAGTGATATTTGGTCGTAACAACTCGTAAATGGGTTAATATACATTTTACATATGTTATTTATATTTTATGAATATTTAATTCAAATAGATAAATGAACAAAAATAGACAAATAACAATACAGTTACTAGATTCTTACCTCCTTTTCTTACAGAAGTCGGTTAAAAAGAAGCTCCTTGTTAATAACAAAAAGTATGGACCACATGGTCCCTGGCAGATAAATAAACAAAACAGTGGCAGAGTTCATAAACAAATTAATTGAATTTAGAATCATTTTACTGGAGCTTCTAACATTAATACATATTTATATTATTATAGATACAACGAAAACAGAACCCTTACAATTGAAATACCGAAAAGAAAAAATACTTACATGCGTCCATTTTAGATAATCGTGTCATATTGTCAATTTCCAGAATGTTCTAAGATTGGAAACAAACCTGTTACGCCATCTAGCGTTACATAGCTATATTAATATACTATAGCCATCTGTCCGAAATTTTTAAAACTACGACATGAAGCAGCATTATTGACAGTAACACAAAATTTAACCAATCACAAGCATGGTTTTCTCCTAGATAATTTCTACCAATGGTGTAAAATGGGACGCAGCTATAAACACGTCAATTACGTCAATAATATATTTTATTTGCACACACAGATTAAATAAATTTTACAGAGTAGCATAATGCTATTATGCATTATTATTTATTTAGTATTAAGCTATATTTTGTTCTGTCTATATATATTCTATACTTAGTCTGGTCATAAATACTATTACAATTAGAAATAAAAAATATTCCTTATTTTTTTTCTTATTGTAAAAGTTTTCATAACCATATCCACCATCATATATAATGGTAGTTCTCCGAAACACGCGACATATAGACGAATAACTCACGCGCCAACCGATTTCAATGATTCTTTTATTCTTCCTCCAATGGGGATCGAACCCACAACACCGTCCTCCGCAACACCGTCGCGTTACAGTTACGCCGTTGTGCCGCTGCGCCACAACAACCTCTATTATTTAAAAAAAAAAGTTTTAGTAGTGTATTCGCACTTCACCGTCGATATACTTATATTGACATGTTAAACAAATCCGTAACCTACTTTGAATGAGTTTTTGATAAAGTTCCAACGTGTTTTATATAAAAACATCATTTATAGCGACACCATGGCCAGCAAAATGATAAAAGAAGGCAATGATGCTGGTTGAAGACAATGATTAGCTGTAGTCCTAAAATTAGACATATTTCTAATAGGTAACTAAGGGATGGTTCGTGTGATGAAATTTTGGTAAGGTCACTATTGAAGTATGGATTATTTGTTATCTAGCTTAAGATCTTTCAGCCCACAAACAATGGTAAGAATCCCTGGCACGTTGAGCCAGTTTATACGTCGGCATATCGATTTGGCTAACTCCAATAATAGATAGTCTGTCAGTGAGTCTTATTGTGTGGTTTTCGGCAACCCTGTATTTAGGACGTTTTACACAACTAGTTACGAGAAATTTAACGTCAAGGATTTTATTTTTTTTTAAATTGTATATCGTACGTTTCTTTCATTCTTCTTTTGGTAAACATCTTTTGGTATTTTATAAATACTCAAAAAAATTCTTGGTTTAGGTCCAAAAAATAACCTTGATCATTTCAGGTCTAAAGCCGCCTTGGATCTGCCATAGTAGCCTTTCGAATCTCTCCTTCATTCTTCTTGTTAATATTTTAGTAGGTATAAATTTTACTATACAAATTGTTGAAATTAATAGCCATCTAGCTTGCAGTGTACACCTCTCCTGGGACTGATAATCGTCCGGGACCTCCCCTGTTTTTCAGCGTAGGTTGCACAAAAATCAGACCAAGCGTGGCCACAACACAACTGGCGTATACCCTTGCAACGAGCTGGCATATACCCTTGGTTTGACATCCACTTTTGTGATAAACATAATAACGGCACGTTAGCTTGGATGTTCATTTTTTTATTTGGATAGCTGTCTCCAAATAAGGAAACAAAGCGACTTGAGACTGTAAAAGATTACTTGCATCGTACGTAGGTGACGCAGTAGTCATTGCATTAAAGTTGCATTGCTTAGAAATGACTTACATTTTTGTATTTCACCATGTTGTAAATTACACACACTGATACACCTTTTACCGTGAAGTAAAATAAAAACAACAATATTTATATTTCAAAGTAAAAGCATTGTGAAATATGAACACTGTTTCCATTGACCACTTTTACGTTTTCTTATTTTCAGCTTTCTTCCCAATAAAATTGCAAATATGCAATTTAATACGTCAATATATATATATAGGTTATAGGTTTGGTCAATAACTTTTACTTAGTTCCACTGCCAAATTGTTAAAAAAATGTATAATTTATTTTGGAAATTAAATTATTTAATTATTTTGAGAGGCCGTCGTGGTGCAGAGGCTAAACGCGATAGTTGTGGGTTTTATTTCCACTCGGGGAATGAAATATTTAATATTTTCATTTTCTTGCTCTAATAAACAGCTAAAGCACGGAGTTGCGTTCCGCCACTGAATAGACAATGTGTGGGAAATAAAAGAAAGGATAATACTATAAAAAAATGGCATAGAGTAAAATAAAAGTAATAAATTTTGTAATTCCTTATATTTTAATTAACACTATTTGTTATTGAAATGATTAACACTTAGTTAACATTATAATTCTACATTAGAATTAGTGATTATAATGATCATTAACAAGCAGACCCACAGTTACATCAGAAGTCAATTTATATACTAATAAGGACACATGCCTTACGAGTCAAAATTTAAAAAAATAATACAAATGCTTGAATTTAATCATTATTCATGAAATATATCTAACTAAATCCATAACAATTCATTATATATGCATTTCCTAAATCACAAGTATTCACTCTGGGGACATGTCAAACAATAAACATTTAATTTAACCAGTACTTAATGGTAATTTACATGAACTTAGCACACATTAATTATTTATCACAGCACTAGCAAAGATTGCGTTGTCATAAGACGTAGAATATTTACAAGGAAAACAGTCCATGCACGATAGGAAGCCCCAGAGCGATCGTCAAAGTCACTAATAAAGTAACAAATAACATTACATAATGACATTCAAATATGTACTTATAGTATAAATAAAAAAGCAACAATCGCTTATCTGCGATGACGGCGTTTTTTCTTGTTGCGTGTACCGCTGCCGGGTTGAGGTTGCGCCTGAGAGGGGCCCGTCGACGAGGAGGGGGGCGGCACGGGAGGCTCCGGCTCCTCGGGCAGCGAGGCGGGGGCCCGGAGGGCGGGGAAGGCATGCCTGTGCTCGTAGAAGTTCCACCCTCTGTGCTGATTGTGCGTGGGGGCAGGAGGGGGCGCCACCGGGGGCTCGCTGAGCGCGGCACGCAGGCGCGCCCGCATGCGTCTCCGGGCGTTGCGCGACAGCTGGAGTCCGTCGCTTGGCAACTCCTCCGCAGGTTGCTCGTCTTCACGGGACTCGTGATTGTGACCTTGCTCAGGTTCGTGTTCATCCCTCGATCCTAGTGCTTCAGTACGCACCACTAGGGCATTCGTTTCTCGGCCTAGAGATTCAAACGCTCGAGAAAGTCTTTCGACGTCATTCTGTAAGTCCTCAAGAAAAGATGATTCCAAAACCGGAGGCATGTTATTATTGCCTCTATTCGCAATTCTGAGGACTGCTCGTGGTTGTGTCTGATTGGTGACCTGATCGAGTTGAGTGCGTCTCACCGACAGTTTTCCACTGATTATTGCGGGCGCCATTAGCGCCCGAGCGTCCATTTCTTTAACGACTAAACAGTGCCCACGTTTTTTCAAAGATCCTTCGCAAGACCTTACCGACCAAACCTAAAAAGAACACAATATCAGAGTAATGTCATAGACAATAAAATAAAGAAATAATGTAAAATAAAAAATAAGTAGATATTTACACAATCAGAAAAAATAGCTTCACGGTCATTACCACAAATGGTAACAGTATAATGAAAAGTGTGAGCTACCCATGGTGATGCAGCCATAGTCAGCCATGCACATACAGCATCATCTGCAAGAAAATAATTAATGATTAAATATTTTTTTATTTGCTGCAAGTATGTACTTCTATTTTAAATGTAAAACTGTATTGTGCTCTATATAAAACATTAAGAACTACGACACTATAAGTAATGCCGTCATGGCACAGTGAGATTTTAATTTAATTTTGATTTTTCCGTACTAGAAGATAAGGCGCGGCCTGGAGTACCCCTTAACTCATAATGTCTCCTAAATTTAAAGGAAAACGGGACAGTGTTTTAACACTAAATTGCCTCTGTCTACCCACCTGTGTGGAAAAAAAGAAAAGCGTAAAGCTGCTTTACTTAAGATATACAGGCGTCCCTCGTATAACACGGTACTTGTACAACACGGTTTCGATATTACACGGTCCAAGAATTGCGACTAATATAACACGGTTTCGATACTACACGATACAAGAAATGATATTAGTATAACACGATTTTTAAAAATATGCATTTTAAATTTTAATTTTTGTTTTCGTTCAATAAGTTGTTTCTACTTGTATTATACTATGTAATTATTATTATTAGTCTTTGAACATATTTTTTGTTCTATTTTTTAAATTTTTGTATTTCTTCATAAAATTGAATTTAATTTATTTTTCTTAATAAAAACTTCAAGGTAACTTCCTTTTTCATTTATGTAGAATTTGGAACGAAATTTCAACTATCATAAAATTTTACACCTTAAGATTTGGTTTCGATATAACACGGTACGCATTGCCTTTATTTCTATGATTTCAAAGTCTCGTATAACACGGTTTCGATATAACACAAGACAAGGTCTCGATACTACACGGTGTACAGTATGGTATACCTGGTTTCGTATAACACGGTTTTGATATAGCACGGTACGAATTAATCGTGTTATACGAGGGACGCCTGTACATAAATAGTTAATGAATTGTTACTCAAAAATAAATTTAAAAAAATGTACTCAGATATATGTATGCATTTAATCTTATATGAATATAAAACTCACTATTTAATTCTATAGTTAAGAAAAATATGCCCATGTCAGCAATTCTCACCGCCGTCACGATCTTGCCGGGTGTAGTGGAAAATTGCCATGCTTGTAAATACTCTCCATTTTCAGATCGACCCTAAAAAGGTAACATAATACAGTGCGGTTCAGGTTTAGGTTGAGCATTGCATTTGTGTGAGTGTTCCTAACACCATTTACACCGTTTTTTGAACCCGGCCTACACCTCTTGTACTATCATAATACGTGTGATATGACGCTGCCCATGTATTTAATTCTTAATATTTTATTTTTGTTTTCGATTTCTTAAAAATGAAAGATAATGTTGGCAGTATCAAGTGATACTTCTATAGTTACAAGAATGGAAAAATTTATTTGAGCGCAAGCAGTAAAAAAAAATCGTAGACTAAATGCTGCTCTTGATAGTTCAACGAGATTCATTAACATTAAAACGAGGGTAAGCATTATGAAGATATAATGAGTGGCGTAAAAAAAAAAATTAAATGAAAAAAAAATTATAATTGGCATGTTGGATTTTTTTTTATTGATTTCTTATGATAAACTTTATTTTTTTTGTAGGTTTTTTTTCTGGCTCTATCTTTAAATTCACTTACACAAATGCAAGCTCCACTTAAGCCTCTCGAGCTATTATACAAAGGTAACATACATATATTTTTTATAAAAACAAGGTATGTCTCATAAATATAATATTAATATGTAATATTTAAAAGAAATGAAAATATTTGCTTTAAAAAATTCTACATTACCAAAACATTTTTTAACAATAACAGAACATTAATAAATAGAAAACAATTACCTCAAGTAGATCTGGAGAATGAAAATAACGAAGATGGTTGAGTAATCTAGCAGCTGGTAATCTCTCTCCACTGCCATTTTTACAACAGAGACACCGAAAGAGACCTTTACATGCTTGTGGTGGTCCTTGAGCAGGTTGCTGTAAAATAAAAGTTACCATTTAATATAACCAAGAGTGAGCAAGATTGAGGATAGTATAGCATCTAAGATATCAGGAGCCAGAATAGCATCTAATAAAAAACAATAACCACAGTTTTTTGTAAGACATTTAAATTTTATATTTTAGATACTAGCCACACCGATACAATTTTTTGTGAAAATTAATGAAATCAGAATAAAAAACTTGAAATGAATTGAAATGGAATGAAAAATAAAAAGTCTCACACTCACCACACCACACCACAAGGAACAATCAGCACATTCTATGAAAATGCGAGCAATACTCAAGAGAACTAAGAAATCATTGATGGTGGTGGTTTGATATAATCATGTCAACTGACAGACAAATGCTACTAAAGTCTACCCATGACCATATAATACTGCAGTATTTGTAACTTAGGGTTTCCATGTGTGTAATACTAAATATCCGCTGTCAATGTGGTTTAAAAGTATGATGGATAGCATATTGAGTTGGATGGACAATGGTGCAACCAATAAGGAAGGGAAGTACATTTAAGAATGAAAAACAGCATTAAGCCACTGTGGCTGAGGTAATTAATTCATATAGCTCAGACATAGAGGTTCAGTAGACAGCTATGACATTTTACCAATAAAGGATTCATTATTTATTGGAGGATTGAAATAAACAAAACTTTAGTGCAGTACTCTAGTAACTTTTATACTTTAGAAACATTCATTGCACCAAAAATATTATTCTATTCAGCAAAAATCAAGATGTTACATACGTTTATAATATTTTGATTGTTTTCTTCATCATCTTCATTGTTTTCATTTTCACCTTCTCCAGGGGCTGTTTCTCTAGCCGGAGCACTGCTTTCTGAAGAGCCTGAGCCAGTTTGTGCTTTGGCACCCGTTTTCTAAAATTGTATAATATATTTATTTCAAGATTGCATGAACAAAAATGCACTAATATTTGATTTACAATATTTTTTTCAAAAATCTTGCTAAACGAGGGTATTATAGAAATGGGGCGAAAAATATCGGGATCAGATGTACTACCCGATTTAAATATAGGTATGACTTTATGATGATAGCTAAATTAAAAATAATATACATACAAAGGCACGTAGTTTTCTGAAATTGGCTATTAATTCTTCCATTGCATAATTGCGTGTCCCAAAGAAGAGAGCCCGGCAGACTGGACACACATCCAGACGCATCTTGCACCTGCCGCAGACATGATGACCTTCGTTGCATTGAAATATTTGTCCTGATGGAATCTCGTAGCATACAGGGCATTGTAGTAAGTCGTCTAAATTCAACAATGATTCTGCCTGTTACAAGAAAAAACGATTGAAAATTTTAAAATTGATATTTCTTGCATAATTGATAAATAAAATTTTGTTAATGATAGTTATATTTTTATTTTAATAAATGGCTATGACTGGGAAAGTTACATTTCAATGTAAAGTAAATGTCTACACAGTTACTACTAAAAGTACAGAAATAATATTACTGAATATAATGTCGAAGGAAAAATTAAAATTTAATTATCTGAATGAATTCAATAATAATTAATATCATCCATCAAATATAGTTAAAATAATTAATAATTATGTTTAAATGCTTCAAAAATTGAGATATCCATATTTAGATACCAAAATTTTATATGGAGTGATAATTAAAGTTTAAATATTTTTGTACCTACAGCTATGTAACCTTTGCTATAAAAATTAAACAAGATAAAATATTAAAATAAAACTTTGAGAAATTTTGTTTTCTTTGTTTACATTTTGTATCAAGCCCAAAGGTTCTAACATAGGTAATTATTAATTAATAGATCACTAGAAATTTCATTAAATTATATAAATATGATGAAGTGTTATTTTCATTATGATCAAATCTTTTTAATATAAATTATTGTCTATAACTGCAAGAAATTAATTAACATGGATGTACCCTCGCAATTTTGTAAAATTTCGTTAAGAAAGACAAAAATATAGTTACTGTGAACTGCATATTAAATATGTGGTTCAGTACAAGGCCTTGCTTAAAACAGTTACAAGGAAATTACATTACATGTGAAGGTAAACACTTTTAAATAAAGTTTTTAAGATTACATATGTACATGCCATGTGTAAGTACAATGAAATTAATCTCACATAGAAAAAGACCACTCTTAAAAATATAAAAATACAGTGGTATTATACAAGTTTTTATTTTTACAACTTTTCCTCAGTCAACGAATTTATATACTGATGCCAAATACCACGTTGTCATAATAACAAAAAACCATATCTAATATGGTAATGCTATTTATTTTACAAGATATTAAAAAGAAACAATAATAACATACTTTACAACTACCAAGATAAAGAAAGAATGTTATTTTGGCTTAAATTATCTATATAAAACTTAATAACAAATTTTTAGATAGATATAAATACTTTATTTTATCTTGAATAATCCAAAATAACTAAAATACAATAATAATGTTTCATCAAAGGACACGTTTATGCAAAACACGTATAAAAAATATCGACCAACCGACAAGGTTGAAACAATGGAATTTTAAATCTAGATTTTTAATAAGCGTTAAATATACATACCTTTATTTCAACTTTTTCAACCATAACGGGTAATTATTAAAAAATATTAAGTAAAAAACTTATTAATTCTAGGAGCAGAGTACACGACATTAATAAAGTGAATCACAGCTGCGGCTGTTACAAATGGCCGACCCAACGAGTAAACGAAAGCGACATTACGAAAGTTTTTTCCCAGTGTTGCCTAATTATTGTACCTTTATTATTTCAGAAAAGTTTAGTGATTCTAAAGTTTTCTATCTTGAACATAATAAAAAAATTAAAGCACTATAAATGTAATTAGCTTTTTTTATAGTTAAGAATTAATTTTAAGCCACAAGACAATCTGTGCACAGATGTAGCAGCACAGATTTTTAACGCCTTAGTCTTCTAAGTATGAAGACACTGGGCAGCAACCATGGGCAGACGTTGATGTATAAGTCCGACTATTCGTCTGTATGCCAGATATACCTTACAGGTTAATGACCTATTATTATATCTTTTGTCTATCTCTCTCAAAACAAAGATTTTCTAGAACGTAACTTCAGACTCCTCCTCAATATTGGAGATCCTCCTGACCGGAGATCTTAACTGTAAACAAACTATTTTGAATTCTTCAAGCATCTGTGCCAAAGGTTAAATCCTACAAAGAATCGCGGAAAAACATGATCTCTCCGTAATAGAGGGCCGACTCCCTCTAGGTTTCCGATGTGTGGCGCCCCAGAAGTGCTAGACACAGCGGTGCTAAAGAAAGTAACCCTGTGGGTGCGTGATATTACGCTTCTTACGGATTATGTACATATATTCTCTAAAGAGCTGTCAAAAAGAAAGAACAATAACTAAAGCCCCAAAAGAATATTTAAATTTTTAGGCTTAATTGAATGTAAAGAGTACATAAAAGTGATAAGAGCAGCTGCAATATATGATGCAAAATGTTGGACCGTTAAAAATACAAAAAAACTAAATTAAATAGAGTAAATGAAGACCACCAGCCACGTAGAGGACAACCGTTGCCAAAGATCTTGTTCGGAATATGGGATTTAAAACAAAGATCATCTGGCTTGGCGCCAAAACACGAGGAGGACCGACCCCGAATAAAGGGAAGAGCCACGGACAGAATTGAAGAAGACAAAATTGAAGCACGAAAATTTCTGAAAACAATATAAATGGATATAGCATAGGACCTGAATATCTCAAAATTAGTAAAATAAATTTTAATGAAAAATCAACTTTATACATTTATTGAAAATGTTTTTTTTTTAATTGTGTACTTTTCTAAAAAAAATAATACATATAAATGTATTTTTTCTTAATTCACTCTGAGATATTATAAATTATTTTTCCACGTTATATGTTTTCTTAAAAAATATTAAAATATTAAATAGTACAAAAATTCATTACTCACTTGAAGTTATGGTCCATAAGTTAAGTTAATTAAATATTGAAGTAAATATCATGATTTTTAAATTTCGAAAACCTTACTTATTTTTTCCAACAATGTTTTAATTTTTTAATTTTAAAATAGTGAATACTGAAATTGCTGAGAACAAAATAAAATAATCCTTTTTTTCTAATTATAAAATTAAATTTTACAGTGAGCATGTGCTCACATGTACATGTCTACTTCCGTTGTAATTACCGTTATTGTATAATTTATCAAATATTAAGAACTAATCCTATTGAATAGTAATAATAATATATACATCAAGCGAGCGAAGCCGCGAAGGTTCGCTAGTAGATAGTAAAACTATAATCTTTCTTAAAAGTTTCCCGTTTTTTTTAAATTTAGACAAACTTAAGAAAGGGTGGCAATATTTTACAGTGCCTAAAATCTGCTATAATCTACATTATATTGTCAACATGGGACCATAAACCGATGGCATTATTGTCATTATGACTAACAAAATATGACAATTGACAACATTCATAATCCAACTTAAGTCTTAAATTATTCTACTTAGATTTTTTTATTTAAGTGCTTCTTTATTTTTGTTTGACGTTATCAACATATTAAAATATTGCAATGCGTGTTTATGAGATATAAATTCTATTTAGCATAAGTAAAATAAATAACAAAAAGATGGAAATTTATTATATGTATTTCTTTCTTCTGCCACTAATAACTGGTAAAATAATTTGTATTTAAAATTAAGTTATTATATATTTATATCAAACAAGTAAACCATACCTGTATATTTTATTTTGTCATAATGGTTAGCTATCTTTATAACTAAATATGTATGATATTTATTGCAGTAAGTTTATGTGAAAGGCTTCACGAGCAAATATACTCATCGATTGAAGGTGGCGCAGCTTGTTTTAGAAGATTAAACGGAACTCATCAAGCAGGATGTTCATGTTAGTATTTAGTTAACTATTTATAAATTTAAAAGTACTATAAAGGCTTTTATCTATAACAATTATTATATCATTATAGCATCATTGAGTGGCGCAGTGGGAGTGGTTCACATGATTCTAAATAAAAGTGATGCTGAGTGGATGATTTACAATGCTAGTGCTGGACCTTACATGGCTGTTGTTAATACAGTAGTATTCTATGATATTATTGATTTGTTAATGGAGAAATCAGACAATGTGGCTGGTATTTTACTGTATGATAATGCAGCTACCAGGTACAAAACCTTAAATATTAGATTTAGTATTGACATTTATATTAATAAGCAAGTGTCAATCAGAATTAATTTTTCTTTCTTTAGGCCTGATGCATTTAGCCAAGAATCAAGATGTCCTAATGAATACTCTTCAGGACCTGGAAGTCAGTGTTCCTCAGTGGATAAAATTGTTTGGAATGAAAAAGGCACAAATTTGTTAAGAAGAAATATACCTTTTCCCATATTCTTCTTGCCACAACCAAGAATAGCAGTAATTGATAAAATTAATGAATGTTTTCAAAAGTAACTACTTTATAATTTATATAATGTTTAGAATGGCAGTTTTGACTTCTTATGTATGTATCTTATTTAATTATATTTCAGGTATAATTCAGATTTAAATAATCAAAAAGGACTACCTCTGTGCTCACTGCAATTAAATTCTTTCATGTATGCAGCAGTCAATAGTGTAGTATGTTTGAGGAGGTTTGTTTACAGTTTTCCAATTATTTAAAATTTAATTTATACATATACAAATTGATACTAGTTGTCATTTAATGTGTGTATGAATAACATAAACTTAATAAAATTTTATGGTGATGTGGCTTTGTTATAGTAACTTCACTAAAGAGAAAACCATAATAAAATATGCAACATATTATTTTAACATAATATATTTCATTGATTAAATTATATAATTAAAAAAGCCGATCAAGACCAAGAGGTATCAGTATGCATTCTGCTATTAAACAGAGGAACACTTGGGCATTAATCTATTACATTAATTGTCTGCCCTGACACAACAAAGTGCAGTGTAGAGTTCTGTCACACATCTTTTAAAATTTGTGCATAACATTTGCTAATTGCTTATTTTTAGATGTTCAATATAATATAAATAAAACATTGCTTTTTGTTGGATAGATCTGCATCATCTGCACTTCTGACGTCCACTAAAGTCTGTGACCCACTCGGTGACTACAATGTGTACTATAGTCTTTTCCCTCGAGCAAAGGTGTGTTTAAACAATATTTTTTATAAAACATTGAATAAAATGAAAGCTTTGTCTAAAAATCGAAATCTATAAAAAGCTATTTGAATACATACAAATATTCCCCAAATAAGTATTAAAATTATATTTGTATTAATTAAGAGCTAACAAAATACTCTGTTTTAGGAAGCTAAAACTGAGAAGAAACCTGTTGCGTTAGTCACAGCACGCATTGACTCTGCATCTCTGTTTGATGGTATGTAAAATAATTTAATTGTATAAACAAGTAATCAAGCAAACCTTTTATAGCCTTATTTTATTTAATATATAATATTAAATAAAAGTAGCATAACCCTTTTTACCTTGAACTTAGTGTTGAGACCTTAACTTCCACCATATTTTCGAGAATGCGTATATTGATTACACACCCGCTGCGCCACAATAACCTCAATAATGTAATAACAACAGTACATTTTATTACAATTTGTGCCTGCTCTTAATATTGTATTAAAACTTATTAAGCAAGGTTGATTTTAATGATTAATTTTAAAATATGTGATTTTGAATATTGTCTTCAGTTTGAATTATTTCTATTGGTCATTTTTTTATATAAATAAGTATTATTTATAAAATATAATTATTTTCTTTTTTCTATTTATAAATTAAGTGGTTTACAGTACAATCTATGTGCAGGTATAGCTCCTGGAGCAGCTAGTTCAGTTGTTGGAATGGTGACACAAATGGTTGCTGCGACTACCCTTTCTCAAATGATTCCAGTAACTGATAGCAACTTGTATGGTAAATATATATTTACTTATTTTCAGATTTTTTATTACAAGTATATTAAATAAACTTGTAAATGCAATATACCTATGTATTTTTGGAACCTTTTTATAATTGTAGTTCACTGACAGTTCAATATTCATAGATAAAATAAGTTGGTTTGAAAATATCATAGTTTTATTAATACTATAATTGTTGGTTTATTTTTTCTATTATTTTCAGATAATAATGTGCTTTGGACGTTTTTTAATGGTGAAGCATTCGACTATATCGGATCCCAGCGTGTTGCTTACGACATAGCTAGAGGAGTATGGCCTCCCACTAATCCCCTCGCGCCCAAAGATATTAATTTACACATAGAACTTGGACAGATAGGTGGTTCTATGCAGCTTTTTAAGGATAACAGTTCTTGGCCATTGTACGCTTATGCACCATACGAGGAATTCTCAAATATACCTGCGAAGGTAAGGTTTTAATACTTAGTCATTCATTAAGTTAACATTTTTGAGTTACTGTCTTATTCAGTCTGTTTTAACCATTTTCGTTAAATTTTCAAACTATTTTGATTCAGCGTTCCTTAAAGTACTCGTCCAAAAGTTTGTGTATAGAAAAATGCATTGTGTACATAAAAGTAACATAAAAACTATCAAATCAGTGTCTTCGAAAGTTACTTTATTACGTCAATTAAACTTTTATAGGTCAATGAGTTTCTACAAGTAATGTCAGAAAATTCCAACAAAAACAACCTGACGCTTGCACCTGAGTTTAGTGTTAATTTACCACCGTCTTCCCTGCACTCGTTTCGACGCATCTTAAGGAATGAAACGGAAAGTGGAGACCTACCTGAGATACTGTTGGCGGACTTCAAGAGAACATTCAGTAACAAGTACTATCAGT
The DNA here is from genome assembly GCA_016802625.1 of Heliconius numata. Taxonomy (NCBI): domain Eukaryota; kingdom Metazoa; phylum Arthropoda; class Insecta; order Lepidoptera; family Nymphalidae; genus Heliconius; species Heliconius numata. The sequence goes on along the minus strand of JAEBDU010013444.1, from coordinate 643,462 downwards.
CAGCTCTAGATGATTATGAGTCCATTGGATTCTTGTACCATAATATAAGTATTGGTACAGAGGGGAAATGTAAGTGTAATATAGCAGATAGATAGAGGCCGTCGTAAAGCAAGGAAACAAATCATTTTAACGCGACGTTAGTAGGTTCGATCCCCATTCCGGGGAAGGAATTATTATTTCTTTATATTTTCATTTCTTCGCTTTGGAACCAAGGCAAAAATTCGGCATTGAGTTCCGCGACTCAACACGCAATGCTTTGAAAAATTCGGCGGTAAGTGGGGAATGGAGTGTCTTAACAATAAGTTCCCTCTGCCTACCTTACTAAATGCGGGATACAGCGTGCAGCTGATGATAAGTCAGTTGTGGCGCAGTGGTAAAAGCGTGTGTCTACAGAAACACGATGCTCGTGGCTTCATTTCTTACTCGGGGTGACGTAAGAATCTGTCTGTCTGTTATCTTATATACAGGTATATCCTTTTACGGGAACAACCTAAAAGGTAAAATGTTTCAAACCCATACCTAAAGAAATTATCAAGATACCTCAATAGTTTAGACGTAGAATGTTTTTTTTCATTTCACGATGTTTATCCATAACTGTATTTCGTGTGACGCAATTACGCATATATAAGGTGGAAGTATCAGTGCCACATTAAATGAAACCAAAGTTTTAACTATTCTATAACAGCCTACTACAATTATTTTTTTTTCCAAAAAAGAAAAAGTTTTCAAATAAAATAAATAATAAAATTATCGTTGTAAAATAAAACGTAATTTGTTAAGGACGACGCACGCACGCACAATACTAATGTATTAACTACTTTTTTTTTCAGTTATGTCCACGTCGGACTTACTTACTCAGGGAATAATGAAGGATACGGAGGCACAAGTGAAGATAGCTCGCTTGTCTACGGCATTGGCACAGACTTTGTACCAGCAGGTCACCGGGAAAGCCTACATAGGAAATATTTCAGCTTCTGCGCATTTGGTATGTAGTAAACATAAATATATACCTTAATGCACTTGCGGATAAACTCAGCTCTGCCGCGTTCGCAATTAAAAATTAAGACAAATGACGGACGTTGACACTGCCCGACTAGTCTACTATAGCTATTTCCATAGTATTTTATCTTATGGAATGCTGCTATGGGGCAGTGCTTCAGACATAAATTCTATATTTATCCTCCAAAAAAGAGCCGTAAGATATATTTATAAACTAAGAGCGCGAGATTCTCTGCGAGATGTCTTCAAAGATGCAGGTATTCTTACAGTTGCTTCCCAATTTATATACTATAATATTCTCTTTGTCCGACAAAATATACATTGTCATAGTAAACATAGTGACAATCATACGATAGGAACAAGAAATAAAGATAAGATTGTTACTCCAAGTTTTCGCCTCCAAAAAGTTAATAAATCTTTTATGGGTCTGAGCATACGTGTATATAATAAAATTCCGCAGTGTATTCTAGGTTTGCCACTTCCAAAATTTAAAATATCAGTAAAAAAATTCTGACAAGTAAAGCACTGTTCAAGAATATTTAGAGGACAAACATGTATGGAATTAATGTCTATTGAATGTAATGCAGGATAGCTGCCAATTAATGTAACAGATAGTGATTGTACCATTGATTTTGAAAAGAGCAACTGTTGAGTTTCTTGCCGGCTCTTCTCAGCAGATCTGCCTTCCGAACCGGTGGTAGCTTTTTGTTCATATGTTCATTCAACGATTCAAAAGTGCTTATTATAAGTTTATTTGAATAAAGAATATTTTGAATTTGAATTTGAATAAGGATTTAAAGGGATTAAAAGGATTTCCAAAAATTCTATGCCAGTTTTCGTAGATTTTCTATATTTTTTAATCAATTAAATGTATGTAATTTTTGTTGATCAGGCCAGTTGTACCGCAGCTCGCAGGGGTATAAGTATGTGACTGCAAACGCGTCTGGTTGTGGGTACGATCCCCACTCGAGGGAATGAATTATTACTTATTAATAATTTAATTTCTTCGCTCTGGCAACAAGACAAAAGCCCGGCGTTGAGATTCGCCAATCATCAAGCAGTGCCTTGACAATTTGGTAGAAAGTGGGAAATGAAAGTGTTATTAGGGACACAGTGTTTTTTACACTACATTGTCAAGTTTCCTCTGCCTACCCTACTATGTGCGGAATAGAATAAAAGATTTTAAAAAATCTACCTCTGATCGCAGGTGGACGAGATGCTATACTGCTTCCTGCGCAGCCAGGCGTGCCGGCTGCTGGCGGCGGCGGACTACGCGAGCGGCGCCGATGACGCGCCCGCCCCGCGCGCCGCTCCCCTTTACGTAGGCGTGGCCGCGTGGGCCGGAACGCCCGCCGTCTACCTTGGCCACCTGCTGGCGCTACTGGCCGGCGTGCCCGTGTTCGGCCGCGCCTCCTGCGATAAGCACGACGATGAGGTACGCCCCGAGCACCGTGCCTGTCGCATATTGTATGTGTTTGTTTTGATGAAACGGGTGTAAAAGCAACATAATCGAGCCTACCCGTATGTATTCGTCACTATAACAATTAGTACTCATTACTATAGTATCGTTAGGTTAGTAGTTACTTGTGATATCACATAACTTGTTATGTTTGATTAGAGAAATGAATTGAGTCGTATTGCAAATAACACATTTATACATTATACTAGCGGCCCGCTCGCGGTTTCACCCGCGTGAACTATGTTATTATTAATTTCTGTCTCCATGACTACGTCCTAGTGACGTTATGCAAAATTTGAGACTCCTAGCATTTGTAGTAACGAAGTTTCATACAAACTTTCAACCCCAAAAACAACCCCTTAGAAGTCGAATATTACAAATTCCCGTCTTAGCGAACACCTACGTCCTTTAAGTAACTCCTATGCAAAATTTAAGATTCCTAGCACATGTAGTTACTGAGATTTCGTGATGAGTGAGTGACCTTTCGATTTTATATATATAGATAGATACCAAGCTGCGTAAAGTGCATTTTTATCTTCTTGTTCCCACAGTAAGCAAAAGGATATGAAATAAAAAGACTTCAAGTCTTGAAGTATACTTGAGTTTAATTATTCTAAATTTAGTTTCATTTAATATTTAATAAGTAAAGTTGAAAACATAACACACTATCTCTGTCACCAAGCTTATCAATTCATGCACATACATACACGGTACTTGTAAAATCAAAACAGTGTAAGTACGAATAATACGTGTAATGTACGAATAATTTTGTTACTCGGTACTAGGTGGCGCACCCGTTACTTAGTAATGAATATGTACGGTACGCTGCAGCTCTATGAAACAGTGAGTTGTTTGTTTTGTGTTAACGCACAAGGGCGGCCCGGAGGTGAGTGAGTGAGTACCGTTGTGTCGCTCGTCAGATAGCGGGCGAGCGGGTGAGTAGGACCGGGGCAAGGGTGTCTCCCACAGTCGCTTGGGCGCTCGCCTTACTCACCGGCGCCCGCTCCGCCCGGAATAGAGCCGCTCGCGATAACTGTATGGATCCGGTGAGTCCACACGCCGAACTCCCTACGTCACATACCGACACCGACGAACTTTTTTTTTATGTGAATTCGTATTTTAAACTATTTTGTTTTTCAATAATTATGTTTTGTATATATTAGGTAAATAATAATTATTGATGTTGTAGTGTACGTTTTTTTACAATTTTTCTGGTGTTCATTTGTTGTTCTGTTCCAGGGATTCTCTTACTACTGGTTGAAAGGTTGGAATAACAGCGGTGTTTGTATACAGACTACCATGAATTTCAGTCAGGCCGTCAGTCCAGCGTTTGTTAAACCAGGTGCTTTATTTTAATAGCAATTAATACTATATTTATTATGTGGCTGTCTCGTTATTTTTGTTTAGTACAGCTAATCAAAAATAACTATATAAAGTTACAAATTCTATAAAATTATAAAGCAAATTAGTATTGAAATCATTGATTTGCATGTATTTTGTTAGTTTGGATATTTATTATGATACTTAAAATTATTAAATATTTTTTTGGAGGTAAGTGTTAAGCTTCAATAAAGACAACTCGGTATAACTCCAATGTAGCCACTATAAATAACTATTCTTTGATATGTATTTTTTTAAAGATCCAGCGACCGTCTCATAGTTATATAGCGTCAGATTCTAAATGCGACGGATGTGGGTTCGAATCCCAATGTAATCGCGAACGTTGTGTGTTCCTTTCCCACTTGAAGAATGAAATACTTATTTAATATTTTCATTTTCTCGCTCTAGTAAAGATACAAAACGCTGCATTGAATTGCATTCAACATAACACCTCGAGAATTCAGTAGAAATTGGGGAAAGGAAGTGTCTTTTAATGACTTAACACTTAGTTCCCAGGTTCCCTCTACTACGTGCAGGAGACAGTGTGAAGCTAAAAAAATCAACCTAACAAATAAAATTCCAGATTACGACATGACCTCCGGCGAATACTCAACCTGGACGGAGTCGGTGTGGCAGGCCATGTGGGCGCGCGTGTTCGTGCGCGCGAGCGGCGCGGGCGCGGCGCTGGCGGCGGCGGCGGGTGCGCTGGCCACGCTCGCCACCGCGCTGCTCACGTACTGGCTGCGGCGACACGCGGCGCTGGTGTTTGCTGATGCGCCTGTATCTGTGCATAGCGACGCCACTGGGTAAATTGCATTTTGAACATATAAAACTCTTTCGGCACTGACAGACAGACTGATAGTAACGGACTATCTTAACATTAGATTACCTTTGCCTACCCTGCCAAGTGCAGGACACACTTAGTGTGAAGCCACTAAAACTGAAATTTGGCATGGTTTCTTCTTGAATTATTTTAACTTTACTGATTATATGCTACAACATAGTGAATGCTTAACTCTTGATGAGTCTAAGTCGAAGTCTTGATTAAGTCCTCTCTGCCTACCTTGCAATAGCGAAAAAGCATAAAACTGCTTTTCGTAAAGAAAATAGTGTAGAAATATATAAATATCAATTCAAACAATATGTTCAAGTTTTTCTTATTTACAAACGCTAATTTTGTTTGTTATTAATATTATTAAAAGCCAGTCGTGGCGCAGGGGCACAAGCGTGCGAATGTTAACGCGACAGGTTAATTCAGTTCCCACACGAGGAAATGAAATATTATTATTTTTTAATTTCCTCACTCTGGTAACCAGGCAATGCGCAGCATTGAGTTCCAACCACTTAACATGCGATGCGTCGAAAATTCGGCGAAAAGTGGGGAACGGAAGTGTCGTAATACTAGCCCTCTGCCTACTGCCCCCTGCTATATGAAGGATACAGAGTGAAGCTGAAAAATATTTTATTTAATTATATTATATGGTTTCAGGATTATAAGAACAGTTAACTGTTAAGAAAAAGAAGTAGAAACAAGAATTTAGGAGTGAATCAATTAGAGACATTTAGTAAGATCTTTTTGACTACAAAAAATAAAAGTCAAATCATGAACAGCTTTAAATGTTAAGTAAATTTCAAAATTGAGCAATACATTTAGCCTTATCTTGTTAATATTGAAATCTTTAACATTATCCACACCAATGCTTTTTTTATTTTATTTACTGATCTCTTAACATTGTTGTAATATGAAATGAATTATGTTTATCCTAATTATTTAATTTCTTAAGTAGTAATAATAAATCTTAATAAATATATCGATTTTTATTTGAATAGTACATAAGATAATTTAATCTGCCAATATTATTTGTATATATTAAAATATTCTCAATAATCTATTAATGAATAATTCCTGGAATAGAAATATCAATACAGTCCAGTATTTATAATTTTCTAACACTTACATTTTTATTATATAAAATTATAATTTCATAAGCATAAATGCCAAATATTTACTCAGATCCTTAAAAGCTGTGGTACAAAATTTCATAGAAATTAAAATATTGGCTATTTCTCTTAAATATCTCTCTATATTATCCAGATCTAATAGTGATTCATCGAGGCAACTGCATTTTAAAATGTATGATATATTACCAATTTTGTCATCATAACAATCCCCACACAAATAAGGTAACCATAACGTACTGTTTATAAATTCAAAGTAATTAACATTAGCTATATCTATTTGCGAATCGGTTTCCATTTCATATTTATTTCGTTCTGTATTGATTCCACATTCTATAAAATAAGTCTTTGGACTTTTATATACTACATAAGTTGATTTATCTTGCTTTTCGTATTCTTTATTTTTTATGTTACTAAAATAACAATCTGCATCAATTTTTGAGTTCCCATTAAGATCGAAAGATTTGGCCTTTATTGTTATAGGTAAATGTAATTGAAACATAGGTACCCGTAAAGTAAATATGTCGTTAATTTCAAATGTATACAATTTAAAATTCAATTGCAGCGTACTATTTTGATGAATTCTCATAATAGCAAACCCATTACTTATATTCACGTTAAATATATTTAAATAATTTGCTTTCAATATAGCACTGAGCAAATATCCCACAAATATATCTTGGAACGACCATACAGAAAACAGCATGTGATTGACAATCTTCATTTTATAGTATTTGTTAAAAATAATTGCAATTTTTTTCATTATCACGGCAGTAAGGGTCAAATTATTTTCTTCATATTTTTTATTCGTAAGACAAAAGTTATCCTTCATAAATGTAATACTTTTACTTAGTAAATCTTCGTTGCTTCTCCTAATATTTCCTCCAGTGGAATACGAGAGTAAATTCGGCAATGGTTCAAAATTATTTGTAATAGTAATAATATTAATTTGGAAATTGTTCAGTTCAATATTTAATACGCAAATGTTAACTTGTGCACCATCATAGTGAAGTGTAATTATATCGAATGTGTAAGTGATATTAGGACGAAAATATTTTAATGATAATTTCTGTTCATTTCTTTCTGTACATGGCAAAGCATTATATTTTCCTGTACAATATTTTTTATTCCTTCTTAATAATATATCTAACGTTCTAGCAGGACACAACATCTGGTTTGCAATAAATAGTTCATTGCACAGACAAATCCTTACTAAAAATCTTTTTTTCATTTTCTTTTTTTGTTTCTCTTTTTCTACAATGTGCCGAACTACGTCCATTTTAATCAGATTGAAATTATTTTGTATTGTACCTTTATATTTTGTACTGTACCTTTATATTTTATTATAATCACTCAATAAAAAATCATGATTCAAAGATATATTTATACATATATGTTAATTTTGTGATTTAGTTTTATTTCAAATTATACATTTTTATTTAGCCGTTTTTTCCTCTCATAACTGTTCATAGTTTGAATTCTTTTTTAGCGATTCGTAATTAGGCATTACTTACAAACATTAAAATTTAAGAAAAACAGACATTTTTAATATCAAATGTATTCTCTAATTAATAAGTACAAAAATGATTTTCAAATTATATTATGACATTTAATGATCTAAAAAAATAATTATGAAAAAAAAAGCTAGGGTAAGTACATATAGATATATATAAGTATATTATTGCTTTGAAATGAAATTAAGTATGTTGACTCAATATAGATTATTTTTTATTGAAAGTATTATAAAAATCTAATTTAAATTCTAAATATATTTCTATTCACCCTATTAATGATTACATGATATAGCCACACTGGTGATAAGTCACAGTGACAATGTCATTTATGAGAATTAATTTTAATGTCAATGTCAGCTGCATTTTGAAATGTCTTTGCTTATTAAAGCAATACGTGTTTGCCACGGTCGTAGTTCGCCGGCAATAGCGTTGACGTCTGCGGTAAACAAGTTATTCCCCCATTATCGTCACTATTCAGTAGTAGAGAAAGAAGTATCCAAGAAAATGGCAGCCGATAAAATGTTGCCTCAAATCTTTAAGTTCGTAGATCAGAACAAAGAATCCTATAAAGGGCTTTTGAAGGAGGCTGTAGCAATTCCATCAGTATCGAGCGATATAAAATATCGTGATGATTGTATTCGAATGGTGCAATGGATGCAAGATAAATTAAAGGAAGTTGGTGCATCGACGGAATTAAGGGATGTTGGGTCTCAAGTTTTAGAAGGAGTAGAAGTAAAATTACCGCCTGTTCTTGTTGGCACCTTAGGAAATGTAATGATTTCAAGTAATAGTTTTTGTAAATGCTAATCAAAACTGCCAATTCATTCCTTGTGATTTTTTTAGGATTTGAAGAAAAATACTATTTGCATTTATGGGCATTTAGATGTTCAACCAGCTTTAAAATCAGATGGTTGGCTTTCTGAACCCTTTGAGTTAGAAGAAAGAGATGATAAACTTTATGGACGAGGATCCACTGATGATAAAGGGCCTGTTTTAGGCTGGCTTCATGCTATTAATGCATATAAGGGTATTGGAGAAGAAGTAAGTAATTGTTTTTTTATCAATTTTATGCAAGATGTTATTGGTAAACCATTACCATTTATAATTTAACATTAAGTATTTTTTATGTTATTCTATATTATTCTTATCCACATTCAAAGTGTTCTAATGTTTGTGAGATAGAAACCATTGTTTTGATGAAATATTTTCTATCTATCTTTTGTTTATAGCTGCCAGTGAATTTGAAATTTATTTTTGAATGTATGGAAGAATCTGGATCAGAAGGTTTGGATGAGTTGCTTATGGAAAAACTAAAACCAGAAGGTTTCTTTGACTCAGTGGACTATGTATGTATATCTGACAATTATTGGTTGGGAACAACAAAACCATGTATTACATATGGATTACGAGGAATAAGCTACTATTTTTTGGAGGTTGAATGTGCTAAGATGGATTTACACAGTGGAGTTTATGGAGGAACTGTACATGAAGGTATTATTGTTATTTGTTTAATATGAATTAAAATTACTCATAAATAGTTATAATTATGTGCTTTCCTACATTATATATAGATGTACATATATTAAAAATGTCACATATTGCAATGTGAAATCTAAAACAGGACACTGGGTACACATAATACTTAATGAGATAAAGCTGAACAAACAGTTCTTATGTCTGCAGATAAGAGTTTATTGCCATATTAACATTCCAATTTATTTATATGGGAGTGGTTCTCACAATAAAAATAAGTCAATATAGAAGAATTTCATAAATTTTATTTACAAGCACAAAATGATAGTCTTATGCTTAAGTAGTAATAGTAAGTAATAAATTTTTCAGGTTTAGTTAAAAATATTCTTACAAACCTGTTCTTTATGCCCAGATCAGACTGCATACATACCACGGTAGTAATCTCTAGATAAGTTATAATATAGCAAAGTTTAACTTATCATAATTATGTTAAGCATTACTAAAGCTATACAGTGTTTGTTTTCATCACCACTTTAAATGAAACCACAGTTTTAACTACTCTATAAAAGCCTAATACAATTAAAACAAAAGCGATTTTGCCAAATATGAAAAACTGATAACTAAATTAAACAATAATTTTATTAGTTATTATACAATCATTGTTGTAAAATAAACCACCTTTAGTTAAGAATGACACACATAAACATACCAAAGGGACACCGCCGCATACATCTCATCCGAAATTGAGTCATAGGTATTGGCGGCAAAGTTCAAAGTTGATCAACCTTAATTTGCATTTCATCTTCCTACCTTGGTAAAATTTACAAATCTGTAAATCTTTATATTGTGGTAAAATTTTTATGTTTGATGGTGTTAGTACCAACACCAAAATTTTTTACAAACATACTAACTTAAAAAAAACTATTACCTAAAAGTATTTTTGGAAAAAAAATTACGCAAATTGGAAATGAATAAAAAGTTAAATTACTGCATTATATCTTCTTTAGTTAAATAAAGATGCAATGCAGTACATATGTAGTTATGGAAATTTAGTAAACCAATATATGTCTACATGAAACTTATGATTGCCATTTCCATATTATACTGTATTCTAATAACTATTTCTAATCTGTAATATATTTATTATCAAATCATCAGGGGTAGTTTTTTTGTATGAAAATCAACTTTTATAATATTTATCTCTACAATATAAATGGATAATTATCAGTTGTCTAATCACTACAGTACAGACAGTCTGGTTAGATAAGCATGAATTGTTTCTGTACATAAATTGTGTAATAATACTAATTATTATTACTTTATATAATTGAAGCTATGTGCAAAGATTTTCATGGGTTTTTTAGACAGGGTTGGCAGACTGAACCAATTATTAGTCAATATACTCCATTTTCCATTTTCTGTCTGAGTTTGAGACATTGCCTATTTAGTGGTGGAAGTCAACATGTTGCTATTTGTTTTGCCAGAACTATAAATGATAATAATTTATTCCTCTGATTAAAGGTCAAAACCAAAACAATGGACAGACATACAGACATTGCACCATTAAGGCTTCAACTATTATTTGAAATATAAATATAACAGTTATTACATTACATTTATATTCAATGTAGCAAACAAAATAACGTTTGTTTTACATTCCTTTTGGCCTCTTAACACAGTCAGTAGGATATAGTCTGTTTACAATACCACTCAATGCTTAATTATTTCAGCCATGACTGATTTGATCTATCTGATGAATGAATTGGTTGACAAGGATGGCAAAATTTTAATTACGGACATTTATAAATCTGTGGCCCCCCTTCTTGAAAATGAAAAGAAGCTTTACAATTCAATTGATTTTGATCCTGAGGCTTACAGGTATGATTTTTTACATTCTTTTATGTGTACAATACGGCCACCCTGAAGTCCGATTTAGAAGAAAATGTTCAATAAGAACTGTCATAGTCAAGCCTTCCACAGTTTTTTACAGCTAACTTCAGGACAGCCACGAGTCGTCGACCACACTAATTTTTTATAGTTTCTTTTTCGCCTTGTCATTATTGGTACCTGGAGTTGTATTGCATACAGCGATACCGGGCGGGTTTTTTATAGAGAACCAACCATATCTATACTGAGACATGAATTAAACATTCCTTTTTTAATATTTATAACATTGGCAATGTCAACATGTCTAGGACATGTTAGTAGCACTATATTTATTGAAATGAAAAAAAATCTATATAATTATATTTCATATTGATTTTCTTTTTACCATTGTCTGCCAATTTTTTTATCAATAAATTCTTTAAATTTGTATCTATGCAAGATAGAAACAAATTACTTATATAATTATTATTAGACAAATTACTGATAAAATATATTATTATATTGATATATTTATATCTGATTGAAATAAAAATATATCTTAAATTATATTGTGGGTTCAATTCTTACTCGGAGGAATGAATTATTTTCATTTCGTCCCTTTGGTAAGAAACGGCTTTTAGTTCAAACAAGCATTGTTTCAGAAAGTGACTTGACACTAGGCTAGCTCAGCCTGCCCTGCTATACGTAGGATACTGGATACACCATATAGCTAAAAAAAATTATACATCGATAATATTAGAATTCGAATTTAGAATTTCGAAATTGAATTTCAAATTGATTAATATTATAAATTAATATTTATTACTATTTTCAGACGTTCAATTGAAGCTTTCAAACTTCCTCATAATGCTGTAAAAGAGCAATTGTTGATGCACCGTTGGAGGTATCCCAGCTTGTCACTCCATGGCATTGAAGGTAAAAAAACTCTATTTCCAAAAAAATGACGTAGTGGCTCAGTGGCACAATCGTGTTGTAGATTTGATTTCCACTCGGGAAAATGAAATATTTATTTAAAATGTATATTTTCACTTCTTCACTCTGGTGTGAAGTCAAAACGCGGCGTTGAATTCCGACACTCAATACTATTGAAACTACAAAATTATTGAAACTATAAAATAATGGTAAACATATTTTTTTGTATTTCCAGGTGCACATTATCAAACAGGTGCAAAAACAGTCATTCCTGCAAAAGTGGTGGGAAAGTTCTCTATTCGTATTGTGCCCGACCAGGAGCCGGAAGAAGTTGAGAAACTTGTGTTTGATTTTGTAAACAAAAAGGTAATAAATATTGGTATTTAGATGCTTTTTTTATATTTATTTGTAATGTTCTCAGCTCTAATTAAGATTGAAACTATTGGAGCTTCAAGCATAAAATGTAAAATGGTAAATTATTAATTAAATTTGGGGTTTCCTCAGTATTTGTATAATATTTATTACGACATTTGAAGTAATATTCCTAACTGGTATTACTAGATTTCCTCTTCCTATTCTGCACGATTAAAAACATGCGCAATGATAAAAGAAATTAAAGAAACCTAGATTAAAATAAAGCCAAAGCAATATATAAAAACTGTTTTATTCTCCGCAGTGGTCTGAACGCGGGTCTCCCAACAAGATGCGTATAACGGCGCAGAGCGGCCGTGCGTGGACCGAGAACCCCGACCACCCGCACTACCAGGCCGCGGCGCGCGCCACAAAGCTCATATACCAGGTATATTATACTACATTTTTACCGAGTATACATAATATATTTTTTTAGCTTCACCCGTTATGGTTAAAACACTTGTCACTCTATTCGCTTTTCTCGTGTAAAAATGTATCTTTTTTAGCTTCACGCTGTATCCCGCACATAACAGGGTTGTCAGAGGGGACATAGTGCTGAGACACTACGATTCTTTATCTTGTGCCGAATTCTGGAGGCACTGTTTGTTGAGCGGCGGAATTCGACGCCGCGCTCTGCCTCTGCACCAGAAAGAAGAAATGAAAATATTAATATTTCGAGTGGAAATCGAACCCACAACCTGTCGCAATTGCAGTCACACGCGTGTGCCCCTCCGCCACGAAAGAAATCGACATCCTAAAATATTTGTTTATTTATTCAACCGTTATAAGTGAGTATAATGGTTCCAGACGGATCCGGACATGTCGCGCGAAGGCGGCTCCATCCCGGTGACCATCACGCTGCAGGAGGCCAGCGGCCGCAATGTGCTGCTGCTGCCCATGGGCGCAGGCGACGACATGGCGCACTCCCAGAACGAGAAGCTCAACGTGCGCAACTATATTGAGGGGGTCAGTGTCGGATTTATACCGTTCTAAATATGATTCCGAATATTCTTTAAAGATATTCTTTGAAAAATTAAAATTGTTTAACGCGATAACGTTGCTATGTGTCCTTCGTGTGTAGCGTTTAGGTTTATAGAATGTCAACAATACCTTTTATAATATTATCTACATATTTTCGTTACGTTATTACGTTATTACTTGGTTATGTTTAAGTAATTTTTATTTATGTCCACTATTTTTTTTCAGATTAAACTGTTCGCTGCATACCTCTATGAAGTTGGGAAACTTTCCAAATAAGACTAATTAAAACTAAATATATTGTCACTCCATTTACATACAAAATTAACAAGGATGCTCTTTTTAATTTTATTGAATTAGACTTAATGCACGTGGCATTAAGAATCCCTCAATATATGATGACAAAGCTGCATTCCTTTATAAATAAGAGCGCGTTTTCATTGGTCGTTACAGCAGCTATACTGGCGATGAGAGATTTCTGTTCAGTTTTGGGGAATACCCGCATGCCTATGAATAGATAGGCTGCTTTAATTAATCAATAGCCCGTATTAGGGGACTCCCTGAATACTGTATAACGACCAATTAAAATGAGCCCTAACAATAAGTACAATGGTAGCATTTTAAATGTAAAATGTGCCTTATTACTAAGCATAATAAATACGAAAGTATAAAAATAATTTTTGTGCGGTGCTAAATGACGTATGTACGAAAAACATTGTGGTGACAGTATTTTTACATAATATTTTTTTTCTTATTCTTTTTTAATAAGTGTTTATTTAAAAAAAGTATATTATACTATACTTCAATTGTATTTTTTTATATTGTATTCTCGCTGCATAATAAATTGTTTATGTTTATACGTTGTTTCATTTGACTATTAAACGAAATTTTCTTTCATAATTTTTTAAGTCCTATTTTACAATATTTTAGATATTTTTGTTGGAAATAATTATAACTCTTTTTATACTCTTTCACACTCCATTCTATTCAAATGGATAAATATTATGAACAGAGTATCTTGACACTTACTTTTACACTGCGTTACTCGGTAGTTAGTAGAGAACTAGAGACCAAGTTAAGTTGTGCGTCGGTGATGTTCTAAACGCCATATTGAACTAGATATTCCATTACCATTTAAATGTTTGTTACTAAAAATACTGGGGTAACCACTCTCCCACCATTCCTACGCCCATGAGACACACATGGTGAGAAAAGAATGGTGAATGACGATATAATAAACACAAAGAAATAAGTAGTAAACTGTGTATGGAGTATTGCGACAGTATTTAGTGAGACAGGCGTGTCAAGTAATATTGGAATGTAGTGTATCGCAGTGTATTGGAATTGAAACCTTCTTATCTATGGTGTTTACAGTAGCTTACTCACTACTTACAAATATTAAATTAATCTATTTCAGAGAATTATTTATCAATCATCACGAGTACTTTGTTAAGGTACAAAAGGTACACACGCTTTACTTGTGGTATGGATTTATTTATTATTCTATTCATTAAAATAAATTATATTATAGTATTTTCAATATTTTTAATTAAAACAATATTTTTTTTGTAATGATTATTTTTTTAAACAGCTCTTACCTAATAACACTACTTATTGCAAAAAGATTATTTTGTTGTTTATATTATTTATTAAATTTTTATTATTGTAATATCTTCACAACTAAAATTAACTAAATCGGTCATACAATAATTTAAAACTATCGGTGAAAAATGCAAACACTTCGTTACATACCTGAAGAAATCCATTTAAACGTAATCATTATTATAAATGATTTACTGTTTCATGATTCGAGTACAGTTTTTAATATGTTATTATTGAGCTAGCCTTAAGAAACTTTTAGACATTATTTTACACAAATACCAGTAGTGTTAAAAATTACTTCTAGAAACAAAAATCACCAGTCATTTTTTTCGCTACAAACCCCTATTTTTATTTCTTAAATTGAAAATAATAATAATATTGAAATATTTTTTTAAAAAATATTTTTATTTTGTCAGTATTACCACGATTTGAAGACCGGTAGTTTTTGTACGATAAGAATGACTGGATCAACTCGACTTCTCCAAGCGTTCTTGGGATCAAGACTATTGATACACAGACGGACAACAAAATAATCATATAGAAGTTCCTTAAAAGGTACGGAACCTTAAAAATCATGAGCGCAGAGTCAACACGCAGATTGTTTGCCAATTATCTTCAAGAAACCTGTTTTATTTTTCAAAAAATCACAATTTCCCTAATATCTGGTGAACCCCTGAATATCCCTGAACATTCATAGGGGTGAAATGGATAGGCACATAGGACCACTATATATAATAGTAAAAAAAGTACAGACCATGCAGCCAATAAAGTAAAAACCAAATAAAAGCCAATAGAATAGCTTCATTGCACAAAGAAATAATACGAATAAAATGAAAAAAAAAGCATAAATATATGTAAATTATGGCTTCGAGTAGGTAATCTATCGTCTTAGATGTGTATTGTGCATACGTATATAGAAGAATTATTTATATATGTTGTGGGGCGCATATGACGCCAATGGAGTTTCTGTCTGTGTATTGGGAAAAGCCAAAGCATAAAGAGATTTTCCCGAACAATGTGGAAAGCTTTTATTGGATTCTTTAATTTTTACTAAGTGATTCATCTATATGTACTTCAAACGTTTGCTTTTTTATTTCTCTTTTCTTTTAAACGATTTCTTTGATAACCTAGTGACCAATTTCTCTAGAGTAAGTAGAATTTTAGCTTATAAAAATATTAATATCGATCTCAGCAGGTATCTTGTAATTGCAATAAGGCCACGTTTAATCCTAAGACGGTCATAATAAAGCAACAATAGATCAATCATGCGAAATGCGAATATCGTTTACTTTCTAACTTTTCTAAGCCGATGCGTTCCACTGACATTGTACTAAGGTCAAAACTGTAACATTAAATATATATAAGTCATACTAATTATATATGCGAATACCTACAAAATTTATGTAAGAATTAATTACCAAAGATTTTTTTTGTACGAATAAATAATTATTTTTAATTTCATATGTCGATTTCTATGGTGGTCTATATAAATAAAATTAATTAAAACACAATTCATAACTATAATAAAGGATAAAGTGTAAACAAAAGAAAAATATAGAACGTTACTTGGAATACTGATATATTTATAGATTAAATATTTAAATAGTTTATGTTACAAGTAATTGAGAAAATATTACAACTTATTGCATTTCATACTTGTGTGATGATAATCGACGAGTACTTGTACGTAGTAGGCACTTATTATAGCTAGATGGAATCATTTAGAGACTTAAATGTTAAGGGTTTTGAACTTATCTCATTTTATTATTATATTTAGCCTAATGTTTTATTTTGCAAATAGCAGGGAAGGCAAAGGGAACCTGGGAAGCTAGTGCTAAGTCACTCCGGTCGCCGCGATATGTTTCGTTACCATATTTAATTTCTTCAAATGGTAATCGAACCCACAACCTGTCGTGTTTACACGCTTGTGGCCACAACAGAAGCAAAGAAGAAATTAATTTATTTCTACTATTTCAATATTTCTTGGAAACCATGCGTGTATTCACTTAACCTACATTTGAGTTGAACTCGAGGCTTTGTTCAGTCTGTAAAGACAAACTTTCACGCCGTTGTCCATTCGAGCTCTTTTTACAATTTCTTGAATTTTATATCTCAAACCCACTCAAAGTAAGGACTCTTGTGTCTTTTACTATGAGTCAGTTTATAATCTTTATAATATGTGGTTCGTTCAACGTCGTTTACTAACATTTTTTATATTTAGTACTTTTTTTTAAAACATGATTTCAGTATAATTTCTCATTTAACGAATAAAATATACGTCGTCCATCACCAATTACATTCCATTGAAAAAGAAATATATTAAAATCGAAATCTCTACATTTTACAACAAAGCATATAACCCATATCCTTAAAACCATATCCTAAAAACGAAAACCTACATATGAATAAAAAAAAGCCTTGTCAAAGATTGTAATCGCATCAGCAATAGCGTTAGGTCCGAGCTCGAGCAATACCAGTTTACCACTAACATAAAAGAGGATAGCGGCTGCCCCTCATTCAGTCCGTCTTAGAGTCTCGGTGCATAACAACGCTGCGTAAATGAAATAACGATATCATTCTGCAAATTCTACCTTTATTTAATATTAATATAGTTTTTGTCCAGTGGATTTTGCAAGTCTTACTTTAATTTTGAGGACCATTTATTTGTTTCTTATTTGTGTATACAAACGAGGACGTGCGAGCAACGGTAAGTTATGTTTTTTATTTATGTATAGCTAGTATGTTTAATATACAACTGTTGTCTTGTTTTATATATATTTATGAAAAAATATACTTGTGAATCTATTTATTTACTTCTTCTTATAAATCTTGTTTGTTGATAAATTAATAATACTTTTATATGCCTTTCATGATAGAGTAGAGAGTCGCTCTAAGTAAATATATTACGCTTTCTAATTTATTATTTAACCATGTTACATTTAAAAACAATTTTTGTTACATTAATATCTATATAATAATATTGTATTTCTGATTTGAATTCCGTTTGGCTACCGTAACTTAAGTTACGTTGCAAATGAGCAACGTTGTCTGCTAACGATATGTTAAATGTAGAGCAATAAGTATACCATGTTTAAATTAAAATCCTTTTTTTTCTGCTTCACGCTGTATCCCGCATTTATCAGGATAGACAGAAGAGATAAGACACTCCATTTTCCACTTTCCGTCGAAGTGGAAAATGAAGAGTGGAGGAACTTAAGGCCGCCGCGCTTTGTTTTGTTACCAGAACGTTAAATGAAAATATTAATAAATAATGATTAATCGAGTAATAATCGATCAAGAATCGAACACATAACCTTCGCGTTTACAGTCACACGCTTGTCCCACTGCACCACAACAGGCTCAAACGCATTTCTAAATATCAAACATTAATTGTCAACGGTTACTTACATACTATTCATAGTCATTGATTAAAAGATTCATTCATTTGATAACAATATAAAAAATAAAATAAATAATAAATAAATATATTACTCTACCTATATACATATTTCTAATACTGCATAATAACTTAAAGAATAATAAAAGGTTCAATATAAAGATTACAATTTTATTGTCTAGCTACTTATTTTTATTTATTATTGTCTTCTTACTTATTCGTAGTTATATTAAATGCAATCAGCAACTAGTTCTAGTCTGTAAGTAACATCACATATCACGTTTTTATGTAAAGATATATTTATTAATTACCATCACGTGAAATCTACGATTGAGTATGAGAAAACCATATTATTTACGTAGGTGGTGGCCGTAATAATGTGGGTTTTCTCATCTGCTATGTATAAAAAGATTGAGAACCAAATAATAATACGAGACATATATTTTAGTGTTAGAAAACTCTAAAACGAGGGTAGTTGTAGGTGAAAACATCATAAAGACAATTAAATTGTGTCAATCGAGGCAGATGTTTGGAGGTAACGGCGTTTATTGGAAGATATTATATCAGTTTATTAAATGATACTTATCATTATCATATCTATATATATAAAATCGAAAGGTCACTCACTCATCACAAAATCTCAGAAACTACATGTGCTAGAAATCTCAAATTTTGCATAGGAGTTATTTATAGGACGTAGGGAATTTGCAATATTCGACTTCTAAAAGGTTGTTTTTGGAGTCGAAAGTTTGTATGAAACTTCGTTACTACAAATGCTAGGAGTCTCAAATTTTGCATAGACGTCACTAGGACGTAGCCATGGAGACAGAAATGGATAATAACATAGTACACGCGGGTGAAACCGCGAGCGGGCCGCTAGTATAACATATAATCGAATCTCATCACATATTCTACATACTCGTATATTTCCAACTTTTGCCTCTAAAAAACGTTAACCATTTTTGTTTTTTGACATTAGCATAAATTTGATGATTTAATGTATGTACTTGCATTACTCTACTAATCAATAATGACGAGCATTTCATTAATAAGGGAAAATAAGTAATATAGACTAAGATCCCAACACTCCCAGTCCTACGTGACTTTAGCAAAGCTGATGATTTGCGTACATAGTACGTGCGTAACTTGAAAGTAGGGCCATTTTAAAGGTAGCGCCAACTAAATGTACATAAAATCCACACTAATCTAAGTTTACCCTTGATCGTGTCATTTACCACAAGTTTTACAGCTCTACAAATCTTTTGAGGTAAGTCAAAATTACGTGTTCGAAATTTATTACTGTTTGATTTGGTATCAATGTTTAAATAACAATGAAAACTAAAATAAAAATAGTGAGGTTGATGTGAGGAAAATTACATTTTCATTACGAAAATAATAAGAAAAGAATTTGCGAAATTGAACATAAAATATTAAATATTACTATTACTTTAACATTCTAAAATTTCTCAGGGAATAAATATTATACTTACAATATAGTATATAGAAATAAATGTAAATGGTAAAAATGAAATTATTCGAGAACGTAATTAGTCAAACAAACTTTTTTTTTTTGTCATTTTAAAAAAGTAAGAAAAGTCCTAAAATCAAAGCTGCACTGCCATCTACAGCTAACTTCAGGGTGGCCATAACTTGTTGACCGTGCTATCCTATATTTATGTGAAAATGTGTGATTTTTAGTGGTAGAGTTATTATGTTATGTTATGTTATTTTGTCGTGTTATAATTTTTTTTAAAATTGGTAAGTCGTCATCAACCTTTATTTCCTCAATATTATGTATCAGAAACCATCTGCACACTATTTGTTAAACAACCTCTTCTTAAAATTCCTAGATTAAGCTAATAACATTATCCAAATTAAGTCATTTCATGTCCTTAAACTTTTTTATTTCAATAGGAATACTAAATATAGTAAAGTATCCCCTAAGTAAAGTATGGAAAGTGAAAAATTGCAAGTATTGTAAGTATTTATTGCTGTTTTGAAGTAGTATGGTAGGGTATTTTTCGAATACATGCACGTTAAAAAATTACTTTACTTAGCGACTGTCGATATACATGTATACACTTATCAAAAAAAATTGTGACTGATTATTAATCACTTTACTTATTATATTAAAATATGAAAATTTTATATTTTGACTCAACAATATTTCAAAAATGCTACCAATTCGAGCACAGTTTGTATCGGCCGTTATATAAGACTCTTCTATGGTTTCTTTGAAATTACCTACATGATTTTTTACAGTCATTAAAAAGTAATTAGCCATCATAATATAAGAATATCACGTTGCACTTTATTTTTTGCGACTTTGATAGCATGGATTTGATAAAAACAAAAATATGAAATGTTTACTTTGTTCAATTATTATCGAAAGTGCGATGGACATTTGCTTCCTTATATATCCCATACTTGTTACCGTAAAAAAACAAAGATTACTTCAAGTTTATGTTATAATAAATTGAAATATAAGTACTAATTTGGATAGGAATTCCAAATCCGGCTTACGTTTATGTTTACTTTCACAACGCAAAAGCAGCTAATAGGTGATTATGCGATTTTACCAAGCAAAATAGTAAATTTTTGGAATTTTATTGTCCCTTGGAACGTTGTAGCATACGCTTATACGTTTTTGGCATATAGTATGAAGTCTTCTTTTGTAAATTTATAGTGATGGCATTTTATTTTGAAGCACCAACTGAAGATAACTAATACCGACACAATGTGTTAATAATGTAAACGGCGTCTTCTTGCATATCTAGTATGTAGATATATTAAAAGTAGTAAATAACCGGTGTTATAACTATTAAGAAAAAAGTCTATTATTTAGTCATTTGGTTATCTTTAAAAACAAGATAGAATACAAAAGAATATATCTACAATGGTATTTATAATAATTGCTCGATAGTTATAATTGTTTTCTAGAAGAAATAAATATTTTTAAATGTAAGCACAAATAATTATCTATATTTGTGTTTAAGAAATATGTCTTTATCTGTGGTTAAAACCTCATCATTTGGATCTAACAATGCCTTGTCGTAATGTCAAATACATTGATGATATCTAATTATAATTCCGTCAGCATAACACTGTCTTATGCAAGTGTTACAAACACCGCAACCGACCCGAATGTCGTCCGTAATTCAATAAACGAATAGTTTAGACTTTAAAATATTATAACTTTTTTGTTGCCTTATTAAAATTATATGGCACAGACTATATATAAATGAAAAAAAAACATAATAGCTCTATCATATTCAAAGAGAAATAAAAAAAAAGTTTATTTTTTTTAAATAAAACATAATACTGGCTGTTTATAAAAGTAATAATTATATTTGTATATACTGTTGCGGGCTTATGATTTAAATTGATTTGAAAGATATGAAAAACAAAATATAAGCACGTTTAAAAGTCGAATACTTTTAACACAAATGTCTGGTGATACAATTACGAACGTTTATTTTTTTTACTTTAATTAAAAACAAAAGTAATTATAGATTAATGAAACCATTTAATTGAAATGAAATTATAATCATAATGAATATATTTTTTATTTTATACATGAATTTGTTGAATAGATCTTGGGAACCGTGTGAACAATCTTTATACTAGGTATGTACCTAGTAAAAATGAATATACCTAGTGATTAAAATAAATTATGATTAATCTCTTTCATATAAAAAGCATCATTTTAAATCAGGATTCTTAATCAAAACAATATTATGAATGCAACGGTTTATTTTGTAACGGGGCTGTCATAAAAATAACCTTTTTCTCTTTCAAAGTATTATTGCTTTAATCAGTGATTTATAGTCATCATAACTTATGTAGGTTAGTAGGTTACGTATTTTCCATAAACATTGGCATCCCGAAAACGGATTAAAAACGAACGAAAACAGATTTAATTATTTAAAGAATAAACGAATTATTACAATTAAATACTATATTCGTAAAAAAAAAATAGGTTTAGTCTAAAATTCTGGCGTTGAGAAAGGGCAGAAAGAGGGGTGAATGGGTTCTCTTAGTCTACCAGGACTTGATTTACTTAACTTGTTTTTCTAATTATTTCTTTTCTTAATGTGTTGATGAAAGGGATCCATCTATTGCTGGCACTTTCATCACCAATATATTTATGTATTTAATTCAATTATGTGTTTATATTACTAACATTTATCCATATATTTCAAATAAACGCTGTATTACCTTAGTAAGAATCTATAATTTATTTGATTTAAGCATAATACGTATTGACACGCTTTATGGTCCGGCTGTTGTGTAACATGACGTGACGTGTTGACTTTCTCCGTGCGATCAGAGGCGCTGGCGCTGGCGGGCGACGCATGTAGGGAAATCCAAGCATTCTGTCGTCATCAGCCAAATATTATAACTGGGATTCCCTTATAAGTACTTTGTACGCTTCATTTATTTTATTTATATAAATAAATGAATGCTATAAATAAAATTATTAATTTGAAATGAATTAATTAAATGAAAACGTGTCAACTTTTTTTTTAATATTAAATACAGTTAAAATTTAAATTTAAAATTCGCAAATTTACTATTACTATTTTGTATCACTAAATTATATATACATAAATTATAAATATTATATATGTACGCTTCACATTTTATCCTAAATATCAATAACAACCGTAACAACTCAATGCTAGCTGGGATTTCCCGTGATGTTCTCCGTCGTCAGGGTTAGAGCGGCCGTGCTGAAATTAACTAGAATTTATGACGAATACCTATTTTAGAATTATATTATGCACAATTGTATAATGAACTGTTGCTATCGACATGTGCATTGTATTTAATTGTAACATTTTTCCTATTTATCTACAACTAAAATTAGATAATAAATATAGCTAACGAAACACGACAGGTTGTGGGTTCAATTCCCATTCGAAGAAATCAAATATTTAATATTTTTATTTCTTCGCCCTGGTGTCAAGGCAAAGAGTAGCGGTGAGTTCCGCCAATCAACACACAATGCCTCCAGGATTCGGCGGAAAATTGGGGCACGGAATGTCTTAATACTAGGTCCCCTCTGTCTACCCTGCTGTGTGCGGGATACAGCGTGAAACTGAAAAAAGAAGAATATTTAATAACAAAGCAAAACATAATGTATTATGTCGGTTCTGTCTGGAGAATGACTTACGGTGTTGAAAGTTAGAAATTAGAAACAATATAAATAGCTTTCATTGTAAGAAGGTTTTTTTATAAGTAATTCTCTTGGTTACTCGATTGTAAATGTAGTACTATATTCCTCATTGATGTATATATAAATAATTGTTTATAATGAATTTATTATTACGTTATAATATCTAATGTTTTGTTTTTGCAGAAATGAAGATGCTGAAGCTGGGGGTCATTTTCTTTCTTGCTCTGTCGACAAGCGTCCAGAGCCAGTGTTTTTACAAAAACGATGGCGAGAAAAAACTAAATCCTGGTGCTCGTACCAGCTTGTACAGAAATCAATTAGAGTTTACACTAAATCTCTTCAATATAATAAACAAAGCTGTTCCAGATGACAATATATTCTTTTCACCATTCTCGGTGTACCACGCGTTACTGCTCGCTTATTTTGCCGCTGG
Source organism: Heliconius numata (assembly GCA_016802625.1). Taxonomy (NCBI): domain Eukaryota; kingdom Metazoa; phylum Arthropoda; class Insecta; order Lepidoptera; family Nymphalidae; genus Heliconius; species Heliconius numata. Next base: position 619,879 of record JAEBDU010013444.1, on the reverse strand, counting down.
TGGACAAACTGAAAAATCATTAAAGCAATCATTACGAATTTCTGATGAACTGGTAAGTTAACATATATTTTTTGTTTTGCATTTAACTCAAAAGTAGTATTTTAGAGCAGTTTTGATTCACAACCAAAAGCTTAAACCGCACTTGAGCTTATAGACCAGGATCTATATTAAAATGTTTATAATCATATTTTCGTTCCAAGAGCCTATTTAGCAAAAAATACGGATTTTTTTATGAACACTTTCCCTGTGTGCTGAAGTAGCAGATTATTTAGTTACAATATTGGTAGAAAAAATAAACATAATAACAAACGAATTTTTTCAGTTATTTATATTATCCATGTAACTGATATTAATATTCATATTTCTGTTCTCTTTTTTCTACTTTTTTTAGTTTAATGCTGTATTCCGCATACTCTTGCATTGCGTGTTGAGTGGTGGAACTCAACTCGAGTGGGAATCGAACCCACAACCATTGTGCTTACAGTTGCAATCGCCACCTCTGCGCCACGACGGCCTTTACATATTTAATTATACTTGGAAATTAATTTTATTCATATACATAAGTAATACATATGTATAGAGATGATTCTAAGAATTAATCGAAGTTATTACAATATTCTCAAGAAATTTTAAATAAATTCAATAATATTTTGTTTAAAAACATAACGCGTATTTTTTCTAACAACATCTATATAGGGAAAATGATAAGGACATTGAATAAATGAACATATTTGAGGATTTTCATTTACAGGATAAAGTAAACCTGCTGGCTGTATACAAGGTGGACAAGAGAGAGCGCGAGTTCAACAATAATAGCGACAGCTACGAGTTCACGAACGCTAACAAGATGTTCGTGGACAACGAGTTACACTTGCGTCAGTGTATGCTCGACCTTCTTTCTGGGGAACTGGAGGCTCTGGTATATTATATTGATATTTAAATTAATCTACAAAATATTTATCTATATATATAAAATCGAAAGGTCACTCACTCATCACGAAATCTCAGAAACTACATGTGCTAGGAATCTCAAATTTTACATAGGAGTTATTTACAGGACGTAGGTGCTCGCTAAGACGGGAATTTGCAATATTCGATTGCTAAGGGGTTGTTTTTGGGATTGAAAGTTTGTATGAAACTTCGTTACTACAAATGCCAGAAGTCTCAAATTTTACATGGACATCACTTATAGGACGTAGGTACTCATGGAGATAGAAATTAATAATAACATATTTCACGCAGGCGAAGCCGCGGACGGGCCGCTAGTTATTAATATTTAAGTTGCTATACAAAAATACTAAATATAATATCATTAAAGTATTTTTTCTATTAATAATAAACATTAATAGGTGTAATTTGTGTGATTTCCAGAATTTCCACGACAATCCTGGCGAATCTCGTCTTTTAATAAACGATTGGGTATCACGTATCACTAAAAACAACATTAAAGATCTTATACCAGTGGACGGCATCAGTCAAGCCACTAAACTAGTTTTGGCAAATGCTGCATACTTCAAAGGAGTATGGGCCTCCAAATTCCCTGCAGAAAGAACGAAGAAACAACCGTTCTACGTATCAGAATCTCGTCAAACATTTGTACCGTTTATGCGACAGAAGGGGATATTTCATTATAGTAATTTAACCTTTTTTTTATATGTTATTATTTAGCTAGAGTTCTTATTACTTAACTAATGTAGAGTAATACATACTTTTGATATATTTTTGTATACCAAAAGTATTTCGAGATTTTATAATGTTTGCTTAATTTAAGAAATTTAAAAATAAATCCTTTAGAAATATATTTATTTTTAAAATTCCAGTGGTAAGTGACGAATTGGGTGCAAAAATTTTGGAATTACCATACAAGGGCCATGACATGAGCATGTTCATTTTACTTCCGCCGTACGCCTTACAAGAAGGTCAGTTTAGTCATAAAATTTTGTTCTTGGTTTCTTTATTTTCAATTGCTTTTAAATTGGCTATATATTTATAATACTTATAATTTCTTTTTCTTAGCTTTCTTTTTGTTAAGATATATTTAATACATAAATTTCTTTGCTCTGGTGTCCAGACAAAGCCTTCAGAATTTGGTGGAAAGTGGGGAGCGGAATGTTTTAATACTAATTTCCCTCTGCCTGCTATATGCGGGATACAGCGTGAAGCTGATTAAAAGTACTTAAAGTATTATTCTTTTACTTAATTTCTATAAATCATAACATTTGACTTTAATATTATAGAATATTTAAAGTATATAAATATATTACTATTTAATATAGAGTCTCTTATCAGCATTTATCATATTTTACACATTCATACCATTTTTTTAACCTGATATTTTTTGCCAGGCCTATCCAACATTATTGCTAAGCTCACTCCTGAACGCTTGGCCGCCGTAGTGGAGGAAAGCTACATGGGTCGCGAGGTGATAGTAGAAATACCTAAATTTACCGTCGAGAGAAGTCTTCCTCTGAGAAATGTAAGATATTTTCATATAAGCTTTCTAACTTAGCTTAGTGCTACATAGTGGCACAGCATTTAACTGTACTAACGACGGTTGTGGGTTCAATTTCCACTCGGAGAAATTAATACATTGAATATTTTTATTTCGCTTTGGTAACAAGACAAAACGCAACGGCACAAGCGCAGCGTTGAGTGTCACTCAAGGTGGGAACGCAGTGTCTTAACACTCTGTCCACCTTGTCGATCCTGCTATAACTATAGCGAGACTTTATGCTTACTTTTTATCTTGGGAATGGAATATATTTTTTTTAATACAAACGTTCCTCTGAATGGGGTCAAATTCACAATCATATGTCCCACTCTACTATGATGTCCTCCATTTGATGATTAAAAGCTAGGTATTTATTTTAATTTCAAAAAATGCTTTAACTTAATTAATGTTTTACATTTACACTTGATGGCCTTCGTGACAACGCCTAAATGTGACAGTAGTGGTTTCAGTTTCCATTTGGAGAAATTAATTATTTTGATTTTCTCGCTCTAATGAAAAAGAAAAAGCACTTATCCCGCCCTTATAAACAACAGCTATTTGATATCCATAACAAGGTTAACGCGGAGGAATTCACATTAATTCTACACCAAATAATATTTTCATTATAAATTTTATTTACAGATTCTGGAAAAGCTTGGCGTAGGAGATTTATTCAACGCCACCTCTGACTTCAGCACTCTCTCAGATGATCACGGAATCGTTTTCGACGATGCTGTACACAAAGCCAAAATACAAGTAGATGAAGAAGGTATGTACATTATTTGTTTCCAGAAACAGTTTTTAACAACATCATGGATCTCGCAAATAGTATGAATAGACTATTATAACTTGATATTAAGGCACTCTCTTCTCTTCTCTTTTTTTTGAGATATTACATACTGGGTAGGCACAAGGGCACAAGCATGCGATTGTAAATGCGGCAAGCATGCGATAGATTGTGGGTCCGATTCCACTCCACTCTACTCGAGGAAATGCAATCTATACTTTTAATAAAATCATAACTGAGTCTGTACATGAAATATATATATGAAAAAACGTTAGTGGTGATATTGTAGGGGAATTAATAACGTAAAAGAACCAAAAACTGAATATTTTGGAAATATTTGTCTGTTTGTCTGTGCGTTTGTCCACGCTAATTTCAGATATGGCTTAACCGAAATAAAACAACCACTAAATGTTTAGGAAAGTTTGCCAAAATAATAGGAAAAACTGTATTTAAATAGGTGCAGCCATTTCTAAGATTATCGTGTACAAATGCACAGACAAACAGATAAAAATTTTATAAATTATTTTTTTGGGTTTTATGACATTGGTAAAAGCTCTTGTCTCTTATTTTTCTTCATGTCACATGTATATTTCAAATTGAGGTTTGCCAATGCTTAGCCACGAGGACTGCATTATCCGTTCCACTTTCTGCCATATTTTCGAGGCATTTGCTTTGTTACCAAAGCGAAGAATTTAAGATATTAAGAAGCAGAGAGAACCTAATGTTAAGACACTATGCCCCCACTTTCTGCCGAATTCTGGAGGCATTGCGTGTTGAGTATATTAATAAATAATACTCCATTTCACTAAGTGGGACTTGAATCCACAACCATCGCGCTTACAGTCACACGCTTGTACCACTGCGCCACTACGGCCTCGTTAATGAATTCATTGATTTATTTATGCAATGATTATTTTTTTTAGGTACTATAGCCGCAGCAGCCACTGCCATATTCGGATTCCGTTCTTCTCGCCCCGCTGAGCCGAGTGTTTTCATTGCTAACTTCCCTTTCGTCTACGTCATATATGAGCGTCCCACGAATTCCGTGCTCTTTATGGGAGTCTATAGAGATCCTAAGAAGTAAGAAAAAACTACAGGAATAATGAGATATGGTTATGGATTATTATTATATATATCTATATCAATATTATATTTCTTTTTAATATTCAGATCTAATAATGCTATGAAAGATATTAAAAAATGTGATAGTCTGTAGATGATAGGTTATTTTTCGATACTACGATAATTTAAATATTAATTTATTCCTTTAAGTTAACGTTACATTTATGTTAAAAGTTAATTATAATAATAAAACATATTCTTTTAAGTTAATTATTTTAATAAGTATGTATTATTTTTATTAAATTTTTTTAATCTAATTTATCAGAAGGTAATTATTAAAAATAATATACAAATAAAGATCACATTTTATAAGGTTAATTAAATATTTTTATTTATATTAATTTCATTTTGTTTTAATTGTACTACTATTGTATATATTCCTAATGGGGAATGATTCCAACTTTAAATATATTAACTGAATTTGACGTCACTGTAAAAAATATTTTAATAATTAAAAGAAATTTTGGTTTTCTACTTGCACAAAATGTAATTCAGTGATTGGAAACAGACATAGTAAAATTGTTTGAACAATAGCATATATGATTGACAACATACATATATGTTGGGACATATTTTGTTTAGCTTCACGCTGTATCCCGCATGTAGCAGGGTAGGCAGAGGGAGCCTAGAGTTGAGACACTCCGCTCTCCCTTTCCGCCGAATTTAGAGGCATTGTGTGTTGAGTGGCGGAACTCAAGGCCGTACTACATCGACATCAGAGCAACGCAATTCAATTCAGCAATAATTAAAATATTAAATATTTCTTCGAGTGGGAATTGAACCCGCCTGCCGCGTTTACAGAACATACGCAAATGAAATATGATGTCACTCAGTCATTAATGCTAAGTTATTTCTTATCCATAATTCTTCTTCCTCCTGGCATTAATCCCGGCTATTTCCAGGATCTGCCTTCCTACTCAACCTACTCCACTTTGCACGGTCTTTTGCGTCCTCGGTGGTTAGACCATTGGCTCTCATGTCTTGCATCACGACATCCAACCAGCGCTTCCTTGGGCGTCCGGGTGGTCTCACTCCAGGAACTGATATAGCAAGGCACTTGCATCCGACATAGTTTTTAGGCCGGCGCGTAAAGTGGCCAAACCATCTCAGGCGATGCTCTTGGAGTTCTTATCCATAATTATTCATTAGAAATGTATTTAGTTCAAATTTTAGTTTTTGCTACCTTCTTTCTACCTTACTTTAGATACGAATAACTAAATGTATAATGCTTAACATCGTGACCCTTCAACTACAGTGTGACCTCAATTAATAAGTAAAATGATATAGTAGAAAATCTCATACGATAAATTTGACGACCCATCATATTTAGAAAGTTCGCGTGCTTCTAATAATCAGTGACGCCTGTTTAAATATTTTAACAAGCATTTGCACAGTTATCGTTGTTACATTATTTTTGTAAACAAAAAGACAAATATGTCCATTACAAAAATAAATAAATGAGCTTCACGCTGTATCCCGCTCACAGCAGGGTAGGCAGAGGGAACCTAGTGTTAAGATACTCTGTTCCCCACTTTGTGCTCGATTCTGGAGGCATTGCGTGTTGAGTGGCAGAGCTTTAACAAAAAAATAGTTAACAAAAATATTTTTTAAACAAAAAAACCAACTTCAACCAGATCTTATAATCAGAACCTAACCAAACTCTTACTAAACTACCCTTGAAGTCTGTCCTTTCCAATAAAAAAATCATTGAAAACAGTTGGCTTGTTTGAGTTATTCCTCCATTTGTCGCGCACATACTTATTACTTAATTTTTTCTTAATGCTAATTTAAGACTTATGTGATTTGGAAAAATGGACCAAATTAAAATGGGACCACACGGGAACACCAGCTTTCAAATAAAAAAAGAATCATCAAAATCGGTTAACTCACTCAAAAGCTCTGAGGTAACAAACATAACAAAAATTTACATTCGAATTGATAACCTCCTCCTTTTACAGAAGTCGGTTAATAATTTAATTATTTATTAATGGATTGAAAATTGTATTTTCATGTTTTTTTCTTGCATAGCAAGGTAAACAAAACAAATACAGTGTTAGGTCACTCCGTTTCTCATTTAATTTTATCACGTTAGACTTGGATCATAACTGAATATTTATTTTTCTAATTGAATTGAAGTTTTCTCCAATATATTATGCATATTTGTATTTTATAAAAATTAAGTTTTATATTATTACATATTAAAAATTATTATGTTGTATAAGCAAGTTAATTATAATAAAACTAATTAATTTTATATATTGATTAAGACATGGTTATAATAAGTAAGGAATTAGATAGTCTGGTACTCCGTTATTTAACATCTTAAGTATACAAGATATTAAGAAGCTCGTTCAATTATAAGATGTTAGTTTGACGACACCCAAGACAGCTGATTAAGCCTGCATTGCATATTAACTGTTAACATGGAAGAGTAGGATGTGATTAAAGCTAAATGGAATCAACGTATGTCCAATTAAATTTGCAAACTAATGTTTATAAATTATATTTTAGTGTGTGCAATAATTTAATAATACGCATATATGATTTTTTTTTCAGCTTCTAGCTGTATTCCTCAGGTAGACAGAGAGCCTAGTGTTATCACTCTCCACTCTTCACGACTCAACGCCGTGCTTTGCTTTGACACCAGAACGACGAAATGAAAATATTAAATATTTTATTTTCTTGAGTAGAAATCGAACCTATACACAGCCTGTAGACTTTACAGACACACGCATTTGCTCCTGCGCCATCACTGGCCTCATATTATAACAATTCTAATTGAATTGAAAAAAATATATATTTTGCATAGTTTGTATTAGGACAAAACGTCAACGTGTCTTATGTAGGTAATTTCAAATTAGCAATCATTGGAACAAATCATCATTATTTCAAATTAACAATGATCCTCAGAAGAAGATTATTTTAATTTTAATTAAACAAAAAAAATAAAACAAAACCGGTTGTGAAATTTTTAGTCTATCCACACAATTGGAATGAAAGTTAATTTACATTTTATTAGATTTAAATACTTGCTTGAAGTTTTAGTATTAATTTATATACGAATGGAATATGAAACTGAGTGAAGACGATGCTTCGTGTGTGAAACAATAAGTGAAAAGCACTTTGAGTTACATAGGTAAGTCCATCGGAAGCGTCGTCGATAGGATCGTTCTGGCTACAATGGAACTAATTACGACGCGTGGACGCCGAGGCCGGAACACTTGGAACAATGCCCGCTCGAAGCCGCGGACCAGCTATCTATATCTATATGTACCTTTTGTTCACTTGTCTTACTTTTATCACAATGGGATTAAGCGAATTATTTAAACTATTGCAGTAAGAATGGTGGATTATATCCATGAAATGCTTCAAAAGGTCATTATTTGGTAGTGTACAAATTTGAAGGCACTCGTTGCGCATGGGCACAAGCGTGCCACTGCAAGCGACTGGTTGTAGGTTCTGTCCTCACTTGAGAAAATGAAATATTTAATATTTAAGACGAGAATCAAACGTCCATAAACCACTGCACAGCTATATATGCAAGATCTGGTTGATAATACAAATCCCACAACTCAATACATAATGTTTAATTAGAATTAGTTATTAATAAAATCATGATTAGAATTATCAACAAAATCAAACACTAAGATGAAATTTAAATAAAAATCTTTAAATATTAGGCAAATTATATTATTCTTATGCTTAGTCACAACTGAATCCGTCGTTTTGATATTCAATGGACAATTTTCGTGCTTTAGTTTTTTTTTATTGTCTTTACAAGATTATTATAATTTGGCATCTTTAATTTATTTTTTAAAGTTGTTTATGAAAATGAGTAAATTGTCATGCAAATTTTAGTTGGGGAATAAAAGACATACATATTATCAAAACATTTTATTAGCAAACTTAAGTAGGAAAGTAAAAAATATATGAAATTTATTACAAAACTGTAAACGTGTAAAAATTATGGTAGCTACGAATTTCTTTACATTACGTATAGACCTTATATTGATACTGATATGGATGACCAGATATAACTGATAAATAGGAAGGCAACTAGAGTCCTATAATGTGAGAAACTTTTACAATATTATTTCAATTTTTTTTTGCGAATTAAATTTAAAAGTGTCAGAAGTAAAATTTCATAAATGCTGTATTAAAAATATAATATTGCAAAAGGGTTCCAGATATAATTATGTGATAGAAATCTTGTTGTTCGGCCATCATTAACTCGTGAGCTGTACCACGTGTGTCAATTATGGCATTAAAACGTTTGTGCTTTAGATATTTCTTATAGATTTATTTATTTCCGCATCCATCGACACGGTGATACTGCTCTAAAGGCACATCTACGACTGCGTTCCTTACAAAGGGTACTGTATCAATAGACATACATTAGTAAAAATCACAGCTCGGGTTAATTGAAATAAAATTAACTTTTGTATTCTCTTTTCGTCTTAACCATAATTCTATAAATAAATAATAAAGTATTATACAGGACGAACTCGGTTTAACATTGAAGTGGACATTAATACAATTTAGAAATCCACACATTGAGCAACAATAAAAATTCCAAATAAATAACAATATATTTACAAGTTGTTAGTCACTTCCTAACAATCACTCGATTCTCCTTCCACGACGTCCTCGAAGCCGAATTGGTATATTAAAATTAATTTACTCTTACGTCAATCAATAATATAATTAATAGAAATCTTACAAACAAGTAATTATGAAATAAAATCTAATAATCAACTCAGGAACAAATGCAATAATAATTGATCAAATTAGAAGATCTTTTCGAAAAAGTTCTATAAAACCAACATAAATTAATATATTACATGAATATATTATCAACCATTTATGCGATAGCATATTGTAAGGTAGCCATAGTTTCTTATAACTAATTGGTAAATCTCTCAAAAATATCTTAATGCTTATAAAATAATATCTATAAATTCGCTAACATTTCAAATATCATCTAATGAGATACAAGAGAATAATTTTAACGTCACATATTAATTTCTCTCTTCAAATTGGTTACACAAATGTATTTACAATTAATGAGTATTGTTAAAGGAATTTTCTAAGCTTCTTATAACTAGCTTTGTAAAATATTAAAAAGAAATGAAAAAAATATGGTATATTATATGTAAAATTATAAATGGATTCAATCGGCCAGATACCCTGAGAAATATTGCAAATAAAAAAAATAATAATTAAAAAATAAATGCTGCATGAGTAGTAATGGTTATTTGAAGTTCATCTTTTAGCTTTACTATTCAAAACTAGCAATTTTATTACTATAGTTGTATTTGATTTATATGACTTTTTTCAAAAGGTATTAAAAATGAATTATATGTAAAAGTGACGTATTTCGTCAATATTTAAATTTTTAAAATAACATTATACTCATATCATGCAACATTTTCTAGCACAGATTACAAATAAATTTCATAAATAATAAATATATTTTAAAATAAAAATAACTGAATTTATATAAATATTTTAAAATTGTAAAATTGTTATTAAAAATTAATTGTATTACATTCAGAAAAATAAAGATATCTTTCTGGAGTCAAGTACCTAAGGAATATTCAGTTTGTGATAAAATAGTCTTTCAGTTACATAGAAACAATCATCGGCAGTGACGTGTTTACCTTAACTTACAAGTTGTATTTATATTGGCAAGAGATATAAATAAAGATTCAGATAAAATCTTAAATTATTGGAAATTACCGAGTACTATATAAAATGCGAATGATGCTAAAAAAAACATCAAAATGAGTATTAGCGTATTATGACAGATTAAAAATCACCACACTTTGCATCCATAGCGTAATACTGAAATTGTATCAACAAATAAAAAGATAAAAAAAAAAGCCACAATGTTTGACCACCCGGACGTGCAATTTACTTCCGCGTCGCCACATAAGTTTGCGTATAAAAAAAAACCAATGTCATTTTAAATAATAAAAGAAAATTATAAATTATTATTTTTAATTAGTTTTATATATATACACAAATAATATATAAATGTGCTTTTGTATAAATATATATTGACTACTATTTAAGCTGAACCAGTGACCTAGTTTTAAAAACGTAGAGTATTTGTACACTTAATAAAGTGTATAATCCAAAATATACGGAGTTTGTATAATTTAATTTTTGTTTCAATCGATATAGGCAAAGTAAAATGAGACTAAGCCTGACGCTGGACCAATACAATTACAGTAGTGTCACGACTCGATACCTATTATAAAAGACCCACGTTTCCTGTTAAAGAGGTCATTCAGATCCAATTTGTAATAATTTTTTCCGCGTCTTATAAAAGCTTTGTAATATTTAAATTAATATATATTTTTAAAATATATATAACTTTTAATATTTGTAATTATTTGTAAATAAGCTTTGATATGTTTTATAGAATGTCATAGCAGTAACAAATAAAAAGATAAGTTAAAAATGCTCGTATTAGATACTTTCATAAATAACAGGGTGCGGCACTGCACGAAAGGAATAAAGAAAGGCCAATTTGTTAGATGGGAAAGGGAGCACAATTTAAGAGATAGCTATTGAAATATTGGTATTTGAAATTTATAGCAATTTAGGTGTAATAAGACCTTACCAGATATGGTTGTTTTTAATTCTATATAAACGCTACCCTGTTTTCTAAGCTTAAGCTTTTAATTTTTACTTTTATATATATACTGTACAACACAATGCTGCTTTTACTTTTAGTAAAAATAGAGAAAGTAAAAAATAATAATATTTTTTTTGCTATTAGTACTAATGAAATATTATTATAAACCAAAAAAAATGTTATAATGAGTGTTATTCACGTCTCGACATAAGGAAAATACTAAGCAAGCAAAAGCAAGACAGTATGTACGATAGTTGAGCGGTGAAAGATAGTTTGTACTGAATGTTGTTTCTTTTACTCTGTTTTTTATTATTTTTTAGAAAGTTTGCCCGGGCGCTCTGTCGGAGAAATTACAGTGCGGATAGTCTATTGGTAATCCTAAATTTGCTCATCGTTGTTGGTTTTTATCTTATTACTTTTTATTGTATCTTAAAAATGTCTACTACATTAACAAAATATTATAATTGACGCGTATATATTAAAAAAATGGAGCAAAACATGGATAGAAGTACTGTATAAGAATTTCCTATAATCTTACATTTTTATAAAATATTCATATATTATGACTTATACAAATTGAATGTATAGATTAAATCTCGTAATTAAAAACACTTAATTGTACCTGTAGAACTAACTAAAGCTAAAAGTAGTCGGTAACGGATGGAATTACATACAAATTAACAAGCTTTACAACGGTCGGGAATCTTTTTGTTACATTCTTGCCTTAACTGTTTAAACTATTAGTTTATTTAGCACCTTACCAAATTCATCTGATATTTCAGCCTTTAAAAGTTTATGAATGAATGTATTGCGTGGAAGCGGTTACCGCTGCTTGGTCGGCTTTGCGGCGCCATTAGCTGCTGCACTTTTTTGAGCTATATGCGTTTGGTAGTGTTTCGCCAGGTGTGCCTTCTGTCGAAAGCTTTTTCCACATAGAGAACAAGTGAAGGGTTTCTCTCCTGTATGCGTTCTCACGTGCACGTTGACAGAGTACTTGTCCTTAAAACCTTTCGAACAGATCGAGCAGTAATGAAGAGATCTTTCTTTTCTGACTCCATTTGACGTAGATGTTGCAGCCTGAACAGCGGTTCCCGTCTGCGCTTGAGCTGAAGGTGGTGAATTCTTATTTGGCGGTCTTTTATATCTTTTGCCTGGTTTAGTGCTTGAAACAGTAGGTGATGCTGTCACAACGTGTATATTATGTGGTAATTGTACTTCACCAGCAGGTATCATTGTAACTAATTCGCCATTAACATGATGGATGTTATAGACGCTGCGTGTTGGATCAATAGGTTCGACAGTGCAGAAAGGTTGTACTGATTCCCCTAATTCTGTTGCAATTCGCTTTAACTTTTCATAATCGTCTGGATAGGTTGTGTCAAGCTGAGAAAGGATAATGTCATCAACACTTTGTGTTGAGGTTGGGTTTTCTCCATTAGCTACACCAGTAGCAGTAGGCTCTTCTAATAAGATAGAAATAACGTTGCCGTTTGCTGGCCCTATCGCCATTAATAATTCCGTATCGGTATCTTTACTATCTTGGTACATGGACGGTACGTCTGCTTTGTTATTATTGTTAATAATAACAGTCTTTAAATCTTGTTCCGAACTGAGTTTTGTGGCGGAATTTTTCTGTTGTATTGTACTATATCTAATAAAAGCTTTTCCTTGTAGGGCGCTCCGTAATAGAGACTCGTTTGATTCTGTATTTTGGTCAGTCAATTTCCAGTCATTATTATTGTTATTATATTCGACTTCTAACATTGTTGGTGTTCCAATTATAGTGCTATGTGATGAGTCATCTTTCTTGTCATTATTTTGAAAGTCATTGTCATCATAATTAAATGGCTCAATTTTAACTAAGCTACTAGTACTTAATTCCGTTGCTGGATTTTCTGAATCCCCTTCTTCATAGTTAAATGTATCTTTTGCGAGTATATTTGTATTAAGTGCATCTTGGTTGAAATCATTAGGAAATCCATTCATATTTAATATTGTTTCTAAATCTAAAGAAGAATTTTGTTCCATATCTGTCGGACTTGACATGGAAACATCTTCCTCTTTACCCCAATTGTAGGGACGGTTCGTATTTGTCTCGTTAATGTCTTGGTTGAGAACAGTTAACGTATATATTTGCCCATCGGTGTTGTTGCTAATTAATTTATTTGAAATGGCAGTATCGCTACACGGATGCGTTCCATTTATTTCATTGTCTTGGTTCCAGTAATATTTATTGAGATCTTCTAGCATAGCCGTCTCCAGGCGATCTCTGTCTCTGTCCACATTCCAAATAGAATCAAAACTTTGTAATGGATTAGAACTAGTTGCCGTTGTCATACTGTTAGTGGTTGTTGACTGTACCCCGGTAACACTGAGTAAGCTGTTATTATTCTGTTCCTTGGGTTCTTCTGACAACAGCGGGTTGGAACGTGAGTCAGGTGATTCCATGAATACATTCACAGATCGCATTTGTTGTTTATATTGAGCGTCCGTTATTTCATTTGAAGTAACAAAATCAAAAAAATCCGATTTTGATAATTCCGGGGCAGTGGCCGTCATGACTACTAAATTGTTTCACAAAGAAAGAAGGCTCCTTAAGAGCTTAAACAAATTATACATTAAATAATATTGTGCTATATATTTTTCAATTTTTTTGTACTAAAATAAAATAAATCTATATTTAAATAAGTGAGTTATATTTAACCCGATATGACTTGTACTTTATTGGCAGCCGCAAGAGCTTCGGTAACTGATAGTGCGTGAGGCGTGGGCTATTGGGATAGTGGGTGCTATTCTGAAGTGTTCAGTACACTTAATTTGATAGGCGGACCAATGGAATGTGCAAACTTGATCCGAACGTTCCTTTTTCCCATTATTCACCCCAAGCCGTATACAACTTATGAAGGAGTCACTGTTTCACAATCACAGCACACTTTAGAACACATTCCATTTTTCTGATGTTAATGAGAGTCCAACGGAGATTTGGCCAATATCTGGAAAGAAAGAAAAAAAAATTATTTTACTTATACAGACAACAAAAAAATTAAATTAACATCATGTTACATAGAACATTTTAAAATTACAACAAAGTCGTCGTGAATATTTAATTAATAAGATATTTGGTTTATATGCTTAGATCCTGCACGAAACCAGGGCGAGCGAGTCACGCGGCGTGCCTACCAGGCGTCACGTAACGCCTGCCCCGCAGCTCTTGTCGAATTGTTATTATTAATTAAGCAAATGAAAAGTATATGATTTGGTCGGCATTATTCTTAAATGGATATAAATTTATATATATTTATCTGTGCATACAATGTAACTGTAACTGTTTTGTTAAAACTAAATAATTAAAGTAAATTAATAATTATATAGTTCAAACGGGCGAAGCCGTGAGCGGGTGGCTAGTCAATTCTCCTATAAATGTATGTATCATTCGAATAGTGGACTATTTTAAATGATATTTTGTGTATGATAGTTAGACTATAGAGGATTTGGAAACACAATAGAACCCGGTAGATGGCGCTTTAGTCGGTGCATCTGCTAAACTATAATAAATCAGGAAATATCAGATTAGCAAACGTTATTAAGCATGAAGATTTACTCGTACTTCATTTTAATATATGTTGATATATTAAAATTGAGGGTCACGAATATCTTGTGTGAACTTCTAAGAGACTAGCTAGGTGTTTAAAATAAGAATAGCGCTTTTCCAAAAGGACAATAATACCTGCCAAGACAGCTTGTTTTATTGTAAAACATGAAGATCGGAAATTACGATCGGAATTATACGTTACTTATTCAAATTTATATGTTTTTGATTTAGTTCAGATATAGATTCCACATTATAACTGTATCAACTGACATACGTAATATTATACGACGTGATTCGGTTCGCGGGCTTGCTCCAATTCATCGTGTCATTTGACAGACCTTTCTTATTTTAAGTATCATAAAATATTTTAAAGTATATTATTTATTATGCCATAAAAAATAAAAATTGTAAGGCCGTTGTGGAGCAGCGGCACAAGGGTGTAACTGCAACACGACGGTTGTGGGTTCGATCCCCACTCGAGGAAGTGAAATATTTATTTACGTTTATATTTCCATTTCTTTGCTCTGGTGTCGAGGTGGTGTCTGGTGAGAACGCGCGACGTTGAGTTCTGCCACTCAACACGCAATGCCTCCAGAATTCGACAGAAAGTGGGGAACGGAGTGTCTTAACACTATTCTCCATCTGCCTACCCTGCTGTGTGCGGGATTACAACGTGAAGCTGATTTAATTATTTATTTACTAATCGGAATAACTTTCGTGTTTTTTTTTTCATTTTAATAATATTTGTATACATTGGAAAAAAAATCAATTCAATAAAACCTTTTATAAAAATTTATTTTCTGTAAATATTTCTGTGAATTTCCGTTCTGTAAATATTTTATACCAATTTTGTCAAATAAAATACTAATTGATATAAATTAGTAATTTCAATAACAATATGTCGTTATGAACAGAAGAAACACTTCCGTAGATACAACGCTTCAAATGTTTGTATTGAAACTTTTAATCAAATTGTCATATTAGTCTACAGTGCTGGGTTGTTGAATGCATGTAAGAACATGTTATTATTTACCATTTGACCTTTTGATCTTTACAAGATGAAATTACTATCCACGGTTAATTATAACTCGTTGTCGCAACTTCAATTTACCTCTAATAGTTTAATATATTTTTGTTGCTTTAAGCTTGCTACACACTGAGATAATTTATTTAAATCGTAAATGAAACTATTTATTCTTGCAAGTAAACTCGGGCCCAAGCTCGTAAAATCTTGGCTCCAATCTGTACTTTAGTACTGAAACATTAAAAATTATATTGTACTTAATTAATATTAGAATGTTGGGAATTAAACTGAAGAAATTTTAGTGTTCAAAGGCAACACTGTATCACTTTTTAATACAAATTTAATAAATTAAAATTAAATGTAAGTTGAAATTCAAATGTACGTTGAAAATAAGTCTATGCCGCACGTAGACAGAGGGAACCTAGAACACATTTCCCATCAAATTTTGGGGGCATTGCGTGTTGAGTGGGGGAACTTAACAAATATTTAATATTAAAATTTCGTCGAGTGGGAATCGAACCCACGTCCTGCCGCGTGTACAGACACACTCTTGTGCCCCTGCCAGGCCAGTAGTGGGCCTCAGCAACAAAGTAACATTTTCTAAACGTCCATTAACATCAGAATGCAGTTTTTTGTCTGTAAGGGATGTTAAATTATGTATCGTAGCGCATGTAGGTTAACGAGTGTTGCGCCAGCGTACGCCTCCACCAGCCAATCGGATCACGATACAATCGTTTTATTGTTACAATTCACATAAAAATATCGATATTAAATATCGATTATGTATTTCGATTAAATGTTTTCATATTAAAACATTTTAATTATATAAAAGCTGAAGCTCACGAAATTTATATGATAATACGAAATTATAGTATAGAATATTTTGCATTTATTTGTGATCCAAATCTCTTATCTATAGTTGAATTAATAAGTATCTTATAATAAATGAATATTTTCTAAATTCTGTTTTATACAGTAGCAACCAATTCGGTAAACATATTATTGTTAACTCTAAAATGCGGATAAAATTAAATATATGTAAGTTTCCATATACATATACGAAAACTAATATAATATAACTAACTTTATTAATATAATTTATATTATTAAATACAAAATTAATTTCTGCTTAAAGTATTCTGCTTATAATAAAGTCACGTTGTCCCGCTCTTAAAACGTAATCCAACCCGCAAACGAGAAACATAATTCCATCTAGCTGGCACACGTATTCAAATGTACCTAAGCCTATAACTGGGTGGCTTGTAATAAGTTCGTATCTTGCAATCACACTATAAACAAAATACTCAACTAACTATTGGTAATTTACTAACGCAGAGTATCTCGTTATCTTAATTAATATGAAACGTAGTCGTAGTGGCCTCAATCGTAACTACAAAACACCGATTTATCTTATACTATAATCGAATGAAGCACAAAAGTCTACGAAATGTATTGTATTTATTTATTTATTGTAAAAATAACTAACATTTGCTGGTACGATTTCGATGATGTTGATAGTGTTCTGTGTGGACACGATCGATGGAGCCGGTAGAGATTTCTAGAACTGATATAGGCAATGTTACGGTTTTAATTGGCGTTCTTATATAGCGATGTCTTATATTGACTTGAGAAGCTGTAAGTTTTCGATTAAAGACCAACAAAAGCAGGTGCAGGTGCACCATAACAATTATATTAAATTTTCAATTCTCATTGCAATTTATATTAAAGAAGCTTACTTGTTTACTTTCATTATAAACGAATAACTAATCCATACCTATATTATAAATTCGAAAGTAACTCTGTCTGTCTGTCTTTTAGGCAATCAGGGCTAAACCGCTAATTTAATTGTGATAAAATACTCATATAGAGATACTTGAGGGTCTCGGGATGAACATAGGATACTTTTTTTCTCATATTTGTAATATTTTCGATATATACCAATATATTAAAATACTTATTAATTTGACATGCAATTTATTCCGCCATGTTAATAACAACCGCCGTTGCTAAGCAACGATTAGCAAAGTTAGTTGTTAGAAAACGTCACCCAAAATGAGCTTGCTTAACGCATCTCTCTCTCTAAATATTCGTATAGTTCAAACGGGCGTAGCCGCGTTCGGGTCCACTAGTATAATATATAACATAACGACATTTTATATGTGTATTATATATTTTAATATTGCTTAGGTGTTAAACATCCGCGGCTATATCTAGTGGTTAACTTTTGACATTTTAGACGAGATGACCATCCGTGTTCTCAACTTTGATCTCTTCACGTGCACGCGTTATTTGATATTTTGTATCAATTGTTAAGTTTTAAAGTTCAATAGCGGTGAAAATTTTGCACGTACTTGGCTTCATTGTTAACCTTTCAATATAATGTAAGGTTCAATACAATATACGATTAACTACTATATACTAAAAAAATATTGTAAAAATATATTTCTGCAAAGGGTAAAGTAATCGAGTCAATATTAGATAGAAATAATAAGTACCTATATTAATAATTTTTGTTTCCATTGCGATTGAACCCCAAACCCCCAACCCCCACCCCCACCGATAAAAAGTCCCACTGCTATAATTTAAGTATTTAAATACAATAAAAAAGCCAATTTTCGCAAAAATGTGATCTATATTTATTTCCAAATACGCTTTAAATCTAATGGCGTAGATTACTTACGCGATCGTTCGCTAACTGGAGTGCGTCGAATCCTGACGTAAAATATCGTCGAGTGCATTTAACAGTATCGCCGGTTTATTTTCCCACGCGGCTAGCGGCTTGTCTGCTAGCTCATGACTATACTCTATCCTGCGTATTTATCTACATAAATGAATATCTAACTATGAATAGACAATTCTATGGAATATTTTCATGTAATATATTACAGAAAATTGTAATATTTATTTACTGAATGTATAAAATATTTATACGTGAGTAAATCTATATTATTAATATAAAATGGAAAGGTTACTCACTCATCACGAAATCTCAGAAACTACAAGTGCTAGGAATCTCAAATTTTGCATAGGAGTTATTTATAGGACGTAAGTGCTCGCTAAGATGGGAATTTGCAATATTTGACTTCTAAGGGGTTGTTTTTGGGGTTGAATATTTGTATGAAACTTCCTTACTATTAATGCTAGGAGTCTCAAATTTTGCATGGGCGTCACTTATAGGACGTAGGTCCTTATGGAGACAGAAATTAATAATAACGTAGTTCACGCAGGCGAAGCCGCGGGCGGGCCGCTAGTGATAATATAAAAATGTAAAATTGTAGGTGCAAAAATATATTGAAAGTTGTACAAAAATAAATACGTAATTATAGAGAAAATTTGAAAATAATTCCAATAGCGGTATGATTTGCCGATAAATATAATATTAATCGAGTAATGTCGAAATCTAGAAATATTGTTCTACTTCACAGGTGCACACACAAAAAAGAGAAACTGAGGTATTGCAGCGTTGGAAAGAAAATCTTATTATCGTCAAAAGGGGCGATATTCGAGCTGGGCGCCTGCTCCAGTTACAGCTCCCCCGATCTGGATCCGGTTTGCTCTTGTTTCGTGCGAACTACTCGTACCTTCTCTTAGTATTTAATCACTGTTATTCCGTATACGAGCACTCCTTTATACGACAGCGACGTGTTATTGGATATCGACGGCCAATTTTAAAGTTTATTTTTCACAAAATTCACTAAACGACTTTAAAATTCTTGCTATTGATGTCGTTCAGTGGACATATACATAATTATGATGATTTTATTTTATACATTTTACCTCAATATCAATGTTAATAAAAAACAATTTTGCAGAAAAAAAACCTGTAAAACGTCGTCTGTTACACGAAGGACATTATTATCATTAAAATCCTGTTAAGTAACCACAACTACGTATTCTTATATCATTTTAAAAAAAGCTTAAAATCACACAGTAACTTAAGGAGCGAAGATGAAAGTACCAATATTTACACAAAAAAATAATATGATATTTCTTTACTATCTTTAAAAAATGTTAATGTAAAGCATGAACCGTAATATTTAACATCTTTATACAATAAAAATGAAAGGATCGAAAATATCTCAAATTATTTTTGATATTTAATAATAATAACAATAATTTTAATTCAACCTGACACATCGAAGAAAGCTCCATTGAAATTTACTTAACCAGTCAATTACAATCAAACATACAAAGCGGTTCTTCAAAGACTTGACGCCAAAAAATATTTAAGCTTAAACAACTCATGACTCAACACAAATAAATTGAGAATACGTTGCTATGACATGCACAATGCACATTCATTTATTATGGATGTTAAAAAACTTTTTCTAATTGCTAGTTAACAGATATTGTAATGACTTTTAATGACGTTTGTAAATTCGGAAGCGAATTGTAATCACGCTGTTGACAGGTAAAGCTTTATTAGATGGAAGTGCATAATAAAAACGGCAGTGATAAGAATAAAGAGAAGATGAAAGTAATTTTTGAGACATCACTTTTATTCATGTCTTTTTAGTAAGTTTTAAGACATCTCTTTATATATTCCGCATGTAGCAGCTAGATGGAGTCTAGTGTTAAGAGTTAAGCCACTCCGCCCCTCGCTTTCCACCGAATCCTGAAGGCATTTCGTGATGAATGTCGGAATTCAACGCCGTGCTTTGTCGGGACACCAGAGCGAAAAAATGAAGAAGATATTAAATTAATCATTTCCTCGAATGAGGATCACATTCACAGTACCTTCGTGCCCCCGCACCACAACTGCCCTCAGTATTTAAGAGATCTCTTTTAGCATTTCGTTGGTATAAAAGCATGAAAAGTTAAATTAGTTTGTTGCTAAGCTTTATCATTTATCTTTTGCAAACATCTACTAAAGCGTTGTGTTAACTGTAGATATATTTAGTTTACAAATCGCTTCTGGTTACTATAAATTCACATATAAATTGTTTTTTACGTTATATATATTTAAAATTAGTACTCCATTACCCAAATCAACATTTTTATTTTTGCTTAAAATAAATATTTCTCTACTATTATTTAAGTAAACCTTAAAACATCTATGTATGTATTCATTAATAATACTAAAAAAGGCTAAACGTTGTTTATTAACAATAAATGTATCTATTAAAACTTGTGTACGGTAAATAGCTTCTCTTAATAATTTGCAAGTCGTGATCTCACAGTATTATGTATTTCACCATTAATAGTGTACTTATTTATATATATTATCTCGAGTATCGGCCGGTGATATTTTGTAATACGGCGGTCTACTAGTATTTGCATATTCCGTGATGGTGTCGATGTTTAAATGTCTTTATACAAACCCCAACAACTAATATAGGTTTTATTGCCCAAATTGATTGTGCTGAGGCCAGTCGTGACTGTATGCGACTGGTTATGGGTTCGATCCCCACTCGAGGAATATTTATTTAAATTTATATTTTCATTTCATCGCTCTGGTGTCGAGGCAAAACGTGGCGTTAAGTTCCATCACCAAACACGCAATTATTCCAGAATACGGTGGAAAATGTGGAACTGAGTGTTTTAACACTATGATAGGCAGAGCCTACCCTGCTGTGTGCGGGATACAGCATGAAGCTGAAAAAACAATAATAATGTGAGACACCCGGGTAATACGATTTGACCAACAAATGTTCTGTATATCTAAATACTAAATTCAAATACATGAATAAATAAATTCTATATTAGTTACATTCCATATTAGTTTATAAAATAGTTTCCATATTTTAGGATGCTGGGATGATCCAGATGTATGCATCCTTTCACTAGGAACCTTGAGATCGCGAATAGCTCGGCTCGACCGCTGGCCATTACCGATGCGCGGCTTTTAATGTCCCAACAAACTATTAACACAGATCAGTACAAGAAGATATTAATGCACATATATAATATATCACTTTTATTTAGATAAATAAAAGAAACTACTGAAAAAAGAAAATTAAATATATTTTTCAACCACAATCGCATGTTTCTTAAATGTTTTAAAATAATAAATATCTTTATAATAAAACTTTACAGGTGTAATTATGCAGAAAATAAGTACTTAATAGGTAGGTAATATATTAAATTATTACATAGCTTTTATTTTATATGCGCACGCACATGCATATGAGTCACTGTAGTCACTATATAATGACTTTGTCGTCATACAAATATATTGTCTGGAAGGTTTTTTTATTAAGCTATAGAAATACAGTAGAGTCTCCATAACTATTTTGCTTTATATGCGAAATATATCGTCGTCTTTTAAAAATGCTGTTATCTATGGCTATTAGATATTGTCTTTTGAGGAGTTTGATATATCGTTACCATAATGTTTTTTTCATTATATTTTTTTAAATTAAAAACGGAGATATTGACAATTTTTCTCTGCTATATGCGGGAATCTGCATAAAGATTCTATTCAAATTTAAAATAGTTTTCACATTGTAAATTATTTACTAACTGAAATTTACATATTGGAATATCAAAGACGAAAAATATTCATTTACTATTAATAAATTATTAAAAATGCGGAAATTTAAAAAAATGTTTTTCCAGAAATAAATATTAAGGTCATTTTCAATTAAACGACGATTGTGATGTATTTTTTTTGTCTTATATATTATGGCCTTCAAATGAGATATTGTATTGTGCAGCTTTCTTTATCTTTTTACAGGTATGAGAGGTTTTTCCGATTTATTATTATATGTAATTAAAAAGTGCTGGGATTGCTTTAAATATATAGATTGGAAAATTCTCAAGGCTTTATATATTGTTAAGTGTTTGTAAGCTAGCGATTATTTATTCCGCCTTTTAAGCCAATGTATGTAATTATTTATTTTTACTTTATGGTTCTCAATATGTTTTCATATTTCTATTATATCTGCAGAATATTAAGACTTATTCATAAATTTTATATAAATCTTAAGTATATCTTATTATATTTTATATTTCTTTAAAGTCCTCCTACTTTGTTTCATTGTAGTTTCTATAAAAAATAACATTCTAAATATAATTATTTTTCGTTATAATTTCTCACTAGAATTTATATTTTGAGAAGCATATTAATAAATTTACATAATTGTGAAGATAAAAACTCACATCACAATAAGCAAAGAGGTCGAAGTGAAAGAATTTCGTACACGACTAGAATTTGTTGAAGTATGCAAGAGTTTAAATTCATTTAGTAACAATATCTAATTTAGGAAATATATTAATATTGCTTATAAAAGTTGAGTTGTAGGAATTTATGTAAGTAATTATTAATATTTATGTAAGTTACTGGATATGTATAAGCACTTTAATTTAGCATTTCATTATAAAATTTAAAGAATAAAAAAAAAATTATATACCTCTAATGGCTATTAATATATCTGAGAAAAATAATGAAAATATATTTACATAAACAATATAAAACAATTTTCAGTTGTAATAAAATAA
The DNA here is from genome assembly GCA_016802625.1 of Heliconius numata. NCBI lineage: Eukaryota > Metazoa > Arthropoda > Insecta > Lepidoptera > Nymphalidae > Heliconius > Heliconius numata. The sequence goes on along the minus strand of JAEBDU010013444.1, from coordinate 596,780 downwards.
CGTATAAATGTCTGTTTGTCTGTTCTTCGATTATAACATAAAAAACGTGTCTATATAATAGTAATTTCTTATCTCAATGATAAAAGTAACTTTACATAATTAGCAGCAGGAAATATCTATAAAATAAATAATATTTTATTCCTATAATACCTTTTTAAGAGTCCATTTTTATTATAATAATAAAATAATAAAATGTCAATTGTTATTTCGCCTGCAACTCTAAATTCAACCTCGGTTATATAGTCAAATTGCAATTAATACAACAGTGCCGGTATTGACAAACCGGAATTTTGTTTTAATTGAAGCCTTTAAAACTTTTTTGAAGGTAATTGCGACAAGCTTAAAGTGAAAACAATTTATTTTACAAACTTTCCTTTGAGCGCTCTAGATATTGACATTTAATTTTAACGAATCTGACACAATATGATATTAAAACTTTTTTTTAGGTATAAATAAATTTGGTGATGAAAAAATAAATTTCTTAATATTTTAAACTACCTAAAATATGTAAAACTATAAAATTAAATTCAATAGAATTGTTTAAAATAAAATAAATAAGATAATTACTTCTTTATTAAAATCAGCCATGTGCGAGTAGTACTCGTGTACGAAGGGTTTCGTAACATTATCTATAAAAATAGCAAAAAAAATAACTTTTGTTGGAAGCTTCCTTAAATTCTTTATTTTATTTTGTGTAGTATTTGTATAATATATTAATATTTGTATAGAAATACATCGTGTGTGAATTTTGACTATCTAAGTACCACAGTTCATGAGAAACGGACGTCAAACGGACAGCAGAGTCTTAGTAACGGGTTAACAAACAAAGTATAAGCGTGTATAACTTAATTGACACTATAAATATAATAATATATATGAATTATTACATAGTAATTTAATGTAGTTATTTAAATTGTTTAATTCCTTTTATGTCTTAATTGATTGAGTTTAAAAAAAACATTATATATAAATATTATTTATTATTATTTGCCTACTCTTTAAACGTATAGATACTATTTTAATTTACCAAGAGTAGAAACTATTCTTGAAATAATGAATTTATAATGTATCTTTAAGCGTTTTAGCAACACTGTAGATTATAATAATTTTATGTACGTATATAATAACGATGCTTTCCCTGGAAATCGAGTTGATACGATGCGTGCGAGGTCGTAGCGCTGCCTGCCAGCCTGTACGACGCGTTCATTACTAACGCTTCGATATTAACATCTGCAACCCCTGGGCAATATATCTAATGATTTATGGTGTATGCTAATTATAGTAGATTGTCTTTTGTTTCTTGGAATAATTAAGCAACTGAAAGTACATAATGTTTTAGTATATAAGGAAATAGGAAAAAAATATGTCTATAATTTTAGCAAAAAATTTTTTACTTCGAATGGGGAACTGAGTGTCTTAATACTAGGTTCTCTCTGTGTAACCTATATGCGGAATACAATATGAAACTGAGAAAAAAATATAATTGTTTTTTTTACAGTTATGTTTATAGAAAATAAAATGTTATCAATATTTGGTTATTTCTTAAACAAAGAGTATATATTCGACAAAATTTATTCCACTGTACACCTCATTCATAGCATATTGATGCATTACGATAAATTAGACACGGCTTGAAACCAATCTCGGCCTGTAATCGGTTTTACGAAACTAACTTCATCTCCTGTTATTATATATATAAATATAGAATATATTTGCACAGTTCTTTGTATTGCGCCAAATATATTAAGCAAAATACATAGATATATTATTTAAACAAATATATTGTTGACTGGCAGTATGACTGTAACGCGACGGTTGTGGGTTCGATCACCAGTCGAGGAAGTGAAATATTTATTCACGTTTATATTTCCATTTCTTCGCTCTGGTGTGGAGGCAAAGCGCGACGTTGAGTTCTGCCACTCAACACGCAATGCCTCCAGAATTCGGCAGAAAGTGGAGAACGGAGTGTCTTAACACTAGGTTCCCTCTGCCTAATCTGCTGTGTGCGGGATACAGCGTGAAGCTGATTTTATATATTATATTTAAGTAAACAATTAAAAAACTGAATTAACTTGTTGGCCGAAATATTTGTGTCAGTTTTTCTATCGATAAACTAATTGTGTGAAAGTTTATTATAATAACATGATCACACAGGTAAGAGTCATAATACGATAAACGAAGCCGTTAATTGTTTATTCTTTCACACTTCTATGTACCCATACAAATATCTATATATCTTCCACTGGTTATATAACCGAGTCTATAATAGCCGTTTTTGAGAAAAAACCCTTACATTTAATTTTAACCACAACAAAAGAACATAATTAAATCGTAATACGTATATGGAATCGAATATTATTTTACGTTTTATTTGGAATTCAATTATATTAATAAACAAAACCCACGACTTACAATAAAAATTTTACATTCACATTATAAGAAAAGCAGTTTGTAATTCCGTATACGTACAGTGTTTACATATCATTTGTTTTTTTAGGTGTGAGATTGATTGATAATGGCCTTCTACGGCTTGGGATAATTTTACAAGATTATACTTTCTTTTATTAAAATTAAGAAAGATTTCTATAAAATCTATATTTACTCGAAAGGTAGAGTGCTCTTTTCTTTTGCTCTTCTTGTCATATGGACGGGTTGAGAAGAAAATTAAGCACAACCAACATTTATAGAATTATATTATGTTAATTATGTGAGCAATAATCATATGGCATAAGCAGATGGTATGGTTACCACATAATATAGAATAAAAGTTGCAGATCTTAGAGTTCTGATCTGGCAAAGGCCCAATTAAAGCCGATAAAACCACCCGTGATATGGAAGGATGTGATGACAAAGAAATAGTAAGATATAGATAGAGACAGAGATAAGCAATAGCAGTGTGTGTAAATATGCTGGCTGGGAGATTCCAAAAATGCTTAGTTTTTGATGTATTGTATGTTACTTCAGAGCTATGGATAAAGTATATACGAATAGAATTAAATGTGATACTTTTGTCCTACTGAAACGTTTTTGTAGGGCGTCTTCGATGTTCTTCTTCTTCGACGACAATGTCGACTTCTAATGACATTGACATCTGGACATTGATGAAAAATTCTAACTCTAGGATTTCTTTTTTAATAGCAAACACATGGTAGTAAATTCGACCTTAGGTTTAGGATTCCAAAAGCCTTTGGATAAATTGTAAATTAATAAAATTCTAGCCATAAATTCTTAAATATATACATATACTAGCGGCCCGCTCGCGGTTTCACCCGCGTGAACTATGTTATTATTAATTTCTATTTCCATGACTACGTCCTAGTGACGTCTATGCAAAATTCGAGAGTCCTAGCATTTGTAGTAACGAAGTTTCATACAAACTTTCGACCCCAAAAACAACCCCTTAGAAGTCGAATATTGCAAATTCCCGTCTTAGCGAGCACCTACGACCTATAAATAACTCCTATGCAAAATTTGAGATTTCTAGCACATGTAGTTTCTGAGATTTCGTGATGAGTGAGTGACCTTTCGATTTTATATATATAGATTTATTCCAAAAACCATAAATATATAACCTATAAATTGATAACCTCCTCCATTTTGACGTTAGTTAAAAATAACGCATATTTAAAAACTTAATAAATAATTAGCTTGTCCGTTAAGGCTGTCAGTGTAGCCTTCTTTCAATGTTTTCATTTAATTTTGGCATCTACAGAATGCTATACTTAGAACGGTTATACGATAAGTAGGTTCTGATAAGCGATGAACGACCAACAAATGATAGATTGCAAGACAAGACAAGACAAGATCTCTATCTGGTTGAGCTAACATCGTAAAAATTTACTTCCTGACGGCATTTCACTTATGATTTATTTTTGAAAACGAAGATTGAGAATTATGGTTTCGACTTTAGTATGTTTTTTCTTTACTTATGTTATCTTTGATGATATTATAAAGACATTTTAATATTTGTTTTGACAGGCACAAATAACATACTCCATTCCATACACGTGTGTTCTTTGCATTCATCTATGTTTTACTTTTTTTTGTTTTTCCTTTGGGTAGTATATAATTGATAATCATGTAGTCCAAGTTAATAGATAATAAAAGGTATGTCATTTTGATATATAATATATATATTTTACTCGTTTTAAAGCTGTATAGAACAACTTAAGTAATTAAAATTATACAAAAATATTGTAAGACACAATAGGCATCAAACAGCATACTAAAAGGCTTCTTAAATATAATAAAAAAAAACAAACTTTCCTTTAAATTAATATAACATTCTATATAGTTTATTTCTTTAGACAGCTTGACCTCAAAAAATCGTGAGGCACTCGTATCTACACTTTCGATGTATCGCTTAGAAGCTTATAAACTTACTACACAAACTAATTCAATAGTAAACTACAATTTCACTAGCTGCCTGCTAATGAAAGAGAATTCTTGAAAGTACACATGTCATACTAACCGATGAACGTTTAACTGGAAAATAAATCACTCTCTTTTTAACGTTACAAGAAAATATTCTTCGAAATATTAAGGTCAGTACTGATTTAAATCTATTAGATATAAATTTGTGCAAAAAATTAAACAGGATTTCATAGTAAATCCGCATAACAATGATATAGGGACGCGGTTCAAAGTCATGTTGGCAAAAAATATAATGTCGTTGTCATTGGCAACTTGGCCGCGCTATAGTGCAGCCTGTTTGATCTTTGTGGTTTTGGTTATAACTAGTATTATTTGTACTAGACTTGCCTAAAACAGCAAAAGATTGTCATTTATTTGCATATTATATTGTTTTATTATTACCTACCATTTATCTTTTTGTTATTTTTAATCTGTGTGTATTTTTTCTGAATGTTTATATGAAATTTTAACGTTAAATTGTTATTTAAGTTTATACAGCTATTTATTTATTTATTTATATATGATTTATTTATTAAAGGTAAAAAAGAATATTAAGGCGAATCACGCGTTGAAGTCTTTTGGTAGTACAATTGGTAAGTAGAAGTTAGTAGAGTATAGTAGGTCAATATTTTGATAAAATATTTTAAAAATACGACTCTGGTTAAATTTTCCTTTTGGAAATTCACAACAAAATAATTCAAATACGATATTGTAATTTCAGTTTAGGTATATTGTTTGTGCTCCAGTTAACTGATTGACCATATTAATTATAATGATAATACCTGGAAACACGCACGAGGCGAAGGTAGTTCCGTGTCAGTTGACGTCCGGCAAACCTTCGACATTTCCGAGCAAAACAGTAGAGACTAGCGCTTACGGCGGGCAGCGCGGCGGGGCGGCGGGCGGGGGGGGGGGGGGGGGGGGGGGGGGGGGAACGGGGTGGCAGCGTGTTCGCACGCCGCGAGGTCGCTGTCTTTTTACTCGTATTACCTCCTGACATTCGATCTTAATGGAGCTGCCTTATTGAAATTTAAGCGCAACAAGTACCTACCGACGTAATGGAATAAAATTAGGTTATCGTACCAAGAAAACGGTCCTCGAGTGGCCATCTTTAAACTCACGATGGCCCAATAAGAATTCGAAGCATTCCAATTTTAGCAACAACTTTGAATAATATATTTGTCTCGCTCGCGGCGTGGTGTATTCTAGTAGTGAGAGAGAAACAGGTATAGGATTGTGTTCCTATCGACAAATAGTCATTGTTCTTGGTTGTAATGGAACAAAATAAAGACAGAGCAGCGGTATTCGTGATCGTGAGATAAAACTATAGAAATAGAGGTGTGCGAGTGAGACAGAATTTAAGGTTTTTGGGTCGATGCCCGGACGAAGGAACTTAAAATTGGATTTTGTTTTACGTAGAATAACGTTTATTTGGCACACATCAATCATCACAGATAGTGTTAGATTATGATAATAAAAATATTTGTATAGAGTTACCTAATAAATTCTTACATTCTTGAAATAATATATAATTTATTGGTAACCAAGCAAATGCGAAAACAGATTTTTTCTTACAAAATCAAGTATCCATAAGCTTATAAGAAAATTATAGTATAGTATCCTAGTATTGATATTTCGAGTTCAATGCCTTTTGGAAGTTGGAGCTTAATAAGACTATATTGACGGTAACGTCCACATATTACACATATAGATATATGAACATACTAAATTCCAATAACTTAACTAATTAAATATCTTGAGTTTCCTGTGATTTATTTTATTTTTTTTTGTTTATGCCCAAATTTTTTTTTTTAATATTGCTATGGTAACCATCAATCAATTCATTTCGTATAGAGCTAATAATAGTAATGAAAAATGCTAACTAATAAATTATTAGCTTCTTATAGTATGTTTACTTAACTATCCCGTAAGATAACATATGGCTGGCGTTGTAAAGGTGTCCCGCTGACGTAGCGGGACGTTTCAAAGAGGTCCCCCGTCCCTCCTGGGAGGCACGTCCGGACCGTTACGCGGGCGTCCTTGGCTGAGTTCTCTCTCACGCGGCAGGTCGTTCTCAACTCGTTCCGCGCTGTTGCTGCGCTGCACGTGTGTTACAGTACTCGCTACTTCTAAGGGTTGCCTTCTATCGGAAATATTAGTGTCTTTCCTAATAATCAATCGTTATTAGAAAAGACACTAAGATGATTATTATTTAATTTTGCATTATATATTATTGTTAAAAGTAATAACTAAGAGTTTTTTTAATCTCATACTTTTTAACAGTACCTCAGTAATGTCTATTACTTCAATTATATATAAAAATTACTTTTGGTAACCCTATTTATTCAATATAGTATGTGTGCGTGATACGCGGTTGTACGAGACGTTTGTGTGCGTGTATTGAATTAGTCCTAACGGATATTACGGAATATTGTTAGATAAATGCAACAAATATAATGTAGTAAGAAGTATAATCCTATAGCATAGCTATATATGAGCTTATTTTAAGTTTATTGTATTACATTTTTTATATATATCATTAAACTCTCTATCTCTATCTAAATAAATAAATAAAAAATTAACGCAAAACGCACACAAGTAAAAAGGTTGACTACTACAACAAGCATAAAACTAAGTGCTTAGATATGTCGACGAATATTTGCAAAGCTATATAGCGTTTGTTATTGAATTTGCTTATTACTTTTATTAAGTTTATAATGACTTTTGTTATTTGACCTTGCAACTTAGATGTTTGTTAACAATCGATTCATGCGTGTGGCAATTACGAAACTATATCACTGAGGTCAGAAGAAACGGCGCCGACAATAAAAAAAAAATATCCTTTATTACTATAGAGTCTAAATGACCCAGATAAAAGTGCATAGAAAGGTTAGTATCTCTCTATTTTTTCATTATGTCTGTATTACGCCTTTTCTATTTTATAAAAATATTCCACTTATAACATGATTTTGTGAAGCATAGGTACATAGGTTTTTTAATATTTAAAAGCTTTTATTACGATGCGTATTAATGCATTATCGATGTCGCAAACAGCAAGGACGCCGATCGACTCGTGAATTGCAGCAATCACTTCGATAGGAGCTTACGTAGGTAGTTCTGATACATTTAATTTATCTATAAAGTTGTAGTTATCTAAAAATACATGTTATCATTGTTTTTATTATCAGCTTCACGCTCTATCCCGCACAAACGTTTTTATAAATGAAAATTTCTTTGAAATAATAGAAATATTGGTTACGTAAATTGTATTAAACTTTACTTTTAAGCAATACAATACCATATTTATCAAATATTTTGTCTAAAGATCGTGTATCTATATGACGTGAAACAGATTAATTTACCTCAGTGGAGATTTATTTGTGTGTGTTTTCATACGCACATGTGGACAGCGGGACCGACATTGGTGTGCGTACACAAACACAGGCATACGAGGTTCAACGTACTAGTTGCCACTCCACGAGTTCCTTGTTCTACTTAAACAGTGCGCTATTATCGATGTTTTTGAATTAGGAAAAAAATCCTTTGAGATATACTCGTGCTTATACTATTTCAGTATTTCCAATGTTAACAATCTTGTTCTAGTATTTTTATTCGTTGTCGAGTACAGTAAATAGGTCCAAAATATCGTGAAAAATTTAGGTTATAACGTAGAACTGTGCAAAAAATCTTATACTAGTGAGATTATTCGTGGCTTTTTATAAAATTATTATGAGAAATCTAATCGTAAACAAGATAGTTCTGCATTTGATATCCGTCTCGAAGAAATATTTACAATATTAGTTTCGGAATAAAGTGTTAAACTGTCTTAAAAATATTTGAAATTATAATCTTTATTATATAATATAAACCTATTCATCAAATATATGTATCACATCTACGAAAAATGACAAACTTATTTCCGATATATGCAACCGTGTAAAAACAACAGTGTAAAAGACATCAACGAGCTCACTTTGCTTGTACGTAAAATAGTATGTAGATCTGTATATACTTAGCACATTAATAAAATAATTAAATAACGAATTGTGTTTATTTAGTAAACAATTATTTATTTAGTAATAATTATACTTCGATTATTATACATATAATATTTATGTTTTTAAATCAAACCGTGTACAGGTGCCGTACGAGCTGAATCCCGCACATAGCAGGATAGACAAAGGGAACCTAGTGATAAAACACTCTGTTCCCCACTTTCTGCTGAATTCTGGAGGCATTGCGAGTTGAGTAGCAGAACTCAACGCCACGATTTGCCTCGACACCAGAGCGAAGAAATGGAAATATAAACGTACATAAATATTTCACTTCCTCAAGTGGGGATCGAACCCACAACCGTCGCGTTACAGTCACACCCTTGTGCCGCTATTTTTTCTAGTTTGATATTTTAATTTGTAATTTAAATTCTATGTTCATACATAGTTTTCCATATACAATAAAAGTAAATAATATATGTATTAAAATCCGACTACTGAAAAATTACGCTTTAATTAGTATAAAAGAAGAAAATATTCTCATATGAAATTTACACATAGTACATTCGTTGAAATTTTTATTGATACTAGATATATACTTTAGCCGTTACATTGTTGTAAAATGTAATAGAAAATATGCACTTAGTTTAATTAAATAACACATATTTAAATCAAATAATAAATATATATTTTTAATATAACCAGATCAAGTTTTATCGGGTTTTTTTAGTCAACCACTTCGTAGAAGCCGTTATTTTTAGTTTTGTCACGTGATTTTGTCACGTCACATATGACCTATAACCAGTGAACGACCAAGACCTTCTAACGACCTCAAATCTGATTATGAAAAGAAGTAGCAGTAGAAGAAATACACACATTCGTACTCACATATATAGGGGCCAAACCTCCTTTTTGCTTTGCCTTAGTCAAGTAAAAAAGTAATAAAAACACAAAATTAATGGAATTTTAAAATAAAATTATATTACGCTTTATGTGAATGTCATTTCCGCAATGTCCATTTCCTTTCCAAAATACTATATATATAAAATTCCTTATAAAAAATATAAGGAATTATGTAGTACAGTAGTTTTGTAAAGCTAAACATTATGCATTTTATATATTTATAAAGCTTAATTCAGAGTAAAAAATCGATGAAATCACAATAAATATGTTTCCGTGCATTGTCAGCACACAGTGTGCGTGTCGGCACCAATATTTTCCAAAATTATTAATAATTTACTGAACTCTATTGTTACTAAGGAAAAGAATATATTAAAAAAAAGCATATACACGTAGATAAGAATTAGCTTAGATTTCATTTTTATACTATTAATAATACATAAAAAGATAAATAACTTGTTCATATCAAGTTTTTGTTATAATATAATCTCATACAAACAGTATGTACGTTAGATGTCAAGTTTTGTTTAATAATGTCCTAACTGGTGTGTGCAAGATTTTAGTCGGTGGGCGTAGAGCAATGTGACACGGAAGTGTCGCGAACCAGTTTCTCAACTCGATTCGACTCCTAATATATATGAATATAAAAGAAGTCTTGATTTTCATTTATTTTTTGATAACGTTTGACGGTCTTTGTTAATAATGATTAAAATTTGACATTTTCATAATTTATGATTCACGAATATTAAAACAAAGCCTAAAATATACATTTTAATTGTTATTTAATAATTTATGTTGTAACCTTTGTTCGAACTAAATTAGGCTTTCAAATTAATTTTGACCTTGTCTGTTGATCCTGTTATCGTTTACGGAATTTAACTATTTTCTAGTGCTGATATAATTATAATAGAAAATAGCTTAATGATATATTATTGCCAATAATAATAAAAAAATATAATTTGCTTATAATATGAATTCTTCTACAGAGAGATTATATTTTAATCAAAGTCAAACGTTGATGACTAGTAAACCACTAGGTGACCTTGATATGCAAGTGTTCATGATTCGAATCACAGTCAGGTTTGCAAAGCAGTCAGAAATGCATTCAGATTTTAAAAAACATATTTTATGTTCTATTCATATTATAGAAGTTTTATTCTTTTTTATTTTTATTATTGGTGTTAACTCATAAATTCCTTTACGATTTTACGAGAATGGAGTCCTAGAACGAAGTTTTAATACATTATTTTCATAAAGATTATTAAATTTATCTTATGAACATAATTAAAAGTCTGCATAATTAAGATTAAAAAAGGCTTATAGCATAAACGACGTTGGCAAATTCCCTTAATATTCTATCTGTACAAGGTAATTATTATGTGAAGGTAATAAAAAATTGAGGATACGATTTATTTTTTATTAATATATAAATTCATTCTTTTAATATATAAATAAGCAAGAGGCGGAAGCCATCATAATTTTACCTATAAAATATATTTTTTTAAATATTAATAATATAATAAATAAATAGTTATTTTGTTATACATTATTAGAGACGATCAGTATGATAGACCACAGAATTGACTTGCAATTTTAATGATCACTTTCATATATGGATTTAATCGTCACGAGTCATTCACGGATAATGGCTACAAATAGGTAGAGGGTGCAGCATTGCGGTTCACGAGCTATCAATTAGCATAGGGAAATGAAGTACAGTATTTTAATTGCCTTAAAATAATATTTTTTTATTTTATGACTAATATTTATTTAATTTGGCCAGACATTTCAGACCTCATGCAAAAACTTGCTAATCTGTGTGTAAATAAAAAAAACATCACTAAATAATTCAATATGACATATTAGAACATTAAACATAATAAAAATCGGGTTATACATTGCTAAAATACATAAACGGTGGTTATAGGTTTTAACTTCAAAGAATTAACTTGAGCAACCATCTAAATGTTAAGGCTGTTCGCGCACTTGATGAAAACTGGTGCAAAGCGAAGTGGTGCAAACCGCATAACCAGTCCTGCGACAGGAAGCGGCCTCGAGACCCGCCGTCTCCCGCACTCCCCACCCCCCTCATACCACCGCCCCCACCAACCTTCCACTCCCCGCTCCTCACTGCTTCACTACAAGCTGCTGTGGGCACCTGATCCAGACAAAGCTTGTCCTTCATGTCATTCTAGTGACGCATACAAGTGCATTGCACTAGTAAGTCGGTTTTATATCCGGTAACTAATAATATAATATAGTAAATTTAAATATTTAATTACTTTATAGATAACGTGGTATATCAAAAAGTTTTCTAACATTAGTGTTAAAGAGAATTAATTAATTATTTGTTTAATTTGCCATAAAAAAATGTCATTATAGAAAATAAATTGTTACATTTAATGCATATATTCTCTGCATATTCTTTTGAGATGGCATTCATTATAATACGATCGTGACATAAGCTTATCTAGAATCAGTAGAACTAAAACTGAATTATAATATAGAATAAAGGATAAATGTTAAAATAAAGTAGGTGGTCAGGAATTACAGCGGTTATCAAACAAAGGCGGACTCCATTAGAGGCAAGTCGGCAAGACGGCAAGTCGGCAAGCCGGCATCTCATCGGCCGCCCAAAGAAACGATCTCATAGAAAGTAGAGCAAGTCATTTATTTATTCAGTGCAGCGGCGGGTGTGAGTGAGACGGTGCCGCGAAACTGGCTCATTAAAATAAAAATTCGATTTAAGAGTGCAACTCGCGCGCAGCCAAATAAATGTTTCCGACGAAATTTGCTCGAGTTATACCAAAAAAGGTGGACGGAACGCCCCCGCTACGATCGAGAGATATAAGTGCGAAGAGAAACCGACCGCAATAGCCTCTATATGCGCAGGCTCACGACCGAGTGCTTTCGATCGTGGACACGTTACACCATAATGCCTTACTGCTATAATTACCAAGCTACAAGCTTAGTTACAAGTAAGCGCATTGGCGATAAATTCTCGAATCATAGTCTAAGATCCTGGTGAACTAACAGCTCTAATGCTAGACCAGAAGTTCTTTTCTTTCCGCATTAATGTTTACTTCTGTTTTCACTGTACTGAGCGAGCCATTGTATGAGAATTACGTAGACAACGCTGCATTATCGGCACGATAAAAGGCAGCTCTATAATCATAGGAGGCAGTCACGAGATCCGCACGCGTATTCTCTTTGTAAATAGCATCTAACACGATAAACTGCTCACTGCCCATCTAAGTTATATTATTTCCAAAGTCAAAATGGGTGTGACTTCAACGCGACGGTTGTGGGTTCGATCCCCACTCGAGGAAGTGAAATATTTATTTACGTTTATATTTCCATTTCATTGCTCTGGTGTCAAGGCAAAGCGCGGCGTTGAGTCTACCACTCAACACGCAAAGCCACCAGAATTCCTCCTGTTTGCAGAGGTTCCCTCTGCCTACCCTGCTGTGTGCGGGATAGCACGTGCAGCGTGAAGTTAATTTTTTTTTTTCAATGTCAATGCGGTGGTCAGTTCTATAGTAACTCAGTGACAGAATAATAACTAGTGTGTTGAATACAGATAAAGGCTTACTAGATGAACAAAATATTACTGTTTGTTAAAGGTATCGATTGAGTATTTATTATATTTAAATTTATGAAGTAAGGCCCAACCAATTCATCAATACATTTGTTTGTTAATACGCTTTTTATTAGGTCGAGCTGTAAAAAAGTAACTAATTAACTTTGTAATAAAATCTAAGAATCTGAAATTACACGCACTTTTAATTGTTGTATCATCATGAAACCGGGCTATTAGTTAATATTATGGCCCAGTCGAGCTGGTCTGATGATGGAATTGGAAGATGGCTGATGGAACCTTGGGCTGCTAACGGTACGGCCCACGCTTTTCTCATTTCTTTTATTCCTTTCCTTTATCTATATTTCTCCTTTTATATAAAAGGAGATGTTCCCCCTGACGGAGGAAAATAAATATTCATATAGTTCAAGCGGGCGAAGCCGCTCACGTTGTTTAGTATAACATACACGAGTACGTTAAAATAAACTATAGATATGGGTTATTCTAAGGTTTTAAAAAAGTAAACTATTAGTTTACATTTGCTTATTACAATCTATGGTGTTTAGCATTTTGATACTAACTAGCCAAAGTTAATTAAATTATATAAATCAAACTGCCTTTCACCTTGCAACTTTAACGTCTGAATAAATTTTATGATTTACTGACTTAAGAGAACATTGTACTACGTAATGGTCCATAAAAATGATTTCCAACAGAAATGCGTGCTTAGCCCAATTTTTTAATAACTTTTTATATATTTTTTTATAGTAGGCAGTAAAACAATCAGTATACTTCTTGGTAATCATTCACGAGGCCTATATATTTAAAAAAAAAATATCATTATGATCTGAATAATTTATTTTAAAAAATGTAAGTAAAAGGGAGGTAAAATAGGTTTTTTTTAAATAAAGGGTTTCAAAATTACGCCTATAATGCTGTTTTACTTGTTGTTAAAATATTAAACTATTACTTTAGGTTAAACGGTAAACATAATGAAATAAATAAGCATAAAATATATAATAAAAGTTGAGGCCGTACATTCAAATACAGATAAAATCTACAATTGAATTCTCACCGATCGAAATGATAAGTGTTCTAATTTGGATATAAAAGAAATGTAATTGAATTAGAAAGTGATAATGAATCGTGACCCTACTTCCTATCAAAAATATGCTCTATTCTATAATATATTATACTGTAATACAATATTACTTTAAAATTGTACTTTATTTTATTTAGTACGGAAATTTTTAGTTTTTTCTTTGCTATATAATATAATGCAATAAATCTTACAAATGTCAAATATGTAATACAGATTATATATCTTAAAAAGATCTATAAAGAAAGTATAGTGGTCTATGTCCAGACCTGCTGTTTGGACATATACCTCCAAGTCCAAGTCTATCCAAGGTCTCTGCCAATTTTTTTTTTTAGTTCAAAAGAAAAGGAAAACTATAATAAATGTAAAATGTTTATTTCAATACTGTATTTTCTTATTTTTATTACTAAAACATATTTTATAAGATTTAAAATACAAAGAACATTACTTAGGTGAGTATAATATTAATGTTCTTATAATGGAGTCGGCAATCTACAAATGCGAGCTAGATCAAGTATCTACTCTAAGGAGAAACGATGCGACTCGGTTAACTTGCTTTTTATTTATTAATTTCACTTTCTGATACATAAAGTTTCGCTGATGGTTTAACTTGCGTTGAAAAGTATTGCTCAGCATATATCAGTATCTTTTTTTTTTGATCGAGTGCTTTCTCTATATGTAATATATACTGGAATAGCTTGAATTGTATCAATAATATAAGTTAATTTTTCAATTTATCTATAGGTATATAAAAAATTAATCGGCATAATTAATGTACGCGTATATTTTCTGAGACTAAATAAGATAATCATATTTTATAGGGTGTTTGTTTCTATTAGACTAAAGGTTTAAAAATAGAGGGTTGAATTTTTTATAACATATTTGTCTAAGTACGTCGTTCGTCGTAGTATTTAAAAAAAAACATTATATTAATACATTTAATATTGTACTTTACGCAATTTTTTACTTTTCTCACTTAAAGTAAACTTTATTAAACATTTTTAGGATGATTGGAGTTTTGTATTTAATATTAATCTAGTCTTGCTGGTTGAATCTACTGTTAACCAGCTTACAAGGTTTAAGAACAAGAGAGTTTGATTCAAATTCTGTTTTCTGGGGTAGTGGACAAAGGAAAGCTATTTTATTAAAGAAGTTAGTTTGTCAAGAGTAAAATTTTGATACAAAAAAAAGATTAAACCTCCTTCTACGTTCTTCTAAGGAAATCATTCGGAAGTGTTGACAATAGAAAGGTAGTCTCTTTTATGAAATTCCATTTTGCTATTGCAAGAATCTTTTGTGTATTCATGCTATTAGTATAGAATGAGTCGCGTAGTGAGGTCTCCAGACAACTAAATAATATTCTAAGAAGCTGCGAACAAGAAAGTTATACAGTAGTAGTCATGTTATCACGTTATCACCTTTAATGCTTCTTAAGCCCCCGTTTATTATTTGTCCAATACGGATTTTCTGAAATTCCTTAATGGTCCAAAATCACTATTACAAGATACATATTTTTATATTAGATACTAGTGGCCCGCTCGCGGTTTCACCCGCGTGAACTATGTTATTATTAATTTCTGTCTCCATGACCTACCTACGTCCTATAAATAACTCCTATGCAAAATTTGAGATTCCTAGCACTTGTAGTTTCTAAGATTTCGTGATGAGTGAGTGACCTTTCGATTTTATATATATAGATAAGAAATAAAAAAATACACTAGTGTTATAAATAGGTTTGAAGTTTATAAGGAAAAATCATATATTTAACCATAGGCTCATCATGAACGCTCCGCCGCCACACCTTCAATCATCGAAGTATATAGAAGTGGAAATCAAATGTCACCGGTCACGCCAAGTACTCGTACTCAAGTGCTTAGATGATTCACGGCGTGCAAACAGTTTTTGTTACTTCGTTAAAAAGTTTTCGAGTGTTTATTCAATTGAAAGTACCGACCTTTTGTATAAGTCTAGACTAGGCGTTTCAATAGAAGTGAAACTATGCGCTTCATTTTAAATTTTTTTGATTAAATTATTAATTAATTAGAATTAATTAAGTTATAAACTAAAAATTACCTTTCTTTATAATGCTGTGTTTTAATATGGTTACAAAAAAATATTTTCTATATTAACTTAATTTGTTTATTTATTAAATGATAGTAACTTCTCTAAAACTTTTAAAGAATTAGAAGAATATTTCGAAGCATTTTTGCATAAAGAAAATAAGAAACAAGAATAAACTTCTCCGTTTATAGCTTTGACACATAAAGAGTAACTCACATACTGATCGAATTATTTCTCATCATTAAGTTCTCTTCATATCGTGGGTGTTACAGTTGACATACATACTTTTGTTCATACTTTTTATGTATTGTAAAGACACGTGTTTGTTGGCCTTTGTCTTTTTCGAAACAAAAATCTGTTGATTCCGATCGTTTATTATTTTCCGAATTATCTTCCACCATAAAATTTAAAGCACGTGACCTAGTGGTTCTTGTTCACAATACAAATATTTTTTATTATAAATATATATAAAACAGCGATAATATAGCCAGTAGCGAGCATCAAGTGGAATGAAAACTAGATCTGGTCACGGAGCTCGTGCGGTATAAATATTATTAACATTGTCCTGGGTCCGGCTCGTTGCATAATCGCTACCGGTACCTGTCATTACTAAGTATTTCTTGGTACTATACTGAGTTTAATTATATAGAATTATTCATTTATATTATTATTATAAATAAAAACTTTATTGATATACATTTTAAAACTATTTTAGGTGACTAGAATTAGTTGACTAGATCAACCAATATTGAGGCCAGTCGTGGCGCTGGGGCACAAATGTTTGACTTTAAACGTCAAACATTTGTGCCCCAGCAAAGGCTAAAGTAAGGCTTCCTTTTTATTAAAAAAAGGAAGCCTTACTTCGTATTTATATAAATAAACGAAAGATATGAGAAGTGAGCTGTAAATTAAGAATCAATTTTTAATTATACTTAACTTAAATAGCCGACATATTGGTTTACCTACAAAAGTTTTTGCCGTATAGTGATTAATTTATTTTTTATTATAATTCTGAGGTCAATACATAAACTGGTTTTTGTATTAATTAACATGAATCAATAAAGTGTAAAAATGTGTATATTATGAAAAAATATAATTATTTTATTTCTCAATTTGGGGCCTAAATTTACAATATATAAATTCGTTCATACACATGAAATAACAGATTAAAAAAGTGCAGTTAATAACAAATATTTTTAAACTATGGACAACGTGTCTGTTGTGTTAAATAAAATAAAAAACATTTTCTTAGATTTTTAAAGACAACTTAAACTTAATAGGTTGACGCACATTTCCTGATTTTGAGTGACGTATTGGAAATTAACAATATTTTGCTCTTTAACATCATAAGTCATATCTAGAAGCAGTTTATAACACCGCATTCCAACTAAATGGCCAATGCTGCAATTAATACATGTAATCATAGTAAACGTTTGCGTTGCAGCGAAAATTAGCTAACTTACTGTTCATATAAAAATAAAACTGTAAGTTATATTATTATATTTAGAAATATATTTTTTTTATCTTGTTTTAATTTTTTAGTCTCACGTTGCAGTGCTGCAATGTGTTAATATACTCTGTTCCCCACTTTCCGCCGAATTTTCGAGACATTGTGTGTTGAGTAGCGGAGCTTAACGCCGCGCTTTTGCATTTGTACCAGAGCGAAGAAATGAAAATATTAAAAAAATATTTCCCCCGAGTCAGAATCTAACCACAACCATCGCGTTACAGCCACATGCTTGTGCCTCTGTGCCACTACGGCCTTAATTATTTTTTATTATTAAATTTAACTTGTAAATGTATAAGTGCAATAAAAACTCTCAATTACCAACTAAACGATATCCAATTTAGCTTATACAAAAGATCAATCAAACCGGCTTTTTCGGGTCCACTGCTGGACATAGGCCTCTCCCAGGGTGCGCCAAAGCTCCCGATCCTCCGCCTTTCGCATCCAGTCAAAGCCAGCAACCTTCTTCAGGTCATCGTACAAAAGATACTGATTTTATATATCACATATATGGCAACATATATGTGTTCGCAACGAGACCGACTGCCAAAAAACAGAATACCTACATTCTTATTAGAGGTGGTCTACGTTACAAACCGCAACCGGATGTCCCTCGCCAGATGTACAATCACACTAACAAAAACTCTCACGAATTTTTCTCCCAACGCTTTCACATCTTCCACTAATTATTATCCACTTTATCGAGCATCTTCAATTTGATTTACGTCTAACTCTTGTACAGCTTTATCGGTAGTTGGTGCACTTTTTCTTTTTGGCAAGGCATTTTAACTTTATGTTTACTTTTTACTGAACCCAGTCTAACGAAGTGCGGCACTATCGTTGACAACTATATGAATTGATTATCTGTATTATATTTTACTAATCTGTGTTAATGTCAATTTCAGATATTTTTTTTTTACTCTTTTAAGGATTTAAGTGTTGCCATAATAAATATTTATATTTTAAAGTAGCATCTCAAAGAAATACAGTTACAACTACATATAATGTTAAGTAATATTTCGCACGTAGCTTAGAAAGCTAACCTTTAAGTTGATACTTAAAAGATAAGTTATCCATAAACTGTAGTGTATTACAAAATATATTTGTACCGAATAGAAATGGTGAAGTCATAAATGTCTTCGTTAGTTATAAATCTATGTGAAATCTTAAAGATATCTCTTATATTAATATGACGTCGCGGTCGTTAAAAATTTTAGTTAAACTTAATTTCCTTTAAATTTTACGACAAATATTAGAAATCACATAAACATCTGATACTTTACTTAGATAATCGCTGAACGTAAAGTAATCACTGCTAAAGGTAATTGTCTTGTTTTATTAATATAAGGGAAACGTTGGATTTTAGCAACATTTATAAAACTAAATAGCAATAGCTATGTAATATTAATAAATAAGGACGTCTATAGTATATAATTATACAAGGGTTGACTGTAAGAGATTGCTTGAAGCAATAAGGCAGCCTTTGCATATATTTTAAAAACATATATTGTTTTTTTTTCTGTTATCTGTAGTTTTGTATTTTTTGTGTAATAACATTTTTTCTATTCTATTCTATCTTTTTTGTAAAATTTTTTTACCTAATATTATTATTAAAATCGGATATTTCGTGGATTTTTAGTACTTAAGGGTTATAGATATTTAGGTAGGTTTTTTTTTTTTTAGGTTAATAACATTAGAAAAAAATCTGTAAAGATGATGTTATGATTGCGGGCGCGGCTAATGGAATGATGCACCGATAATGTAAATCGTGAGCGGCGTCGATGAAAGTAGTTTTGCGCGTCGCTATGGCCGCTGACCCAAAGCTTCCTGCAATGCCTTAAGCTTCAAAATAGTATTTGTGTAGACAATATTAGTAGTTTTTATACATAAAATAATATTTTTACACGTAAATTAAAATGTAAATATATAGGAAATCACGTCATTAATTTTGTTGAAGTCTAAAGTTAATTAAGAATTTGCATGTCCATATGAAAAATAACAATATATTTCACAAGTATAAGCTTTTAATGTTCAAGATTAATAATACAAAATTATATCAATTAATTTATTCAACTAAATGATTCTGAATTTAATTGTAATTTATATACGAATATATCTAAAATTAAATAAGTCACAGAAGCAAGTAGAAGTAATATTTAATTTGATATATTAGTTCCACCACAACATGCACTGTAAACAAATTACGTGAGGTCAAATGGTCAATCAATAACGATGTATCATTGACGAGCGACAACGAGTATTGAAGAAAGTGTGCACAAATGAATGTGCGCAAAATTGAATATACGACTAAATTGTACATATGTCTAAATAGAATAAAACAAAAATTTAAAAAGAAAACATAATTTTATTTCCAATCGCGCATATTGTAGGCAGATTGGGCCTAATTTTTAAGTAACTTAGCCCCCCTACTTTCCGCCGAATTGTGGCATTACGTCTTGAGTAGCGCTACTCAACGCCGCGATTTCGCTTCGACACCAGAACAAAAATATTTAAATATTTAATTTCTTCGAGTGATAATCGAACCCACAACCTGCCGCGTTCACATACATGTGCATAACTGGCCTCAACAATAAAATTTGAACGACAGAATTTAATAAAATAAGTTAAACGACCTAACCAAATTCTAACCATGGCTTGTCTTGTCTTTCAAGCACTTCCGTCGAACTATTTTAGGCGTTTTAGTTCTGCCGCTATGCGTGTAATACAAACAAACATAACCGTATTACTTGGTCGACGGCACGCCAGCACTCGCAGCAGCCTCGCACCGAGTCACGAGAGTTCGTTCGACGTGAGAGTCACGTCAGTTGTTCGTGATATGTCTAGATAATAGCACAAGCTGCTCCATTTGCATGATCTATGAGCAATCATTCTGATTTGTCATGTGTGCTCGTACTTTCCTTTTCGTAGGCTTCTACCATCAATATTTTCTTGTAATAATAATAGAGTCTAAAGAAAAAGATTGCTTTGATTTTATAAGAAACTAACGGCCCGCCCGCGGCTTCGCCTGCGTGAAGTACGTTATTATTAATTTCTGTCTTCATGAGTACGTACGTCCTATAAGTGACGTCCATGCAAAATTTGAGACTCCTAGCATTTGTAGTAACGAAGTTTCATACAAACTTTCAACCCCAAAACATCCCCTTAGGAGTCAAATATTGCAAATTCCCGTCTTAACGAGCAACTACGTCCTATGAAAATGCAAAATTTGAGATTCCTAGCACATGTAGTTTCTGAGATTTCGTGATGAGTGAGTGACCTTTCGATTTTATATATATAGATTCTTGTTTTGGTTAATATTATAATACTATAAAATATAATTTCGCATGTGGTTAATATAATAGTAGCTGAACACCATAAAAATAAAAAAAATCTATTGATATTTCGCACAATTTTATTGAATTAATTTTCCTATTAAAGTGGTAGACCTAGTATTTTAAGAGTGGATTGAAAATTTAACACTGTTAGTAATTTTCTGTTAGACGAATTAAATAAGGAGCACGTAACTAGCATTTCCAGCATATTTCCACGTGGGTACAAAATGTATAGTACGTTTAATACATCTTATTTAACAAATAAGTAAAGATTTATTTGTAAAATGTTTTTTGAGTTTAATGTTAAAGCAGATATTTTAGATATTGTATTGGAAGAGCGGGGTCTCCTAATACAGACATTACTTGCTTTAAAGGAGATCTCTGTAACAATTATTTTTGTGTAAAATCTGTTGAACAAATAAAGTATTTTTATTTTATTTATTTTTATTTTTGTTTTATAATGTTGTCTTTTATTTCCAACAACATTTCTTTTATTACAATTATTTGTATGTTTTGCCATTTGTTTACTAACGCCGCTACCCTCATATTTTTTAATGCTAGCAATTAAAATAATATTATATTATTATCATAATTTAAACTTTCTTCTTTTAAGAAATGGTTAAACTAAACATAAAAGTGTATCACGCTTTAACTATTTATTTATGGCCTAATATGCGTTTCTTCAAGTATAGTACTTTTTTTATATAAAATAGTCTTTCATTATACATAGTAATACTAATATATTTAATTAATTTTATAAAGATACTAGCGGCCCGCTCGCGGTTTCACCCGCGTGAATTATGTTATTATTAATTTCTGTCTCCGTTACTACATCCTAGTGACGTCTATGCAAAATTTGAGACTCCTAGCATTTGTAGTAACGAAGTTTCATACAAACTTTCGACCCCAAAAACAACCCCTTAGAAGTCGAATATAAGTAACTCCCATGCAAAATTTCAGATTCCTAGCACATGTAGTTTCTGAGATTTCGTGATGAGTGAGTGACCTTTCGATTTTATATATATATAGATGGATAAAAATATATCCACTTTCAACAAGAACAAACGTTTAATAGCAATGTATAAAACGATCGGTTTACTTAGATAATATAATAGATCGGGCCGGCGTGGGTGCCTACAACGAGTACAGGCTGCCGAACGACAAACCGGATCTAAGTCCGAGATAAATTATGTCCGGACGAAAACTAGCTCACCAATCGAACTTATTGTCAATAAGTATATTATATATATATACTTACGTTACGTTGAAAAGAGGTTTTATTGTGTGATTGTAAACGTGAATGGTTGTGGGTTCGAATCCCATTCGCGGAAATAAAATCATATTTTAAATTTATATTTTCATATCTTCGTTAGCTCTCCGCTCAGCACGCAATGTCTCCAGAATTCAGTGGAAAGTGGAGAAGAGGTAACACTAGGTTCCCTCTGCCTAGCCTACTATGCGGGATACAGCGTGAAGCTGATTTTTTTAAGATATTTACTTTAAAACAAGTAGCAATCTCATATATCGCATGCTATAAAAATATATTACGCATTATTACGTGCTTGGTCAGTCAAGATCCACGCGATTCCGTCTTACTGACATTTTTGATGCCATGTGAATATGAATGACATTGTTCTCATTTTTTTGTTTAGTATTCTAGAAGTAGGTATTGTCAAATATAAACATACTATTAAAAAAATATTACTAGTGTGAAACAAACAGTAATAAAATAATTAATAACTAGGTGTATAATTTATAACAATTCTGCAACTATATTAATTAATTTCATAAGTGGTTTATAAAGATTACAATAACATTAAAATTTATGGAGAAATTTAAGTCGCTATGTACGTATATGCGCGTCCTTGAAGATCATATATCTTGGAGATTCTTTTTTATTGCCATTATATCAAATGCACAAATTCAAATTCAAATTCAAAATATTCTTTATTCAAATAAACTATAAAAGCACTTTTGAATCGTCGAATGTACATGTCAACAAAAAGCTACCACCGGTTCGGAAGGCACAGAAGGACAAGTAAAACCTGTAAACAATATACAGTGGTGTGGTGGTAGTGGTGGTGGTGGTGGTTCTGTCGTGACAAGACGCCGACCACCGTTCCAGCGCTCCGGCGCGATCGCGAGCGCAGAGCGGCCACTGCACTCGCTTCGATTTCACTTTTATTAGCAATCTACTTAATTGGATACCACTGTTGCGGTTTTATTCATTCTGCAAATTCATCTTAGCTATATGTTTGGAAGAGTATATTGGAGATTAAATCTTTATGTTCATTTTATGTATCAAATGTGGTACATACTTAAATTAATATAAAAGAAGAAAAAAAATATATACCTATATACGTATAGTTTTATATTGAGTGTAGAGAACGACTCTATAATAAGGTTTTTTTTTTAAATAATATCGTTAAAAGAAAACACACAAGTACACACTGTAAGCGTGACCGGTTGTGGGTTCGATTCCCGCTCGAGGAAATAAAATGTTTAATAGTCTCAATTCTTTGCTCTAGTTTCGATTGTTACAGAATTCGGCGGAAAATGGAGAGCAGAATATCTTAACATAGGTTCCTTTTGGCTATCCTGCTACATGCGCAATACAACGTAAAAAAGCTAAATAATTAACTAAATTAATTTACAATTATCATATATTGTCGGAAATTGGTAACCTCTATAAAAGGTATATTTCAAAATAATAAAAAAAGATATATTAAATTAATGCTGTATTTCCAAAAAACCATTTATAAATATATAAAAAAATATTTCCCTGTGACAAAGGTTCCGGCTCTATGTTAAAAGCTGAAGGTCGTATTACTGGAAAAGTACGTAGCGAATAAAGTTTATACCTAACTCTGAGATCGTAATCCCACGCTCGAGAGACCGATTAAACAGCTTATCGGGTTTTTGCAAACCTTAGTAATCTCGGTACATTATGTTCTTGTCATTTATTTATTTATTTTTTATAATTAAATGTAACTTTGTACCACCTTGTTGTCTTTTGTTGTTTTTCCTTCAATTTTTGATATAATTAATTCCTGAAATTACAAATTAAATTCAATTTTTACAAATATGTAGTTCAATTTTTATTGAATTCGGCAGAAAGTGGGGAACGGAATGGTGTTTTAACACTAGGTTCCCTCTGTCTACCCTGCTGTGAGCGGGATACAACGTGAAGCTGATTTGATTTATTTTTAAAAAATTTAAAATTAAATATGAATACTAATGTACATATTAAAAGTGTGACGTATTGTGGCGTGCTAGATGAACGTAGAAGATAATTAACGTTTCTCTTTATATTTATGATATTAAGTGCTTTAATTACATTTTTTCCTAATTTCCTGGCTAAAACTAACTTACCAAAACTGAGAATATTCTGCAAAATCATCAAAATCGTAGGCTAGGTGTAGCAAAATGCATTAATAATCTTATTTGTATGTAAAGCGTATAGTGAATTTATGTAAATGTGTAAATCTTGCAACTCATTTAAATATATAATTATACCTTGCGTCCGTATAACATTGTGATTTCGGCAGTAGGTACCTACCTACCTACTTAGTTTTATCGATCAATTTCCGCGTCAAGCACATTGAAGGACATTTCATTGTAAATGTATTGGATCTAATTTAAGAGATTATTTTGTTATGTCTTTTAAATTTTAATCAAATATCTATTCATAGAATGTATATAAAATTCGCATATCTTCTACTTTGGATACCTCTTTTATCCTGAATTTTTTGCCTTCCACTTTCTTCATCATAAAGAACTGAAGCAGACTATTCCCAAATAGCAATCAATTATATAGTATGAATATTGATTTAATTAAATCTATTTAACTAAATATATATTAAACTTACACATTACAATACTATATAAAAAAACCATAAAATAAGAATTTTAAACGACGACGCCTAAGTAATAATAAGATATGGGGTTTCATAGTGGATGTAATATTAAACGGAACTGTTTTTATATGCACGGAGATCATGGCTTTCACTTACACTCAATCATCGAATATTTCTTTAGGAAACCAGTTCTTAATTCGACTAGCTAGATATCAGCTACGGTTCTAAAAATTCTTAGCATTTAATTTTTGTATTTCCATACAGATATTATTAGTTATAAGTCAAAGATTATTCGGAGTATCTTTTAGAAAAATATGCAAATCTGCATTAATTCAATAACTTACAATAAATGATAGCTGATATGAATATAATAAACGGATGATTTAAAAATAGAAAATGCAGATAAAGCTCTCGTAATCATTAATCATTATCAGGTTTGGTTTCTAATAATCACTGATATCATTATTTCTATTTCTAAACCTTTTTTTGCTAATATAATTCAATAAATGAAGTGTGTATTATGGGTTTTTGGATATGGTATTCCAATTAATTGTAAAATCGGTTTCTTTATATAATTCATTGAAAAAAAAAAAACTGTTTTTAGAAAACATTTTTGAAAAATGCATATTAACGTCTTATCAATAGCAAATTTAAGATTGTTTCGTTTACGAAAGTACCTAGTAAAAATAAAATTATTTCCCACCGATGTACGTTTAGATTATTAAAATTATGCAATGGATTTTAAAATAGTTTTCACTAATAGACAGAGTAATCCCAGAGGAAAGTTTATATGTTCATTGCCATATTTTAATATAGGAACAGCACAGTTTTTAGCTTAAGCCACGATTAGTTGATTAGTAACATCGATCCTAGGTCTATTAATGTATTAGACCATAATATGCCAGTCGTGGTGCAGAAGCACAAAGTGTAACTGTAAAGGCGACTGGTTCTGAGTTCGATCCCCACTCGAGGAAATGAAATATTTATTTAAATTATATTTCCATTTCTTCACTCTGGTGTCGAGGCAAAGCGTGGCGTTTAGTTCCGCCACAAAACTCGCAATGCTTTCAGAAATCGGCGTAAAGTGGGAAACGGAGTGTCTTAACACCAGGTTTCCTCTGCCTACTCTGCTGT
This sequence comes from Heliconius numata, assembly GCA_016802625.1. Lineage (NCBI taxonomy): Eukaryota > Metazoa > Arthropoda > Insecta > Lepidoptera > Nymphalidae > Heliconius > Heliconius numata. The sequence goes on along the minus strand of JAEBDU010013444.1, from coordinate 570,908 downwards.
TTGAGAGATACAGCGTAGAGCTAATTTAATCTAACTTTTAACCATAATATACTTTGCTAGCTTTTGTAAGCTTTTCTATACAAGTATTTAGTTAAAAAAACACCAATTATTCTATAGACACTAAGTATAAAATGTAGTTGTACCGAATACATGTTAATTTGTTGCGGAATCTGAGAGCAATAACCGACTGCGGTGCTAGCGGTATTCGGTGGTTTCTTTAGTAAGTACTAATATTCGACAAAAACAGCCGGCCAATATATAAGTATGTGTGTTAGCGTATGTGTGTGTATATGGTCAAAAAAATATTTGCACGCTGATTTTAACCTATGTCGACATTAAAAGCTTAATACAAATATTACTTAGAGCAGTCGTTTTACTTTTCTAGTAACAATATCCTATTACTAACCTAGTCGTAATACTCTATTTATATCTAATATTCAAATCATTCTGATAAAATACTTGTAATATAAGTACATTAATTACTGTCATATTATCTTTGACATTGCATAAATATATATTATTTATACTTACTAATACAAAGAAGTATTAAAAAGCTTCCTTATTACAAGACAAACATTATAATAAAGAATTGGTATGCTTTTAAGATATTTAGGTTAACGTATTTGCTTAGATACATAACTCAATTTAGGATCTACTTATTTTCACCTACAGTGAAAAGAGCGGAAATAATTTAAGCATAGTAGCAGTTCTCAGGAAGTCCAAACTGGATTATATTTCCTATTGAAAAATTAAAGACAGGATATTGTAAAAGCAATTCGTCTTAGCTACTAACGTGTGTCAAAATATCAATAAAATTAAAAAAACATGCTCTACACACTTACGCTATTTCAAATTAAAGTAGATATTTTTTTTAATCACGCTGTATCACGCACACAGCAGGGTAGGCAGAAGGAACATTGTGTTAAGATATTCTGTTCTCCACTTTCTACCGAATTCTGGAGGCATTGCGTGTTGACTGTTGAGTGGCAGAATTCAACAGCCGCGCTTCGCCTGGACATCAGAGCGAAGAAATGGAAATATAAACGTAAATAAATATTTCACTTCCTCGAGTGGGGATTGAACCCGCAACCGTTGCGTTACATTCACACCCTTGTGCCGCTGCGCCACGACGGCCTCAAAGTAGAGGTAATGATTATAAAACCACGTGCAGGTAAGTATTAGTTAATAGACAAGAATGTATCTTTAAAGGCCTAAACCTTCAGAATGATTTAGCTTTTCGCTGGAGGCCAAAGGTTAAGTATTGTTTGGTTTTACAAGGACAAGCAATTTCTACGCAGGAGTACGTCGCGGTCGGACGAGCACCAACCTTCCGCCTAGTGCCTGCGCCGCGAGGGTCAAGGTGCCCGGTCATTTCACTCAATTCAACTACACTACACCAATTAAACTTTTTAGTGAACTAAAGATTAAAGAACAAAGTATTTTTTGTTTTGTTACTTTAAATAATATAACTCATCAAAAAATGTATTTTTGTCAGCTTTACGCTGTATCCCGCTAAACAGCAGGATAGGCGGAGGAAACCTAGTGATAAGAAACTCCGTTTCCTACTTTCCGCCGAATTCTGGAGGTATTGCGTGTTGAATTGTGGAACTCAACGTTGCGCTTTGCCTCATCACCAGAGCGGAAACAGAAATATAAATTTAAGTAAATATTTCATTTCCTCGAGTGGAGATCGAACCCACAATCAGTCGCTTTTACAATCAGACTTTGTGCCTCTGGGGCAACGATTTGCCTCAAACATCTGGTGTATTATTTTATTAAAAACTTATGAAATTTGCTATTTCCATTATATCCGTTTACATATAGAGATTCGTTTATACACCTATAACCTTATCAAATACTCCCATTAAAAATTAACATTAACATTAAACCAGTAAGAACATTAAGAAAACGATAACTTAAGCTAACCCTTTACATAATTAAAAGACATCTCATATCTATTTTGCATGTTCAGATCCAACGAGCTGGAGAACCGTGAGAGAAACGAGGTTTTGTATGGATAAGTTACGTAAACGGATCCCCAGCATCGGTTCATGCTCATAGGGCATAGATATTATTGCGAGTCGCTTGAACAATGCAAGCTACGCCCCTACCGCGCCCGCCGACTTTAATGGCATCTCTCGACCGCTAAAGGCGAATTCTTGGTAATATTGCTAAAATGAAACCTATAATATTATATGTAGAGTTAGATAACTAGCCATGTGATTTAACCCGATTTGTGTTTTCATTTCTATGGAATATATAGTGTTTCTTATTGGGTTTATTGATTATATGATATTATAGTTGTTAGCCTTTGTAACAATAGCAGTGTATAACATAATATCTTTTCGTATTTTATTTGTTTTTAGTATTTAATGTTTGTTTTTTATCAATTACATTTTATTATAAGTTACTAATTCTAATAAGAAGAAATATTATTAAAAAGATCTAAAAACTATTTTTTAATTATAATCTGTCCCACGCGCACAGATTAATTGTCGTTTTTATTTAAACAGAACTTGCTTTCCATAGTGAACCGATAAAAATTAGTAGATAATTGAAGGCTAAAAGCATTTTTAAAATATTTTTTATGCTTATCTATTTGAAAAAAAAAGTGTACGAATGGATGAGAAAAATGTAGACATTTAAAATTTTACTACTTTTATTATGCTATAATGCTAATTATTATCAACATAATTTTATACCTATTTATATAACTAATAATAAATACAATTAATTTTTTTAATGTTTTAGCTACGTTATCTATCATAGACATGAGAATATTGATCATTCATATTTATGAAATTATTCGATAAACTGTTATAAAGTATGGCAACACTTTCAAATTATCGTTTATATAAAATACTCTCCAAATGTATTATGGTTTAAGCTTTAAGGTATCTATGGATAAAAAAACTAGTATAAAACAACATACAACAATTACTACTTTTAATTCAATTGGCATGATTAAAAGTGGTAAAAAGATTAAATCTTTTGTATCCGTGTTAGTTATCAAAAAGAAAAATATAACAACTTAAGGAACCGAACAAGATATTTTATAGGTTATAAAAAATACATTAATAAAGAGATATATTTAAACATGCGCGACTGACGTGGCTTAATTTTTATTATTATACTGACGAGAACAAAACATGATTTTAATCGTAAATATTTATTTTATTTTATTTTTATGTAAAATTTACTTTAAATAAAGAAAACAATATATTTTTTCAAAATTAACCATTCATTAATTAAATTTTTATTGACTTTATTATATTATGAAATTTTCTTTAAAAATTAAACAAATGCATCAATTAATAAATGTATTCTTAAATTAATTTTATAACATTATATAATATAATTATCGTTACTCATACATTTATAACTAACGCTTAATAAATTCGTTACTAACTCTATGTAGAGAACGCTCGTTGAAGTCTTTGCCTCTGGAGTTCGGCGGTATTATATGAATTATTTTTTAAAGTTTAAAAATAAAACTTTTATAAGTAAAATATCTTGATTTTGGATAATTTTATAAGGTTATATTCCAAATACATATTTTTAAATGTCACCATACAATATATGTATGCACCGATGACGCAGCGTAAAGTAATAAATTACTAACATTTATAGTTTATTATTGCATTTGTAATAATAAAAATGCCTGTGAGGTAAATGTAGAATAGATTAAATTGTATAAACACACAACAGTTATCTACATAACTAATAACTAAGTTCAACACAAGAGAGATAAAAAAACGTCATTATGATACGATATAGCTATTGTATTATTGTATTATTATAACATAATTTTTATTAATGTAATCCATTTTATTTTTATTCTATTAATATAATAATAATAAATTGAAATTGTTATAATAATGACATGTGTAAAGCGTAATTTTCAAAACTCGTTTTTTTTCAAAACTATTAAAACGAAAAAAAATCATAAGACAAATTACAAATACACGATGTAAAATAGAATTCTTCGAACTGCTAATTTTCCTTTTCTAGTAAAGTAAATAAGGTAATTATAAGCCTAAAATAGGCATTAATCATTTCCTTAACGTCTTGTTTCATTCGAAAGAATCATAATTAAGTAACTACACTTGAGTCTTGACTCAACTTTTTGACCGACTTCATAAAAGGAGGTTGTCTGTTTGTTATGTGATATTGTTGAAATAGATATCAATATAGGCTTTCAAGTATGTGTTAAGTTTCGTAAGTGTATATTTGTATCTTTGTTCACGAATTTCTAGGAAACTAAATGTCATATCTAGACGATTCATTTGTATTTTGATGAAGAATATAGGGAAACAGTCCAAGTTTCATCATACTCTGTAGGAGTCATATTATTCTATAGGCAATTCGCAAGTGGTTTAATTTTTAAATTACTTTTTTGTAGTTATATCTTATTACATAGTTACTGTTTAGTAGAGTTACGGCTCATAAAACATTAATTAATTGATTGTTTCTAAAGAATAAATTGTTTAAAGTATTTAAGTAAGGAAAAATATAAAAATAATGCATAATTACAATGAATGCATATTTATTTCTTCATATAAATAGCACTATCGAATTTCATTCAATATTATTCTATTCAATCAACAACTTTACTTGGAATGATTTTTTGTATATGTAGGGTTTGTCCGACCGTAGAATATTAATAGGATAGTAGGCATTTCCCTTTTAAACGTGATATTTTTAAGTATAGTTTTAAATTGAAAAATGTAATTTTCATATAAAAATAAGATTTACTTCAATAAAAAGTCATGTACCCATTATAACTGTTAAAATACATAGACAATTAAATATATGTGTTAGAATGTCAAAATCATTGCCGAAAACGCGGAAAGAGCGATTGCCAAATGTGCGTTGCAACTTATTTAATAGCAGTATAAAATTCCAATGTGTAGAGATAATATAGCCACATGGCATAAAGAAAAACTAGTTTTTGTACTAGTTATATTTATATTATTAGGTATTATATATATAGTCTAAGCTTTTCATAATTATATAGGTATCGCAAGACTTTTGTGCTGTTTTTATATTTTATGAAAACTTATAATGATGAATTAAAAGCAAATATCAAATAAGATTACTATTATATACTTTACCCGTTGTCAATAAACTTATAAATACCTTTGCGTTTCATACAAATTTGCCTTTTATAAAAATTTGCCTTATATACAAATTTGCCTTTTATACAAATTTGCCTTTTATACAAATTTGCCTTTTATACAAATACCTTATATTATTCAATAAACGTTTGATAATATAATACATAGCCACCACCCACAAAAGTGCAATTGCTTGCAAATGATATTGAACAGTCTAACAGTTATTGTTTTTATTAACATATCATCATGCAATTTACATTAATATTAAGATTAGTCACGACTACCTTAATTACTTTACTTACGAGCAATTGATTTCATAAAAGCATAAAAAACAATTTAACATAGCACTATTAAACTTTAAAAAGTAAACTTACCTTCGTTGACATAAAGGCGATCCAATAAAGAACCAAATTTGGATTAGCACTTCAGTGTAAAAGCACAGTAGTAGCACTCGATCTCTAAAATAGAGAACAAATTTCTAGTTATCAGTCCACGAACACCCTTAGAATACACAATGATTGAAAGGATCTATCCAGGTTACAGTCCAGGGTAACGAGACAATGGTGTCGGAGTGCCGGCGGCGCGCGGGTGACGGTGGAACGTCCGGCCGCACAACGCGCCTTGCAACGGTAAACTGGCAGCCTCTCCGTTGCTGGTACGAGTGCCTCAACCTCCCTCCTAACAAATAGTACCGTACACTTCTGTCTTGGATGTTGGTACCTTTATTGGTGTTACCGTTGCGTCTGTGTGTTCTATTCACCGAGACACCAACACGCTCGTACCCTCGTCGCATGGAGTCGTGTGGGTGTCGGTGTTGGTGAAGTACCTATGCGTGCTTTGATCTTACGATTCGGTATGCACGTAGCACTGGCTGAGGCATTATTTTACTCCTATAATATGTAGTCAATAATTTAACTTCAGTTGTTTGTGCAATAACATACGTCTCACGCTTCTGTAACTAGGCCAGAACTAGTCTAGACGTACTATATTATATTTTCTTTGTAACTTATATATAATATGATGTTTTATATATTATATTTAATTGTATTATTTTTAGCAAGCATTTAATATATTGAGGGCAGTCGTAGCGCAGGGACACAAGCGTGTAACTGTAAACACAACAGGTTGTAGGTTGGATGAGGTGTTAAGGCAAAGCACGGCGTTGAGTGCCGTCACACAATACGCAGAATTCGGTGGAAAGTGCGGAGTGAAGTGTCGTAACACTATGCTCCCTCCGCCCACCCTCCTGCATGCGGAATAAAGCGTGAAGCTGAAATAAAAGCCTTTAATATGTAACTAACTTAATGTTTTTAATTAAATATTGTTATATATTTAATAAATAAAACAAAAGATTGATTTACAACCTTCACCTACCGAAATTAGATCACGTTTACAGATATTTCAAGAAGGTCATGATTCATAATATAAAATTCTGAGGAACGACTTCGAGTATGTCTACTCAAGACTAGCCATTGACAGTTAAGGTTATCCTAGATTTATTTACATACTGTACCTGTATAAGTACTTTTGCAAGTCATATCCTGAAAATTATATCCTTAATCCTTTATGGTATGCGCATATTATAATTATTAATTTAGGTAAATAAATTTATTTAAAATCTATATATATAAAAGGACTTGTCCTCACTGACTGAGGTAAGACGCACGCACAGCCAAAACCGCTAATGGTAGAAACTTGATATTTGGACAAATGTTTACTTTCGTAATCTGGACATCCACTAAGAAGGGATTTTATAAAATTTTAATCCTAAAGGGGTGAAATAGGGGTTGAAAGTTTGTATGGAAAAGAAATTAAATCGGCACCGATTTTTATAAAATTTGAAATTTAGATTTATAAAAGTATTTAATTGAACACGTGTTTCATCGTTTTCTGGAATTCTTCCCCTAAGGGTGCAAATGAGGGGTTGAAAGTTTGTATGCAAAAATTCTTAAATCGCCACCGATTTTTATAAAATTTGATATTTAGAGTCTTAAAAATATTTAATTGAACATGTGTTTCATGGTTTTCTAGAATTCACCCCCTAAGGGTGCAAATAAGGGGTTGAATGTTTGTATGGAAAAATTTTCAAATCGCCACCGATTTTTATAAAATTTGAAATTTAGACTCTAAAAAATATTTCATTGAACACATGTTGCAAGGGTTATTAGAATTCACTCCTAAATACGCAAGCGAAGCTGCGCGCGTCCGCTAGTTATATTATAAGAATACATATTTATGTCATATTTCAATTTATTGAATGTAGATGAATGTAGATATATTTTTTAGATTGACAATATTCCCGTAGCCAAATAGAAAGAACCCTTTATAGATATCTCATGACAGTGTGCATCCGTCTGTATGTCACAGCTACTTTAGTATAAAACTTGGTAATTTAGTATATTCTGTAAATATTAGGGGTAGCTTCGCCGTGTATATGGAATTGAACTGAAATACAAAAATCTAACTTTTGTGGGGAACATTCGATTCCCTGCTGTGTACGGGATACACCGTGACTGCTCGACGCAAAGGAGAGTAATGTGTTTATCAATATAAGTTTGCATGTACGTATATTAGTTTCTATGTCTCATTGTAGAGAGCAAATGATGATGATTCTTACGTCATCGATTCGTCTTAACCTTACGATCGTCATCGTAGTCGTTGTCTGCAGACATGACAATAATAAAAATACACTACAGCGACGAACACATACACACACACATATATTGTAAAAATAAAAAAAAATCGTCGAACTATGTCTAGTGTATAAAAAATATAATATATACCTAATTATTTATTATTTAAAAACCGATATTCTTAAAGTTCGTTCGTGCGTGTTCGTGAAGAAAAATAACTACTAAGTACATCGCATACAGCTAATAAAATTATTTCTATATATTTTTTTTAAATTAGATACATTGGCGTTTTTCATTAAAAAAAACAATATTATAAAATAAAATATGAACACGGTGCGCCATCTATTATCAAATAAATGACACTAAAGTATTCCTACTAGGAAATAGGAATGCCGAATTGCCCACTATGACATAGTGTTATCTATATATATAAAAGGACTTGTCCTCACTGACTGATGTAAGACGCACGCACAGCCTTAACCGTTGATGGTAGAAACGTGAAATTTGGACAGATGTTTACTTTCATAATCTGGACATCCACTAAGAAGGGATTTTGGAAAATTTTAACCCGAAAGCGGCGAAATAGGGGTTGAAAGTTAGTATGGAAATTTTTATAAATCGGCACCGATTCTTATAAAATTTGAAATTCAGACTCTTAAAAGTATTTAAATGAACACGTATTTCATGGTTTTCTAGAATTCTTTCCATAAGGGTGCAAATAAGGGGTTAGAAGTTTGTATGGAAAAATTCTTAAATCGCCACCGATTTTTATAAAATTTGAAATTTAGACTCTTAAAAATATTTCATTGAACACATGTTTCATGGTTTATTAGAATTCACCCCTAAATACGTAAGCGAAACTGCACGCGTCCGCTAGTATATTATATGATGAAAAGGGCAATGTTTATAATTACCGGACATTATCAATAATGACCTAATTATATCAGCCCATCTGAGTAATTACTATCTCAACTTCATTATTTGTGACATTGTCTGGTCCTTATGATTATTACTAAATGACCATGGGGCAATTTGATAATAAGGCTTGTAACAGGCAGACAGTGTAACGCGCGTTGACCGATCAGAGGTCGGCATGGCACCGTACGGACTGCAAATTCTTATTTTTTTTGTTCGGAATGAATTTCGATATAGTGAAACAAAACTTTTTAATGTGTTAATCATGGAATTGACAATTTCATTAAGTCCATTGATAATTTTACCCAACCTCCCCCACCCCCCACCCCCAACTACGCTGCTACTAAACAGGCCGTCGAGGATGACCCAACACTCTTGGCTCCGCGCCGCGAATAGCTTCCTATCGCTTATTGTCCCGGGTAGTGAGTTTCGAGGAGATCTACCAGTCCGCAAGTCAACTTATGTAGGAGTCGTGAAACCTGTATTAAAAGGCATCAAAAAGAATTATTAACCTATTTGAACACTAAATAAATATTACAAAAGTAATTGTAAATAATAAAAAATAAAAATGTTATTGCAACAAGTTATGCAAAATTTGATTAATATTTATTAATGTTAATATTAATATCAGTCAAATATATATTTTCTATATTAAAAATTAGTTACTACTTGCATATAACGTGAATATAATTCATCTTTAACAGTTTGGAAATATGAAATGCAAAAATATATTATCTATTAGTATAAATTTTGTAATCTGTAGTAGAATTTTTGATAAAAATGGTAGGACGTCGTTTCAACTGGCATCCCTGCCGGGTGTGTGTGCGGCATATAAATTGTGTATCTGTAATTTACTGTAGTTTTAATTGTAAACAATGTGTTTAATAAATCGTTTTTACGTGAAAAAATAAAATTCCAATTAAATACGTGCAAATGTTGTAATTTGAGGGTCTTTATTTACTTTTTTTACATTGATGTAAGGTTCTTGTGCTTTGTCTTCGTGTGTGACAATATACTCAAAATGGCGCATCAACTAGCACCGTCTGTAAATTGTTCATTGGACGACATTGACCTCAGTGCACTAAAGGTATATTTTCGAACATTATATTTTTTAAGAGTATCTTAATATAATTGTTAAACATATGATTAAATAAAAAAAATCTAAGTCTTTGGGAGCAATGATCTCACAGGGCGTGAATCATAGTTTGGGTTCAATAAGGATTATAATTAGCTTTTATCTATACCTTTGGTAACATACTTGTTTCCAGGATCCTGCTGGAATTTTTGAACTTATTGAAGTTGTGGGCAATGGCACCTATGGACAAGTATATAAGGTATTTATACATCCATATTATAATGTCTCAAAATCTCATACTTGCAAATCTAACTTGTTTTAAAAAATATTTCATTTATTATGCTATCTAGCGACAAGTACATAATTTATTTAGAAAACAAGCATATGATTACTTAACCAAAATTTATGTTTATTCAATTCCTATACTTCATACAAATATAAAATCACTTTACATTCATAACATATTACACTGTAAATAACAATATTATAAAATGTCATTATTATAAAATTTTCCTAATTTAAAACTTGTTTTTGTTTTTTATCAAGAGAATATACTTCAGAAAGTAAACAAAGACTGAAGTGCACAATAAAAAAACACCATATAATGTTCATTTTAGGGACGCCACACCAAAACTGGGCAACTGGCTGCCATCAAAGTTATGGATGTTACACAAGATGAGGAAGAAGAGATAAAACTTGAAATTAATGTCCTTAAAAAATATTCCAACCACCGTAATATTGCTACCTATTATGGTGCTTTTATTAAAAAGAGCCCTCCTGGCAAGGATGATCAACTTTGGCTAGTGATGGAATATTGTGGTGCTGGTATGTATTATAAATAAAATAATTTTAATAATATTGATATTGTTTATTTAGTAATTAAACTAATTTAATTTCAATTTTAAAAAGTGTTTTTTGAAGTTATGTATTTTTTATATAATCTGTATATTTACCAATTATTAAAAATGAAAAACAATTTAGATAAAGTAAGATGATATTTAAGCAAGAGACAATTACAAAGCTTTTAGGATAATGTACATAAAGGGTGTGTTCACTTTTTATTGCTTTTAATTATAGCATCAGGTTAATGACCTTTAACTGAGACAAGAGGTCTGAGTAACACATAGTGAACAACAGTTAACCTTAAACATTAATTATTTTTATTAAATTATAAGTACAATTTATATTTACTATACAGAAATTCTATTTTGCTTAAACAGTGTTTATTATGGTTTACATAAGTTATCTATGAATATAGATCCAATTAGATTAAACCATGAAAATATCACACAAATAATTTTGTGTAAATATATTTTGAAACCAAAACAAAACCATTTTGCATTTCTTGTTATAATTAGCATTTCTGATTTATTGTAGGTTCTGTGACAGACTTGGTTAAGTCAACTAAGGGACAATCCCTAAAAGAAGAATGGATTTCATACATTTGCAGAGAAATATTAAGAGGCCTTAGCTATTTGCATTCTAACAAAGTTATTCACCGTGACATAAAAGGACAAAATGTACTTTTGACAGACAATGCTGAGGTTAAGCTTGGTATGTAAATTCTATTTTCACTCTTATTTTTATAATTATAGATAAAAATCTTGCGTAATACTATTTTATGAAATTGGTAAATAGATATAGATAGAATATAGAGGTAACAAGACAATGCAAATTATTGCTTTTCTACAAATTTGTGAGGCATTTGATTTTTATACAAAATACCCCTCCAGTTGGTAATTAAAGTAATATTTTTTTACATTACCAGAATTCTCTATATAGTATTAAGTTTATGTTGTATACAATATGGCATATTTTCCTGTTTAATTCATGTTTAGAGGCTGTATTGACACTAGGACTTTGTTCTGCCTAACCTGCTACATGTGGGATACAGTGTATTGTGTAAAAGTAAAAAAAATAAAAAGAAAAGTAAATAATAATTCATATCAGTCTTCATTTAGTTCTTCTTACTGTTAAATATAATAAGCTAAATAATACAAAACATATAAGACAGAAAGACAAGATGTGTATAATGACACAAAGCATAAAGTGGAGAACAAAGTGTCTCAACAATAAGTTCCCTGTGCCTGCTCTACTATATTCGGAATTCAGCATTGAGCTAAAAATTATTAATGTTTTCAATGTGTACAAAAAATGTCTTCTATTTTCTACAGTTGATTTCGGAGTATCCGCACAATTGGACAGAACTATTGGCAGGCGCAATACATTTATCGGTACTCCTTACTGGATGGCGCCGGAAGTAATTGCCTGCGATGAAAACCCTGAGGCCACATATGATAATCGCTCTGACCTTTGGTCACTGGGTATCACTGCGCTCGAGATGGCTGAGAGTCAACCACCTCTTTGTGATCTTCATCCTATGCGAGCTCTCTTCCTCATTCCAAGGTAATTTGTTTTTCTATATTGAATATATGTTTTCATTTTTACATATTGTTATATAAAAAAATATTTTGGTCTATTCAGTATAAGGATAAACTCTTAACATAGACTAAGATATTACTCTAAAAAAACTCATATAGCTTTTAAATTTAATATTGATCGAGAGTAATTAAATGTAATGTCTATCTTTTTTTACAGAAATCCACCACCACGCTTAAAGTCTAAGAAGTGGGCAAAAAAATTTCATAGTTTTATTGAGACTGTTCTTGTAAAAGACTATCATCAGCGACCTTATACTGAACAACTCTTGAAACATTCATTTATTAGGTAAATAATCATTAGTTGATATATTATTAATATTTTAACATTATATACTTTTAAATGAATATCAATTTATAGAAGCTATAAAAGATATTATATAATTATTGTTTATAAAAATACTAAAACACCAAGTTTATATCTTCGCTTCTCTCATATATTAGTATATGTTTATAACACTTCAAATTAAAAAATAAATAAAATATTTTCAGAGATCAGCCCACAGAAAGGCAAGTTAGAATACAGCTAAAGGATCATATAGATAGATGTAAGAAGAGAAAGCAGGACAATTCAGTCCGTGAAGACTACAAGTACTCAGGGTCGGAGGGAGAGGAGGAGGACAATGCGGTGGCCGGTGAGCCCTCCTCCATCGTGCACAACGCTGCCGCGCACCAGGGCGGCGACACGCTGCGCAGGAACTTCCAGCAAATACAAGAGGGCAGGTTAGCACATCTACACTTTTTTCATGTTAGAGTGATAATTAATTTTTTTTTATGTTTTTTATTTTATCAACCATATATCAAATAATTTTAAAGTTACTATGATGTTTATTCTGAGATTTTTTGCTGTGAATGTATTGACAAATGGTAATAATAATAAAAAAATATTATTAATAGTTTAATAATAGTAGAATACAAAAGAGGCAAATATGATAAACTTACGACTCAAATGGAAGTAATTAAAAGTTTATGTATAACACATTATGTGCCCCAGGTTGCTGCTGACAGAAATATGTTACCAAATCTTCTTAGTTTGAGCTATGTTGTAGTGAGTTTGACAGTGGTTGAGTTACCTATTATTATTTGGCATATTCATTTTAAAATATATTGAAATGTAACTAAAAAATAACGTATTTTAGAGCTGCCGCTGAAGCACAACAACCCCAGCCGCCGCCGAAACGCAATAGCAAACGCGAAGAACGTGAGGAAATACCAGGTAACATACACTTATACATTAATGTCTATAGTTATTTATGTCTGTAATTTAATCATTTCTTATAGGTAAAGTTTAAATGTAAATTAACTATTAATATTAACTCATCCCAACAACAATTTTATCCTCTCATATTGATAACATAAATACAGAATATGATTAATTATAGCAGTAATTTCAAATATAAAATATCATAAAACTTACCGATTATTATTAAGTAAATTAATTATGTTTTATAGATTTATAAATGATAATAGTAAGATTTTTCGTTATTTTTTATTGAAAAACATAAGAAATTTAAATTCATATAGGATCATGTTTAACAAGTAAAAAACTATTGATTGTGTCAACAGAACCTGGCCCGCCAGCGCGGCCGTCCATTCCACAAAGACTGATTGTAGTGCCCGATCCACAGGCACAACAGCCAAATAGATATAGGTACTTGTATACTTAATTCAGTAATTCAGAGCGCATTTATTATTGTAATAGAACCCAAAACAATGATTTTTCAATTTTTTGTCTGTTTGTCTTTGTATTTATTTAAGCTAATCTCATTCACCATTGGATTATGGCAACCTTCGCTTGACATTTACTTTTTGTTTTATTATAATCAGGTCATAAATATAAGTTATATCAATTTATATTATGCTATTCGACAAAATTGCCACTTTCTAAAAGAGTTATTCAACTGTCTTTTTGAATTGGCGAAATCATGTTAGTGCTTGCAAAAGCCTGCTTGAATAAAGAATTTTAATATCATTTTTTTAATTAAACTTGGAGTAGCAGTATAGATATGTATATAGATGTAGAATTATAATATAATGTTTTTGTTTAAACTATTTAGGCCACTTCCTCCAACGCCAAAGTCGTCGGGCTCGTCCAACAGCTCGGGCTCCAACAACGGCACGCCCCCGGCCGGCGGACCGCAGCCCCCGCAACGTGGATCACATCACATTTTTAAACCCATGGTACATAATATATTAATCTATATGTAATTATCTTTTGTTTTTGTGGTTACATTTTCTTTTGATGGTAACTGTTATTATTCTTCTATTATAATTTTTTTTTCATTACCATGGTAGTGCTAAAAAGTAGATGCAAATAAGAGTACTGAATTGTTGCTAGTATTGCTTATGATGAGATAAAAAGATATTTTTCCAAATCTATATTGAGCTATAGCTCAATATAGATTCACTATATCTGTTGTATGGCAAGATTTCAATGTTTATTATATTTCTTATGTGTTGTAATAATCAAGTATAGGAATATTTAAATGCATGAAATTTTCGCCTTTTATTGTACACGTGATGTTTTTATTTTATTAGCTTATGTTTTTGTTTTCATGTCACGCTGTTTTTCTTTGCACATCCGATATAATGACTGCAGCTCCCACCGCGAAGGCCAGAGGTAGGTTTAATTGTGCCCCCTCAAATTTATAAATTAGTGTTATGGTTGTTAAATAGTAATTTCGTATCGATGGAGGTATGTTGAACGTTTAACTTATAAATTTCAGGACTTGGATAAGTTAGCTGCTCAACTTAACGAGCTTGGGGTAGTTTCGGGCAACGAACCTCCAAACAGACCGCCGCGTGCGCCAACCAATGGACAAGGTAAGTCATAAATATCAAATGGATTACAATGTAGTATTAACCTCACACAACAGTTTGTAAAGTTTTCACAACTATTGCCAATCTCGCTTTTCACTGTTTCTGTAAAATACAAAGTTAAGTTTTTTTTATGCCTTCCAGTACAAAAGGTGTTTATAGTGGGAGTCCACATGATATGTATTACAAAACAATCAATCCTTTGTACTAGTTTCATTGCTAAGACTATAGATGTGAGCTATATGTTTGTATTTTTTAATAGAGACTTAACAACATCTATTCTTTATAAAGGTACTTATTTCTTATATATCATAGTTTTGTAAAGTAACTTAAGCCACACTTATGCTATACACTTATTCCTATATCCCAATTTTTTTTTCTTAATGTGGAAAAACACTATAACATGCTAAATAATACTGATTCACACCGTCGTGGCGCAGTGGCACAAGCGTGTGACTAGACACAACGATTATGGTTCAACCAATTGCCGCTCGGGAATGAAAATTTTACGTCTTCTTTGCTTTGTAAACTCGCACTCAACATGCAATGCCTCAAGAATTCGGCGGAAAGTGAGAAGGGGAGTGTATTAACACTAGGTTCCCTTTGCCTATCCCACTATATATTTCGCTGTATACCGTAGAACACAGTTATTAAGCTAAAAAAACTAATGCTTATAATCCATGTCAGGTCCAGTGGCAGCGCCGGAGCCCACTTTCGACGAGTCCGACAGCGACAGCGAGGCAGAGGAGAGCGGCGGCCGCGTGCGCAATGACGGCACGCTGCTCGCCAGCGACCCGCCTAAGCCGCTGTGAGTGCACGCCACTATACCGTATATGTTGTACCGTAACGAATTCGATTCGAAGCGACGGTTACGAATTCGATTTCTCGTCGAAGGAATTAATTATTTTCATATTCGTGCTCTGGTAAGAAGTAGTGTTGCGTTGATTTCCGCAACTTAACAAGCGATTAGAAAATTTTACGGAAAGCAATGTTTAACTATATGAGGGATATACAGTGAAGTTATAAAAAAGCATCAACCGCCATCATATTCGTACAACAATTTAAATGTATTAGTTGCTTTAAAATAATGCATATTTAACGTATCATATTTATTAATGACAACAATTTTTGTGTTTTCCCCCTTTTACTTTTATTTGCTTGTATTTGGTTCGCCCCGTTTCCGTTCGTTTGGTTTGCCTGTTAGTCCCGAGTTCTGCTATAGGCCGGGGCTGAGCGCGGTGTCGGAGGACGGGTGCGGCGGATGCGCGCCCACGCGGCCCCTGCCGCCCACGCCCGACGACGACGACCCGCGCGACGACTCGCACGCCGACCCGCACGCCGACCGCACGCTCGTAAAGCGGGTAAACGCACCTTCTCGTATTATGTGCTCCTAATGTTGATTACTTTGCGTTATTTATATTTGTCACTCACCCTGTATTTTTAATTTGGTGTTGCGTTTTAGCTGACCGCTTTAGATTAAGATTATTTGAGCAAAGGATTTTTTCCTCTTGCTAAGCTTTTTAATATATTTTTTTAATTGTTAGCGTGGACCAATCAATAAGCTTGATATTATAATAATGACAATATGTTATTGTAATAACGAGTTTAATTATATAAAAAAAATTAACTATCAATTGCTTGATCCATAATAAAAATTACAAATCTCATCACTAAATTTGTACCAATACAATATATATAATTTTTATCAGTAGGCATTTAAAATTTCAAGAACTTACATATCACGCCAAAGTAAGATTAGTGAGCGCAAAGTTTTTAATTTGTTAATTTTTTATTTATCATTTGTGTCACTTTATACTAAACATATTTAAAAAATATCAGAAAGAGGCTGGAAAAGATAAAAGACAATCAGACATCGACGAAGCCGTCCTCCTCAAAGATTGGGACTTTGCCAGATTTTTCCCATCGAAAAATGCTGAGATCAAAGAAGAGAAGCAAGACACTACTAAAGAGGCCGAACAAAAGCGTGCGCAACTCCAACGTCAGTCAAGAATTGAAATGGAGGATGCGTGGGCCAAGTACAAAGGGATCGCGACACCGCCTTCCCGTCACAAGCAATTATTCCATAAGCCCGTCGAGAAGTCAGCTCATGACAAATTGTCTGATATACTCAAATATAAAAAGGAGCAGGAAGCGGACCCCAATGGACCAAGCAGATTCTTTAGGGGATTCCGCCGAGAGAACTCTGATCTGCTTCCACTTTCCAGCACCAGGCACTCCGCTATATACTACCCGAAGCACGATAACCAAATCAGCGTCAACAAACCACTAAGATCTAGCGGAATCTTTAACAACTCTCGTAAGCAGTCGACGAAATCTCAAACGTCAGGGGAACCGATCCTAACAGACTTCATCAAAATGAACGACAGTCTGAAAATGGCTCAAAGACATGACACGAAAAACAGAGAGAGGAAGAGTCCGAACAATCCCACGGACGCATTAAAGAGTGTGGCCGTGCTGCTGCGGCAGGACAGCGCCGAGGCCTCGCCCGACGTGGTGAGGCCTCGCAGGGAGAAGACTGAGTCCGACATCATATTCCGAAGAAGCTCACAGTTAATTCGGCACAATGACCTAATACCGAGCGGGCAGGAAGCGGTAATCGCGCAGGATCAGGTAATTCCTCACTGCTCGGGATAGTTTGATTAATACCTTTTTACTTACGTTTGGTATGAGGGCTCTAATTATCTACTGCTGGCTGGTCTAACATAGCTGTATTGAACTAACCTTGCCGATGCTGTTTGTATTCTTGACGTCCTGTACGTGATTTTGTAGCTATGGGTGTGGGGCTATGGTGCAAGAACAGAGCGTGTGGGATTCGTTGAACTAAGCATATTTATTTATTTTTTATTTTTACTTAACTTATGAATAGAATGGTTTGATTATATTTTGATTATATTATTTTTGTTTGTTGAATTATAGTAGAATATTTGCTCACACGTCTTACGTTTTGGCGTGACTTATTATTATATATTATTTTTATTATATACGAAAAAAATTAGACATATCATGTAGCCAACAAGGTCATCAAGCATAAAAGTAACAATAAGTAGAAGTAGCTAGTCTCTCTAATAAAACTTACTCACCATAACATACCTACTAACACATGTCTGCGCGAATACCGTCTTCCTGCCACGACATTCAAAACATCCTCATCGATGAACCAATACTTTGTGCCAAAACTGTTTAAACTTAACAATAGCGGGAATGATCGCTAACGACTCACAGGAGCTGCAGATAATATATGAACATTCAACATAATTACGTTCTGTGAATGTGTTTTACATTGCATGTTTATGCCGTGTTTGTGTTTGTCACGCTATGCCAAATGCCGCAACGTAAAACAATAACTGCGCACACCGACGCCGTCACACTGAGCCCACTTTATTTTCTTCTATAATATTTTGTTAATTTTAGTTCTGACATTATGTTAGAAAAAAAATATGATTATTTCTGAATAAAAAGTATTCAATAGAAATTGTATAAAGCACGTATGTTGACAAATATAGATATTATTATTTTAACGATAATAAAATAATAATACTATTATTAATAGTTGCTGTCGCGGCGTCGGATTTACATGGAAATATAACATAAAGTTCACATATTATTTAACAAAACATAATTTATATTTTAGATATTACACAGTTTCGCCACTCAACACGCAATGCCTCCAGAATTCGACGGAAAGTGGGGACGGAGTGTCTAAAGACTAGCCTCTGCTTACCCTGCTGTGTGCGAGGATATAGCGTAAAGCTGATTATATTATATAAAGAAAATAATTTTATCGTGTTTTGTCTTAATAAAACAGTGCATTTTTGTATATATTAAATATTAATTACACGAGACACAAACAAAAATTTGACAATATAATAAATATTTTCTAATCTTAGGATAGTATGTTATTTGTACTTGTAAATGTTATGTTATATTAATTCATCAATCAGTAATAAAAACAACTCTTAATGCGCGCAAAATACAAATATGTCCATTTATACATATTTGTAATGTATACAGTATTCCTTTATATAAAGTTAAAAATAATATTGAAGCCAAGTCCAGATTTCTAAACTCATTTTTTTATTTGTTAAAAAGTTATTTGTTTACCTTAAAATTGTAATTTTTATAACAATTTTTTTATCGCAAAGCGTTTATGCAAATTAATATATAAAGGCTGTGGTCTGTTAACGATCAGTAATGCGACACAACAAGGTCATTGGAATCCTTTCCAATGACCTGAAATGAAGATGAAATGAAAAAAAAATATTGTCATTTTCCTTATTTTTTTATCTTATTTTAATTACTGATCGAAGTTAATATTTATAAACATCTATCTTACGTACAACAATAAAGACTAAAAAATAATTGTTGCATGTCATACTCGGAAAAATTATGTATATTCAAATTATTTTTTTAAACTTTTGTTTGATTAGTATACTACGAACATAATATGCTATACCCTATACATAATATATATCCAAACTATTAATTTATCTCAAAATTTTGGTAAGATGATCAAATATAACGTTTAGGGGCGATCAAGTAACAACGAGGGTAGCGGGTCGCGCACCAGCTCCGTGCTCCCCGACCTGCTGAGCCAAGCGGGGCAGCCCACCACGCCGCCGCGCCACGACAAGTCCACCAGCGAGGAGGTATGTACACGCCACCACTACCACCACCACCGCCACTGCCTACAAAGTTACAGCAGTAGGGTATTTGACATCTTTTTCTTTATACCAAGAGGACATATTATATGGTTTATATAAAAAATATATTAAATATAGTTGTGAAGTAACTAAATATTGCACGAGTCTAAGAAATATATTACACTATTATGGATTACAAAATTAATAAAATAATTATAGCGTTTAAATTATAAGATTTGTTTTAGTTTATATATTTGGAATCAATAAAAGACGTCAAATACCCTTGTAATGTCTTAAAAGTCAAATATTAGCTATTAAAAATTATAAGCATAAGCTCACTTCATATTAGCAGACTTCATATTATATTATATCAAATATTGCAGTTATATATTAAACTTTACGTTATAGTACTGATATTACACATTTCACTAAATCTGCTTAATGTTCAAGTGTTGTTCTACTACGCCACTATATATTTATAACCTGGGGCTCCTAATTTAACATTTTAAAAAATATTTACTTATTTACTTGCCAAATAATACATAACACAAATAAATACTCTGTACGTAGTGTGTGTTAAATATTTTAAATAATCACATTCATATCTAAACAACATTTTTCACAAAATATAAAAATAATTTTATAGATTATACATTTTATAATTTATTAAATAACCCGTAATATAGAGATGTACACATTAGGAGCTCCCGTTATCGCAACATGTGGTGCCAAGCTTTTAGTATAATAGTATTAATGTGATAATGGTTGTCAATCATGCAAACACCATGGAGCTACGGTCCGCGACCGGTTTGCAGACTGCTGTTATCACTACGTAAGTACGAATATCGCAACAAGAATGCTTCCATATAGCATATCATAGAATGTTTTTACACAAATCACTCCTTCTCTGTGTATGCTCTCTAGACAGCTTCCATATTTATTCATCCGCTGAATCATAAAATTCAGGCCTTGATGGTAGTTCCAAAAAAAAACGAGCCAGCTTTATAAACGCAACAGCCGGTATAATGGGTACTATTATAAGATCATAAATTTAGAAGAAAGTCTGATTTGTAAAACTGTAAAATATTTGTAAAACTAAGAAATATTAGTGTACATATCATGACTTAAAAATAAGAAAAATAAACAATACATTGACTTTACTTTTACTAAGTATTAATACCATTCAGAAATTACTTTATTTAAAAATCAACTGGAAACGTATATTACATAAATTGCTATCAACATTATTTTCCATCTGTCAGTGAAGTGCATGATGCACTAATTGTCAAACTATCGGTCTTTGCCTGCACAAATGTGTATATTATTACAAAAACAATTGCGCGAGATTATTTTTTGTAGATAATAGCATCGCAAATAACTTTCCTATCATATTCGAAATGTAAACTAATAATATGGGAGATGGATTTTTATTATTAACTAACAAAAACATTTAATGATATGATGCTAAGGTCCGCACTTCAGCATCTTATCTATGACTGTATATTACATATTATGAAACAATAAACAATTCCGGCCTGTATATAAATAGTAAAAGTGTATATTCTCTTTCAGTATAGGCAAGCGATCGCAGGAGGCACGCCCTCCACCCCCGCGCCCCACCACCACCACCACCCGCACATGCCCCCTCCCCCGTCCTCGGCGCAATCGACGCCATCCAAGTCGTTCGTGGCGGGGCCGGCGTCGCCGCTGCCCCCGCTGCAGCAGTCCCCGTCCAACTCGTCGGTGGGGTCGCAGCTGTCGCAACAGTTCCTCCCCTTGCAACAGAAGCAGCGCTCGTTCCTCACGTTTGGGTTTGGCGCGGGCTCCACGGGCAGCGGTACGGGCGGCTCCGGCAACGCGTCTCGCCGCGAGAGCCACGTCAACGTCAACGTCACGCCCACCGGCCACGACCTCTCCTCAGACACGCCCGAGATACGAAAATACAAAAAGAGGTTCAACTCGGAAATTCTGTGTGCGGCTCTTTGGGGTGAGTTTGCGCTAAATATAAAAAAACAATCTTCATACTTTTCTTATACGAATATTATTTGGCAGCGTTGGCTAATAGTAGTAAGAACTATTACCATTTCATATTATCTATATATATAAAAGGACTTGTCCTCACTGACTGAGGTAAGACTGAGACTGAGGTTTGAAAAATTTTAACCCTAAAGGGGTGAAATAGGGGTTGAAAGTTTGTATGGAAGAAAATTTAAATCAGCATCGATTTTAATAAAATTTTAAATTTAGATTTTTAAAAGTATTTAATTGTACACGTGTTTCATCGTTTTCTAGAATTCTCCCCCTAAGGGTGCATATAAGGGGTTGAAAGTTTGTATAGATTTTTTTTTAAATTGGCACCAATTTTTATAAAATTTGAAATGCAGACTCTTAAAAGTATATAATTGAACATGTGTTTCATGGTTTTCTAGAATTGACCCCCTAATGGTGCAAATGAGGGGTTGAAAGTTTGTATGGAAAAATCTTTAAATCGCCACAGATTTTTATAAAGTTAGAAATTTAGACTCTTAAAAACATTTCATTGAACACATGTTTTATGGTTTATTAGAATTCACCCCCAAAATACGCAAGCGAAGCTGCGCGCGTCTGCTAGCAGTAAAATATAACTTCTACTGTAGCATCTCAAAAGTGAGATGGTTATTATTATTCACATATAACAGCTTATAAGTAACATTTATTATTTTATGCATATTAGATAAAAGAAAATGATTTATATCCATTTTTACTAACCCATGTAGTTCATGATATTAATTAAATTATATCATTAATGGAATAGAAATAGCAAATACTAATAGTGTTATGAAACTAGTTACTAATAATAATGCTATTATTAAATGTCGTTTATTAATCTAATTCTTAGGTGTGAATCTCCTTATTGGAACTGAAAATGGTTTGATGCTGCTGGATCGTTCTGGCCAGGGCAAAGTTTATCAATTGATCTCAAGACGCCGCTTCCAACAGATGGAAGTGTTAGAGGGACAAAATATACTTATAACCGTGTCCGGTAAAAAGAATCGCGTACGAGTGTATTATTTGAGCTGGTTAAAGTCCAAGATATTACGGACAGATGGCTTAAGTGACGTAAGTAACGTACCTTCAAATGATCTATTAATTAATTTGAATTCGTGAAATCAACGAGAGTTATAAATTGTTGTCTAATTTTTTATTTAATTTTTAGCAAGTAGAAAGGAGAAACGGTTGGATAAATGTAGGAGAATTACAGGGTGCTGTTCATTTTCGTATAGTCAAGTATGAGCGGATCAAGTTTTTGGTTATCGCTCTTAAGGATTCTATCGAAATTTATGCTTGGGCTCCAAAACCATATCACAAATTTATGGCCTTCAAAAGTTTTGGGGATTTACAGCATAGGTAATTAATATTTTTTTGTGGATGATAAGAAACGTGCCTATTTGTAATCGAATTCTTTTTTCAAATAGGAAGACATTCTATATTTGTTACCTCCATTCTATATATTTTTTTATTATTCATTTGTTAATTTTTATTTTCAGACCTTTGTTAGTTGATTTGACTATAGAAGAAGGGACAAGACTGAAAGTAATCTATGGATCTGCAGATGGTTTCCATGCTGTTGATCTTGATACTGCCAGTGTATATGACATATATATTCCAAAACATGTAAGTAAAAAATTTGATTGTTTAAAATCGTGATGGAAATTTGTGTCTGTTATGTGATGTATGGGTTATTTTCCAATGTTTAAAATTATTTTATTTTATTAAAAAATACAATCCTACTAATATTACAAATGTAAAAGTAATAAAAACTAATATTACTTTATCAGCATGGATGTATGTTAGTTTTACTTTCACCCAAAAACTACTGAACAGATTTAGATGAAACTACAGTCATATATCATATCATTCATAGATTAAACTATACATCAGAACAACACACAGACCACATTTATGTAAAGATTTTGTATAATTTGGCTACAATGATGGATTCAGTCAGTTCAGAATAACATTTTCTATTGACTTTGCTGCCTTCAAATACAAATATTTATATAATTACTTTATCATTTGCTTTTCAGACCCAAGGAGCTATTGTTCCTCACTGTATTGTACCACTGCCAAATTCTAATGGAGTGCAGCTATTATTATGCTATGATAATGAAGGTGTTTATGTCAATACATACGGAAGGGTCAGCAAAAATATTGTATTGCAGGTAGAATTACTACATTTTCATAACATTACACATAGGATGTAGATATAGTAAAGATTTTGTATTACCAACCTTTGATTAAGTCAAAAGTTTAATGTCACAGACTACTCATAAGTACAACTTTGTAAACAATATGTATAAATTTGTGCATGAGACCATTACCTATTACGTTATTAGACGTTATATGCACTTCACAATTTATCCCCCAGGGTAGGCAAACGACCTAGTGTTAAGACACTTCATACCCCACTTTTCTGCCCAGTTTTGGAGATATTTTGAACATTCGTTTATTGACAGTTATTTTATAGTATTTTTTTGTTTTAGTGGGGTGAGATGCCTACATCTGTTGCATATATAGGTACAGGACAAATAATGGGGTGGGGCAATAAAGCCATTGAAATACGCTCTGTTGAGAGTGGCCATCTCGATGGCGTTTTTATGCACAAAAAAGCCCAACGGCTGAAATTTTTATGCGAGCGCAATGACAAAGTATTCTTCTCATCTGCCAAAGGTGGTTCATCTTGTCAAATATACTTTATGACTTTAAACAAACCAGGGATGGCCAATTGGTAGTGGCAGGACGCAGCTGACGCCGACGACGTTCAGCTTATGTGATGCGATGCCATTGACATGCCAGTATTTTATTCTGAGACAAAATTCAATCATGTGCTTTGGCCATTCGAAATTCAAAGACTTGTGATAATGACAGATTATATGCTCAAAAGACAAACCACAAATTATTACAATTTACATTTTCGCATTTGAGAATCTTATCTTTTAACAAATGTGGCATTTTGTACTGAATACTGTAATTTCAATACAAGCTACTAAGGAATATATATTATTAAGCAATAACCTATAGATTAAATGTTTTGATATTGACGATTATTCTTAAGTAAGTTAATAAAATGCTTAGGTTTTATGTTGCTGGTGTTAATTTCTGTATGAAAATATAATTCAAATCTAACTATCAACTCATATTATGCCATATTTTATTGTTTATAATGTTAAGCTAGATGGGTGATAACTAATGATTCATAAAAATTTATGTTATTATGTTTAATGAACATAAAAATAATCAATGACGTATAATTTTTTTATAATTAACGATCAGTGAACTTACAAATAATATTTAGTCACTGTAAATTACTCTTCATTCTATAAGATTCACTTAAGAAATTGGCACTTAGTGGAATCACTGTATATGATAATTATCACATTCAAACTGCAATAATTTTATTAATGGATAAATCCTTAAATTTGGTACTATTTATTATTTATTTGTTATGTACTATATTATTTACATGTATAAAGATGTAACTGTGCATATTGAAAATTATATATTTAATGTCTTTTTATTTGAAATACCTTAGCCCAATAAATCACAAAATATAATAGTTGATTCATTATTTGACACCGAAATTAGCTTTTTTTAAAAAGTGAGTATTCCAAGGATATTATTCATCATAGGTAAGTACCTAGTTTTAAGCAAATCTTATACCTACAAGATATAGATTTTGTCTAAAACATTTTACAGTACATTTGTTGGTCAATAAACATATTGAGACAACTTCTTCAATGCAAAATATGATTTAAAAAGCAAACCAATCATACTTGCTTGCTTCATATATATTTTTGAGTTTTTTATTTACATTGTTCTCTTATTATAAATGTTAAAAACTATGGCAAAATACTATTGGAAAAAATAAAAATTTGAATGTACAGTGGAACCTTGATTATCCGTTATCAGTTTCCTCAGTCCATCCGTATAGGATTCACAAATTATCTGGACTATCAACCATGAATATTATTTTATACAATGAAACCTAAAATAATGTTTATATGTATAATCATATGTTAGAAAATAATAATAATTTCTTAATAAATGTTGATTTTTGTTAATATGTACTTGTTGCTTTTAATAGATATTTGCACAAAACTAGCTTTTTTTATAGATCAGATCATCCAAATGACCAATGACAAAAATTTGTCCAGTTAATCGAGTTTCTAGTGTAGTGGTTTTCTAAATAAGTACTTTTCTTTGTTCAGTGTGGAATAAAACTTTAAAAATGTCAAAAAAAGTATCTAACTTCAACTTCACATTTGCTTTCAGATTTCATTTTCACACAAGAGACTAGTTATTTTAAATAATACATAGGCCATTTAATTGTAGATATAATATTGTTTTATAATTTTAATAAATGAACTTAATGTACTGAACTAAACCTACACGGAACATAAAAATAACAATCATAGAAAATATATTCAAATTATGCAGAAAATAATCCAGCTCTTGATAATCCTTCAGATTCTTTATCAGATATTGGGACTAACATTAAGCCTGGAACAGGTGGTTGCATTTCTATATCTCTTAAATTATTAACTTTTATCTTTAGATTACTACGAAGTTTATTTATATCTATATTTATTTGCTTTTGATCTGCCTCTAATAAAGATATTGTAGCGTTTAAATTATGTTTTACTAAGGTTGAGCCAACTGTCACCCAACAGTTTGCTACGGATGATTTTAACAGTTCTCTTAAGGCTTCTCTGTTTTCATTTCTTCTTTTATCCAACATTATAATTTCCTTTTTGTCATTTAATATTTCCTCAGCTAGATTTTCTACTGAAATAAGATATTTTAAAACCTTAGAAGGATCCTCCATTGTAAAGAATTTTCAGAAAACAGTCGGATCGAACAACAATTATGACAGTGTCAATTTTATTGTCAAAATTACAGATTACAGAACACATATACAGAGTAGGTAGAGAGAACTTGGTGTTAAGATACTCCGTTCACCACTTTCTGCCTAATTCTGGGGGCATTGTGTGTTGAGTGGCAGAACTCAACGCCGCGCTTTTTGCATCGACACCAGAGCAAAGAAATGGAAATATAAATTTAAATAAATATTTCATCACTTCGAGTGGGGATCGTACCCATAACCAGTTGGTTTTACAGTCACACTTTGTGCCCCTGCGCCACAACTGGCCTCACATACAAAATATCCAATATCGAAAATTGTTTCAAAAACCATATATTCTTTATATTTACCTAAATAAAGTCACTAGAATTCAAAAACCCTAATCAATACGAACGAACGGAAATAAAGTAAAAGTATTGAGAGCTGAACATTTGGGTCGTGACATCTGGCAATAGAAATTTTAACCTAATTACTTATACACCGTTAATTAAGAGAAATGCTAACCTCGTAGAGAAGAGTTTTGATAAATATATTTTAATTTTTATTGAGATTTTTGTACATTTTGTATAAATAATACTCCTTGTATTTTAAAAGTGTGTGCATAATTAATATATCGATATGTCTACACTATATATTGATAAATATCCATATATCGATATTTTTTCTCACTTCTGACATCCCTCTCATATGATATCGCAAGCATCTTATAGTCTGTGGTCTTATTCTATTTCCTGCGTGAGATTTTGATTTTTGGGCCTTGGCGTTCGCGCTTACAACGCCTCCATGTGACTGATCTATAAGCAGATTCGCTCCCGCCATTTTGTCACAAAGTTAACGCTATTTTTCTAGCCAGTCTTACCTTTGATTATATTCATTAAAAACAAATGGAAACAATTACATTTGTTTAATAATTGCCAGAATTATACGTGAATAATTCTTAAGACTAAATATGGATGGTCCAAACCGGGGCTTCCGCGGAGGACGCGGTGGTCCGGGTCCTCGCGGTCGTGGAGGCTTTGATATGCGTGGAAGGTAATCTACTACATCAACTCTTACTACTATTCCTTGTTGTTGGATAATATTTAAGTACTGCATACTTTTATAATAATGTTATCAGCTACATGTGAAGAGTAAAATTATATTCTATGAATGGAGAGGTTATTTTATATTCCTATTCTATTTTTTTAGGGGTGGACCAGTGATGCGTGGTCGAGGTGGACCACCTAGGGGCGGTGGATTACCACGTGGGGGCCCTCGTGGAGGTTTTCGTGGGCTTCCAATGCGTGGAGGTGGCGGCGACAGAGGAGGACGATTCCCACCAGGGCCTCAAGGGCCCGGCCCTCATCCTGTCCCTACTATTGAATCTCGAGGTACTCTACAAAATATGCTTAATATCTTTGTTTTCTAATCAACTTCTTATAATTCTTTTTTTAGAGTAATAGTGCAATATAATTACACTGCATATTCACTATAACCTCTAACTCTCTGTATGAAGATCTGATGTAGAAATATGTTAGTATACTTTAAAACTTACAAAATTTCAAAATAGGCTTGATATTAATATTTAATGTATAAAAATTGATTGAGGCCAATGGTGGCATAGGGGCACAAAGTGTGGACTAAACGCAACGGGTTGTAAGTTTGGTCCCCACTCGAGGGTATGAATTATCATTTATGAATATTTTCTTTTTTCGTTCTGGGCGCTGTTGAATTCCGCCACTTAACGCTCAATAGCTTCAATTCAAAATTCGCCAGAAAGTCTGGAATGGAGTGTCTTAACATTAGATTCTGCCTACTCTACTGTGTGCAGCATACAGTGACCTGATTTATTTTATTTTAATTTTTGTATAAAAATATCGATTGTGTTGTATTGTTATTGTATTATTGTAATTAATTTAACTATTCTTGTGCAGGAGGAGGGTTTAATAACAATAGAGGTGGTCCCGGTGGAATGAGAGGAAGAGGTGGTAGAGGAAGAGGAGACTTTGGACCACGAAATGACCGAGGTGGACGTGGAATGCCAATGAGAGGTAAATACTTTTTTCTTTTGACGATTAAATAATATTATGATGTTCTTTTTCTGCTTATTTTTGTGACGTGACAGGTGAGGGAATGTTATATGTTTAATTATATGTAATTAAATATTTTCTCTTTTCTGTCTTCTATAATTTTTTGTTAAGGGTAATGATTTCACAAAATTCAAAACAGAGGTTTTGTGCTCCAGTGATAGAACTCATAGTCAAATTTTATTGAATCAGACTAGAAAGACAGTAATATTACAAAAAAGTAATAAGTAAAGATGTTATGTGTTTATCTTAATGAGCCATTACATGTCTCTCTTTAGTTTAAACGTTGTGATACAGTTATCACAATTTAAAGTGAGGACAGGTGGAAATATTCCAATTTAAATTTTAAAATTACTTTTTACTGAGAACATTATTAAAAAAATGCATTTACATTTGAGGCTAGTTGTGGCACAGGGGCACAGTGTGACTGTTAAAATGTTGATTTGATCCCTAGTCGAGGAAATATAATATTTATTTATATTTTAATTTCTTCACTGGTGTTGAGATAAAGTGTGGCTTTGAGTTCCACTCAACACGGAATGGCTTAAGAATTTGCTGCAAAGTGGGAAACAAGTATCTTAATGCTATGGTCCAGAGGAAACAGAATAGGCGTCTGTCTATCCTACTGTGTGCTTAATATAGTGTGAAGCTGATTTTATTTTGGCTTTTTCTTTTAATTTTAAAATATTTTTTAAGTCCTTTAATATGTGACTAAGACTCCCTATAACATGCAGATTGCTGGAATCAGCAGAAAGAAATAACCCAAAGTTGTGTATGACACATTTTAATGTGCCTTAGGTAACTCTGATCACAATTTTAAGCTTTCTCAGTAAATGGCCTATCCTATACAAATAATATGCCAATTTTAACCAGTAGTTCTTGAGATTAATGTGCTTAACAAAAAAATATTAAAAATTTAGGCTATTTGGTCTAGTCTAGTTAACTATTGATAACATAATTTTTTAAATTCAATGAAAATTAATAAATTTATATTTTCTTATAACTTAGGTAGGGGAGGAAGAGGTGGACATGGACCACCAAGTGGGCCACCTGGTGGCCCTGGACCTCACCCAGGACCAGGGATGCATGGTCCTCCTGTGCAAGCTCCTGGACCTAATATTCCAACAAGAGCAGCACCAGTACCGCATCCAGTAAGTGGAGGAGCACAAGGTGGTGCATACAAAAGGGGTGGTGGCCCCCCACATGGTGGTCCAGGTGGCCCCCCAAAACGGGGAAGGTAAATACCTATACAAAAATATTTTGGTATTATTATTAATTGAAATATGTTTGGGTAACTACTTTGTTTGTGTGTGGATACAATGTCTATAAAAGACTTTTTATTTCTATCATTACAGCAAGTGAAACAATTAGGGGGAGAAACCAAGATAGTTATATCTTTATCATATATTTTTTTTGTTCTGTGATGTATTTCATATATATTTCTTTTTATATAGTTTTATGGTATTGAGTATAGAATAATTTGTAAGTATTATTGTTCAGGTTTGAAGGTCCGCGAGGAGGAGGTGGAGGTCGCCCACCACCACCAACAGGCTATCAAGCATCTGCACCACCACACAATCCACATAATCCACCAGCATCTAATGGATATGGACCACCATCGTAAGTTGTTTAAAATTTATCCTAATATTTTTTGTATCACAAATACTTCTGTAACTATTGTAAAACTTAATAAATATTATGGAAAAAGTTTATTATATTGGTAATCTAAATGATGATCCTGTAACACGATAGGAATGTGCCGTCTGATACATACATGACGCTTCATATAATACTGAATTATTTAAATTATTTATACACTTTAGAATTCATAAGATTTTGTTTTAATTGCAAACTCTCTTTTTAGGCATACTGGATATCAGCCCTATGAACAACCAGTACCAGAACCCTATCCATCTCAATCATACAACACATCAAGGTAATTAACTAAGGAGTAAAAAATAATAATTTTAATAAAACATACAGTTGAATTGATAACCTCCTTTTCTTACAGAAGTTGGTTAAAAAAAAAATATATATATTTTTAATTAGAATGATGAAAATAATGACATGATAGGAATTGCCGTCTGATACTTAGATGCAGATATTCAATATTCTGAATAATTAAAAGATTTTATGGTCTATAATAAGTTGTTGCTCCTTTTTCAATATACTTATTTTTCCAGTGCATATCAAAGCAACTACTCATCACAAGCTCCAGCTCAACCCAGTTCTGGCTACAACTCTGGTGGATATGGATCCAATTATGGATATTCCACTGGGAGTCAACAAGGTTATGAAAATGAAAGCTATAGGTAATATTATTATATTTTTATTACTATTATATTTTTATGAACATTTAGCATAAAATGTAGGTTAACTTTTTTTACTTATTTTATATTATATACAAAAGTATTGTGTATGTAATGTAATGATTTTGCAAACAATGCAAAAATTATTTTGTTTAATAATTTATATAAAAAAAATTTCAAATAGCAACCCTGGTGGGGCTGGTGACGCTGGCTATGGATCAGCTGGACCAGAATATCGCGGCGCAGCGCCTGCCTACGATTCCTATTCACAGCCTTGTTACAACACTTATCAGCAGCCTCAGTCCCAGTACAATAACACATATGGTAAGTACGAAATATAATATGTTGCTGTTCCTGTGATACAACATGGCCATCAATCTAAGTCATATAGGTAAATTATTGGTTAGTTTAAGTTAGTAGGTTACTCGATGATCTCTTTTTAATATGTAGGAATAAATAATATGATCTTATGATATTATATTAAATATGTCTGGTTTTATTATTTACTAATGACACTATTGTCTAAATATAAAACTTTATTGCAATTATAAGAAAGACATATTATTAGTTACAGCTATTAATACATAAGAAATAGAAAAATCCCAAATTATTCAAAGCTAAGACAATTATCATGTATGTAGGTACAAAGTGAACATGTGAAGAATAATGCTAAATATATGCAATGTATGTAATACTCCTCTGTAGTCAGGCAATGCTCCATAGTCCTAAAATATTTCATAATTAATATCCACTATATACATTGGACAAAAGTAGGAAAATATATAAAGATAAAGGAAAGACAAAATATAATTGCACAAAAGATATATCATATAAGTTAGTAGCTCTAGCTGCCATGAATGGATAATAGAAATATTAAGAAGGTTAAAATTAGGTAAATTTGGAGTAATAACTAATTACAATCTATGAACAGTAGAAACAATAATGTACTATAAACAATGTCATTTATATTAATTAATATATTACTTTCAGAAAGATGACTTAATATACAGTTTCTATTTATATTCAATGAAATATTTACTTTAGTAGTAATAGTACAGAGCATGAATAACTCATATAGATGTCTATTTAATGAAAGAATATGAAGTTTTTTTTATTGATAAAACACTCCAATATAATTAATTATAAGGATATCAGTAAAATAATATCAGAATACTAACCATGATATATACAAAGAAGCTTTGTTTTAAATAATTATTTGAAGCTTTTTAGACCAATATTGGGTGAAGCATCAATGTTTTTGTTATTGTTTGTATTACAGGCAGTTGGTGATGTTTGACTAAGAAAAAGTATGAACCATCTATATGCAACACTATATGTTAGTAGCCGGATCAATTTTCTGAAGCATTAATGGATGCAATGGTTTATTTATTTTTGTCGTAATTAGGTTGAATTTAACATTTTAAATTAAAATTGACATTAGAAAGAAGACAATGTTATTGATAAAATTGCATATTTTATAATTATAAATGTAGGATTTCTCTGAATTCAACTTTATAAATTTGTTTCTTTTACAAGTCAATATATTAAATGGGATTTATAATATATACATTTTGTATTAACATAATATGTGTAACAGATGGTATGAGTAGATACCATGTCTAGAAATTAAGAAAAATTCGTAATAAAATTATAAAAGAGAAACTGTGTGCAATTTATTTACTGATTTCAGAATACTAAATAGATGGTAAATTACTTTAGTATATATACCTATTATACGATTAATAATGACCAATAACTTTATGTTGACAGCATTACATAAAAGAAAATTTCTTTTCTTTAAGATATAATAATGAATAGTATTAAATTAAATGTTTTAATTGTTAAATATTGTTTAGTAATTAAAACATACATTAAAATAAAAGTGAATAACTGATATTTATAGTATTTTATAAATGTTGCTAGTACAGATAAAATACAGGTTAATTTAACCTAAGTCTTTGAAGCAATATAAAAGTAATATAATATTAATAAGATATTTAATTTTTTTATATTAAAATGTTTTTTATTTACTTACTAAAATGCATTATTCTAAATTGGGACAAAGGTCATAGACCTAAAACTTCATGTGAGCAGCACCAGTAACAATTAACGAGAGTAGTTTTAACTACAGGTTGGAGATTATAATTATTGATGAATGACAGGTAATCATTATTTACTCATATATTTTTAGTATTTTAACCTAATTTACGACATCGGCTTTGTAGTAGGTGAAATGTAACGATATACAAACAATTACCAAATAGAAAATATGTTTTTTCAGCTATATAAATAAATATAAGGTCATGCTCTACGGCAGTATTAAATAATACTTTGTATGGTACATTGCTTTCTATACTATATTAAGAAATGTCTTAGCTTAATATGAGATAACATGAGAAATAAATATATTATTGGACTTAAAATATGACATACTAAAGTATGTATGTAGTTCATATGGTATAAGAAAAATAGGTACATGATAATGAATATGTGTTATATAAAAACAAAATAGGTTTAAATAAATGTAGTGGAAATAATATAGTCAAACAGCTCTCAGTATATGTATTTTGAAATATTTTAAATTAATATATATTTTTTTTATTATTAATATAATTATGTTATTATTATATACATTACTATTTAAATTTAATATATTACTTGATTTTCAGGTTGAATGTGACCAGACATTGAAAATATAAAAAGAAAGCACTAATTTTGCTTAAAGATATTGAAGTTGTCGAAATGGAAGCCGTTTGAAAGACAGGTAACTTTTTTTCAGCTGAGTCGTGGCCGCCGTGAAGTATAGATGGCTGGTCAGATTTGAGGATTATTTTTTTTCTCTTAATTATTTTTTCCTGAGTAAACAATGTGCATGAGTACGGAAAATCTAACTTCAGGGTGGCCACTACACGTTGAAAGTGCTTTACCGCAGCACAACTCAGTCAAGTTAGTTCAAGTTAGTTAAATCAATGAATCCAATTATAAACTTAAATAAGTTTATATAATACTTAGAATCCTTCAAAATACGTCAGGCTTGTATACTAAACTACAAATTATGATAAAATTCCACTCACAAATTTGCAATAATAGAATGTTTTTTTCCTATATTAAGTGATTAGTTCTTCTATTATTTTACTATTCTATTTATAATCATAAGGACAGAAATTTAAATCAGTATTTTCCTTTTATTTCAGGTCTGAGATTGGAGTGAGGCAGGATTTATCAAGCAATACTATTCAGACTTCACTAATAGTCTGTGTAATACATAATTATGTTATATTACAATTGGATTTGTACCTTTTTAAACACTAATCATACATGATATATGTTTATTTGTACATTTTAATTCTAAAGTTCAATACTGGGAGTTGGGCATTAAAGCAAGATAAAAATTAACAAACTATTCAATATAATAGAAATAATATTGTTTATTATTTATAAATACCATTTCAATTTAAGTACTTTATACTTCTTTAATTCTGTTATTAGTCCTTTCATGGAGTGGTAGCAACAATCTTTTATTACTTCTTTCCTACTAACATTTATTTTAAATACTGTTTCTTTTATTCTTACCATCAAATATGCTCCCAGACTCAAATAATGACGGTGAATTATGTTGAATAAAATTTTATAATCTATTTCAATATTTTTTTTTTTCATAACCTTTTTTTTTTATGTTATTATTTTGCGACTTTGGTCAATTAAATTAGAATATTCAGAGGTGATAATGAGCAGTTTGTAAATACGGGCTTTAGACGTACGAGTAAACGTCCGTGGATTTGACGCCATCGTGGCGCAGGGGCTTAAGCTTGCGACTAAACAAGGGGTTCGATTCCCACTTGCGGCAATGAAATGTTTAATATTATCGTTTCCTCGCTGTGGTAAGAAGACTCGTGTCGTTTGCCACTCGACACGCAATTCGGCGGAAAGTGGTAAACGGAATGTCTTAACACTTTGTTCCCTCTGCTATCCTGCTGTATGCGGGAAGCTAAAATAAATGCTTAACATTAGTCCCACTAATACTTAAAAACGGCTGGACCAATTTGAATGCGATTTTATATGCATATATATTCAATAGGTTCCTGGATGGCATTCTAATAATAATAATTGTAATGACAACATAATTTATATTCAGGAATCATCATATTCGGAAAATTTACTCAGCACGGTGATCATGCTTTGACGATATAAATGAAAATCAAGGGTTAGAAATAACTAACGTGGAGCTAGACACCAGGTGGTTGAGATTGGTTGATAAATATGGGGCTTTAAAATAGGTGTAATTTATTAAAAGTGCCTATAAAAATGTTGATATTTTTTAATTACTAAATTCATATTAATTAGTTTGTCTTAGATAATGACTTAATATATTAACTTTAATATTATATATTTCTAGTCTGATATATAGGCTGGTACCGAGATATCCAAAAACAAAATCATATATTCATGAAAAGTAATTTAAACATAGTGTAATGATTATAAAATGTCTAATTTAATGCATATGAATAATGGTTAAACATGGTACATTAAGTAATAAATTATTTAGTAAGACAATATTCAACAAGATCAGAGAATAAAATTTTTATTTTATTATCATTTAAGCTCCTATTGATAAATAGTTAAAAAATTTCGTTATTTATGGTTTGATTGATATATTTAATAATTTAGTAAAATAAAACGAAAAAATATATTAAGTAATTTATTAACTAAACTGTTGCCTCAGGCAAGGTCGTAATGATGTCAGAATCTCCTGGGTCTGTGATAGCTAATGTGCACACCCTGTAGTACTTTCCGCAAGCAGTACCTAACTCAATGTTGTTACCGCTATAATGATGGACACCAGTTTTGGCGAGTAGAGCATAGTACTCAATCTCTGATTTCCTGTAAATATATGTAATTTATAAATCTAGTATGATTCATAACATAAGATAATCAAGTCATAAGAAATTGCTCCGATAAATAGATGTTTTATATCTCACCTATCAGGATTTGCATCGAGATGCAAATGGATTTAGACTACTCCATAGGGTTCCCATGAATGTTGTGATTCAATAATACATTTTTAACAATATTGAATAAATTATGCAAAAGATAAATATTACCTAGTATATAAAATTTAATTAATAATTGTGTTAATGATTATTATATGTATTATAAAATCACTTTTTAGGGATACCATACTTCTTTGTCTAAAGACTCCATATGCTTCCCATTAAAAAAAGTAATAGGGAACTCTACTTCTCAGTAGTCTCACCTCAATGGGGGTGCATTCTTTGCAATGATGACCAGTTTTGCTTTTCCTTGACGTAAAGTTTTTAATGTTTGCTTGTATCCTAAGCAGTATTTGCCAGATTTCATTACTAGAGCCAATCGAGAGTTGATTGACTCGATGGTCTTTTTCTGTAAACAAAATATATCTTGTTAATATGAGTGACCAATTATTTAAAACTTTTAAAAGAACATAAACGAAGTTTAAAGGTAATAAACGTATAGTTTAAACATGAACAGCTAAATAAGAAGGGGCGTCAGGTAGAAAATTATAACCTATAAATGTACGTTACATCCTCAACCCCACAAATTACAGAAAATGTGAGCCTATCGAGAAACGTATAGTTTAGGACTTATTTTGATGTGTTAAATATATTTTAATTATAGATAACTATTTAACAAGTCCCCAAGTAGTAATATTATAAAGACCACGTGTAACAAACCTGCTTCTTGGCTGCAACCATTTTGTTGAGCGTTGATATGAAATATCACTGTAATAAAATAGAAACGTTTTATATTCCAACAAAATACTTCATATATATAATATACACGAAATAAATTAAAAAAATAAACCGAGCACTTGCCTCTTCAAGCTTCACCGATGTAAAAGGAATGATTTTTTACACAGACAGCCAATGGCAGATCTTAAATTCACAGATAATGTTAAAACGGATTGAATGGAATACTTTTAAATAATTAAAATTTAAAATGAGACCTAAGAAATAAATTTTAAAAATTATTTCTGCCTATTCAATGATTTTTATATTTCTTTTGTTAAAACTTACAATTTTTTTTTCTGCATGCACAAAAAAAAATATGCTGACATCAGCTGACATATTTCAATGACAGTTTCGTAGGCTAATTTTTATTTCAATATATATGCCAATGTCAACTGTGCGTACGTTTTTACTGACTTCTTCTGTTATAATAGTAGCCGATAGCATTGCAAATTTACATAATATAGTATATTAAGTTGAATAGGAAATTAACACTTATGTCTACACTTTACATATTCATTTCAGTCGGAACTCGGTAGTCTTATAGAGCTATCGAGTCTTACGAGACCGATAGGCACTTGTAGTTATTTACTTTGATGACGCAAGCGAACTATATCGTATTTATTGTTAAATTGCAAATAAATATTTTATGTTAAAATTTACTGAATTATAATGTCGGCCAAAGTTCAAAAAAAGAGTAAATCGGAACCTTCTGCTTTAGCAAAATTATATCTACTAGCCTACAACAGTGTTCAAACATTGGGGTAAGTAATATTGTTAATATATATATTTTTGTACATTTGTAATTGTCGTATATATTATTTGAAAATATTAAGCTACTTTATTTTAATATTTTTTATGAACTATATATTTTATTTAAACTTACAAATTTATCGTAACTTCGTAATTGTGTTTACAAAAATCCGACTTTGATAATTAAAGAAATAGTAATTTATTAGTACTGTTATATAATTATAATGTGAAATAATAACTATATTATTTTATATACAAGTTACATATTACATAATTAAACAATACATTAATCGAAGCATAATTTACGCAACTTTCACATTGAGCGTTTCCACAAAACAAAATAGTAAATTTTAAATGTCAAATATACTTAATACTTAGAAAGTTAACCACGCCCGGAGAAAACTGTTTTGTTAAGCTATCTTTACGTCTGTTAGGCACGTACGTCTTTTCTCTTTAACTTCGTTAAAAATATTCGTTCAGGTTTGCGCTATATATGATTTTTTAAACTAATAAAAAATGTATCTTTTAAAATGATCTATTCTTTAATATGTATAGAATGCACCTACATAAACTAAATAAAATACAAAGCCGTAGCTACAATTTCGTTCGAAGTAAATTGGTGTCTCTTCGAAGTTATATTATAAGTTCGTAAGAAAAAAGCCTTTACTATAAATAATTTATATTGTAATCTATGTAGTTATTTTTACGAGAACAAGTAACAACTTAACAATTAACCTTATAAAAATATCACACAGGTTGAATGCGCCAAATAATATTAAATTATTTACACATAAATTTTTGGTTTTCAGAGGTTTGCTTCCAATAAACTGTATATTTTATTTAGAAATACAAAAATATGTTAATTAATTGAAATTTAACAACTAATTGATTATATTTATTAAAACCTATATAAATACAATAAACAAACAAGTAACGGCCACCGTCAACAAAGTAACGGTTCTATGGTTACGATGATGCGCCGGAATGTCAATATATCTGCACATATTATAACGTTACACAATAATAATAAAGAAAAAAAATGTTTAGAAACTAAAAACATGTTCTCGTTATAAGATTCTCTCATGAAAGTACTTTAGGTTCCTACTATAAAAATATTGTACTATATCTTAGTCATGCATGTGGAAAATGATGAGTAAAAAGAGAAAAGAGAAAAAAGGAAATATGATAAGCAAAATTAATGAAATATACGAGTATATTGGTAGTTACAGAGATGCACTCTCCTGGTATTATATCTAAAGCCATATAGATATAGATTAGGTAGGATAGGAGGCCATTCGTGGCGCAGGAGTAGAAGATTGCAAACGCTTCATGCGCTTCATACTCGCGCTGGTAACGAGGCAAAGCGTGGCGTTGAGTTTCACCACTCAACACACAATGCCTCCAGAGTACGGCGGAAAGCGGGGAGCAGAGTGTCTTAACATTAGGCCCTCTCTGCACTATGCGTGAAGCAGATAAAAAAAAGATAAAAATATATTGTGCAAAAGGATCCATAATTAATAAATAGTATATAGAACAGCGGATACAAGTAAAGGTGTAGGTATGTGATTATAAATGACGAAAGATATAGGCAAGTGGCTAATGCTGGTTGCAAGGATCAGTCATCCTTACCACGGAATGATGAATCATAAAATGTATGTAATTACTAGATATATGATAATGGGTAGATTTGTGATCGATACAGGTGATAGAGGTCACCAAAATAAATGTTATTCTAAACATTAATTTTAGAAATATCACGTAATCTCCAAATCCTGGATGTTAATAACTCGAACTATAAGTCGTACGTAATTCGAAGATAAATTCATTAGTTAGGTGGAAAATTGAGAGTAACATTTATTTGGTGTCATTCGAAAGAGGAAAAAGTGGGGATGTTTCTAAATGAAAGGACAAATATTTTTGGGTATAAAATTATCAGAAAATAGCAATTGAAAAATGCTTGTGACAAAATTTTTACGTTTTCAAACTGTCACCCAACAAATATAAAAACTACAACATGTAAGTTTCATGTGACATAATTAAATGAGGCATACATTATACTATTATAGAGAATAAAATAGTAATAGCTAATAGAAAAAAACACGGAAAATCTTTTTTTTTAATTGTATTTACATAATTTCTTTTGAATGGAAATGGTAAAATTGTAGGGTTTGCCTTATGGGGTAAAAATTATTATTCAGTATTTCTATCTATGTAAAAGATATTGTATAAAATTGAATATTAATATGTTTGGAAACTGTATTGAATAAAGAGAAGACCTTAGTTGACCCTAGGTGACCCGTGTTGATAAACTGCAGACTAAACTGCTGATAGAGAGAGAAAACTGGAGAGAGCTGGTAAAAAATCGTAGGCCCAATAAGAAATAAAATCAAAAATAGTTGATAATTTTGTAATATTTATACGAGCTTTATAATTGATAAGAACTTTCTAAATATCATAATGAGTCTTAATGATTAAGATAGAATAGTATGTATTGTCATCTGGGCCAATGGAACGATCCGTTAATATTAAAACTTATGATAATTTAGTAATATAGGTATGTGTATTCTTAAATAGTAAATAAATTTATATGTCTTTTTAATTTTTAGTTCCCACTTGGGACAAACGAGAATTAATTATAGTTATTTTTTTCTTTTCTGGACTGGTAAATAAGTTTCTCTGCCTCACGAATTGTAAAATATGTGTTGAAAATATCTAAATGACAATAGCATATAGTTTTAAGAATATAGTGTCGATTATTTTATTTATGAACAAAAATAAAAACCAAAATATTTTTTTATTTTATTCAGATGGTCTTACTTGCTGCTTCAAACTGTGAGTTACTTCTTGAATCGTGGCACGTTGGATAATTATTGGAATGAAGTAAGATGGTCGGTGCTCGTATTCCAAACCGCAGCCCTATTAGAGGTTTGTATCTTATATATTATATGTTATTATAAAATACCATTTATTATAATCAGGTATTTCTATATAATATCTGTAAAAGGCTTAATTATATGACGTAAGTACTAAATTATTATGGTTGACACTGTTAAGTTAAATTATGTGATACCTTCCAAAGAAAAGTTCCGAATCTTTGATTTATATGAATTTTATTATTAATTATTCATTATGTGATTTTTTTAAAATATATATTTATTAAAGATAAAATAATAAAAACATGTTTTTAAAAAAATATGTATTCAAAATCAACTTGCGTGGGAAGGTCATGATAAGAAAAAATATGTATATAGAAATGTTTAGGCTCACCCAAATTCTGTGAGAATGTGGACTTTTGTACTTACTAATAAGCTTTTGTATTCAAATAATGTGAATGCATATTATTAACAAAGAGTGCCTAATAATTTATTATATACATGTGATCTTTAACATAGATGTATAATTAATCTGTATTAGACTTGCCCTTGCTAACATACAATTTACAAACGTTATTATTAAATTTTACATTGTTTTGTTACCGTCGTGGCGCAGCGGTACAAGTGTGTGACTGCAAGCGCGAGGGTTCTGGGTTCGATCCCCACTCGAGGAAGTGGAATATTTATTTACGTTTATATTTCCATTTCTTCGCACTCAACACACAATGCCTCCAGAATTCGCCAGAAAGTGGGGAACGGAGTGTCTTAACACTAGGTTCCCTCTGCCTACCCTGCTGTATGCGATATACAGCGTAAAGCTGATTTTTTTATTTATTAAATATTATTCATATTTGCAGATAGTACACGCAGCCATACGTCTGGTGCCGTCTGGCGTTATGGTTGTATTGATGCAAGTATATTCGCGCGTGTTCATCGTTTTCGGGGTGTTGCTTGCCACCGAGTCAGCCAAGTTGAGTCCTGGCCTCCCCATATGCGTGCTAGCTTGGTCTATCACAGAAATAATACGTTACGCATATTATGCATTGAATCTTCTAAACATGGTACCACATCTGCTACTGTTCTTTAGGTAAGTGCCATAGATATTAGCTCTTATGAATAAGTAGTGATCTATTCGTGGCTTGCACGAAATTTTAAGTAAATTAAGGCCTAATTATTATTTTTGGTATATAAGCTACCTAATACTATAAAGTTTCATCTAAATCCGTTCAGTAGGTGGTTGAAATTGGAATGAATATCCATATTCACATATTTTATAATATTAGTAGGATACCATATATTATATAAGTTATAAATTACGTGCAATTAGCTATTATTATAACTAATGTAGTATTAGCTTTTCCTTTGAAGATCATTAATTATTTCTGTAACATTAAGGAGTATTCTTAATGGTTTGTAAATGTCTTTATATTATTGATTGTTTTTTATAATGTGCCAAGCGGGAGTCGGGCTCGCCCACCGAAGGTTCCGTAAATTCAAGCTTAGCCTAGCTAAAGCCCTTTCGTCTGGTACCTCACTTGAACTAGCGGTTACTTTTTTTTTTTCTTAAAACGCACGGAACCCTAAAAACAATTAATTGAATCATAATGTGATAAAAAGGAAATGTAACATAATATCTTTAAATACCGGTGTATGTAGACTAGTCTTTTACATAAGCTCAAAGAGAATGTTGTATTTTGGGGCCTGTTTCCATACTTTTGTAGGTTTCTGTTTCATTATGTACAAGGTATTCAAAATGACTAATTCGGATAAAATTTCGTAAAAATGGAATCTAAAAAAAATTTAATAATTAGAATAATATTTATTAGTTTATTGTAGGTGCAAAATAAAAACACAAAAAGTTGTTACTTTCCACATAATTTCCATACAACCAAAGTCAAAGAGGTCTTAGGTCCTAATTAAAATACAAGTATATTTGTTTGAAAATCTATTTGTGCATAAAATGAATTGCATTATGTAAAGTAACTGTAAACGTGGCTTTTGTGGGTTTGATTCCCACTCGGGAGAATGAATTATTTTCATGCTCTAGTAACAAGTCAAAGAGCGGCGTTGAGTTTCGCAATGTCTCGATATTTGGGCGGAACCTAGAGGATAAAGTATTTTAACATAAGGCTTATTATGACTCTAATACAAAAAATAATTTCATTATGTTTTCAGGTATTCAACATTCCTCGCGTTATATCCTATAGGTATAACCGGGGAGCTTCTTTGTATGTATCATTCATTGGAGGAAATTGCAGAAAAACAGCTATTTACCATACTAATGCCAAATAAGTGGAACTTTATATTTAACTACTATTATTTCCTAATTTTCTACATGTTCTTATATGTTCCATTATTTCCTTTCCTCTTTGGACATATGTTAAAACAAAGACGAAAGATGCTGGCGGATGACTCCAAGAAATCTGCTTAACTTAAACATATCCAAAAATTATAATAATTTATTATTAAATTATAAATGTTTTCTTTACATATTTTGTATTTTAATTTTGTTATTTTGAACCTGCTTATAATTTATTTATACGATTATTAATTTGATGACGCTATGTTATATAATTTCCAAAACTTTTACGAATAAATAAAATTGGCAATTTATATTAATATATTATCAGCTAAAAAACTGTATAAGTATTTAGTTTTTATTTATACGTGGGTAGAGTTTGGAGCTAAGTATAAATATTCAGTGTTTAATTAACCAGTAATCATCAATGCCGCTGATGGACTCCAGTTCTAAAATAGCTAAATGTAGTAAGACAAAGAATGTAATAATAATTTGTCAAGAATTAGCGAAAATAACATTAGAGGATACATTGTAATGTATCCTTTTATATTTGTTTTTTAGTTGTAATTTTGTAAAATTTAAGAGATGTTTATTTTTTTTTCTATTTTTACGAATGCCAGCAATAATAAGGAAAACCGGAGAATATTTCCAATAAGTGTGTGATATTTCAACTTTGTGGAAAGGCATACAATATATATTGCATAAATGATGAAACAGCCGACCATATAACAAAAGGTAGGTTAGGTACTGGATCATTGGATAAATATAAGGTAAAATTATCGCAAGTCATTTCACATTGCGATGACAATGCCAATATAAACTTTGGCTTAATTTATTCTGTTTACACGAATCTCGTTAAGAAGAACGATTATATAATATTAAAAGTTCACATCTTGCATAACATAACCAAATGTATGTGATTTATATTAGAAGATCGATGTAAAAGCTATCATCCTAAAAATATATGGGCATTTCTCACATTTAGCTAAATGTCGTGCGGAATTGATGGAAATATTTGAAACCACGGAAATATTGACTCGATTGCGTCACGTCCAAACAAGTTTTCTGTCTATATGTCCTACCGTTGAAGAAAATTTTTGAATTATTTTATATTGAGAGGAGCTGGCAAATAATTCATGCATTAGAGTGTATTTTTTTTTATTCACGCTGTATCCCGCACACAGCAGGGTAGGCAGAGGGAAACTAGTGTTAAGACACTCCGTTCCCCACTTTCTGCCGAATTCTGGAGGCATTGCGTGTGGAGTGCCTTATTTTTTTTTTAAATCATGTTGGCGTAGACCTGAGTATATGGCTGGAATTTTAACTCGATATCTCCAAGCGTTACTGAGATAAAGGCTCTTGACATACACACGGACAGACGGGCAAGTGATCTTATAAGAGTTCCTTTTTTTCTTAAAAGATACGGAACCATAAAAATTATTGATTCGCACTTCATTAATGTTTATAAAAATTGTTTTTTTTAGTAAGGAAGTAGCTTCATATGTGGGTATTTTGCACGAGTAGTGGTGATCCAAAGTAATAGGTATAATTATTAAGGACTTGAATAAGATATTTATTAACACTTTTTATATTTTAATACATACAATTTATAAAATTTGTAAAAAAATGTAATTATATTTTGATTACTTGTGTATTATTTGTTAAACGACTCGATAAGCTCAATGACATCACGAATGTTTGAGTTGATAGAGCTGATCGCCATCGTCGCTACACTACGAATGGTTGCTTCCACAACCGTCAATATGACACCGTTGAAGAGTCTAGTAAATACTCCAATGAGAGGATTCAACAACCAATCGTACAATAGGTTCCCAGTTAGACGTACACGTAGGCGTCTGTAAACAAAACATAATAGGTCAATCATGTGAAAATAATAATTAATTGTATTTAATTTATTACTTTATTCATATATTTTTTTTTTCATATAATATTTTTACAGTTGTAAAGCGTAGGTGATAGGTGTGTATATTCCAAATAAAAAAGATAATCATTTTTTGAAAACGAAACCTGACCACCAGTTCATACGTTATTATTATTCATCTACATCGACATTCTTATGTCTGACAATTTATTTTTGTAAAAGGTCTTTATGTAAAAAGAACTTATTTTCGTTGTTAGCAACTCTAAATTCTATATTCCTTGTAAATATTTTAGAGCCTCATAATATTTTTTAGAGCATTTTGATGTGTTTAATAAATGAAATG
The DNA here is from genome assembly GCA_016802625.1 of Heliconius numata. Lineage (NCBI taxonomy): Eukaryota > Metazoa > Arthropoda > Insecta > Lepidoptera > Nymphalidae > Heliconius > Heliconius numata. Next base: position 526,061 of record JAEBDU010013444.1, on the reverse strand, counting down.
GTTTCATGATTTAAAAATAAAATCATGTGATATTGCGTATAATTTCACAAATATCAACTAAATAGCTTATAATATAAACCTTAAATACTTCAAGCAAAAATTTCTCTAGGTAACTCAGCGTTCATTAAGCAATAAACATATTGACAAACATAATATTTAAAATAACTAATACTTACTTTATAACCGGCTATTTACAATACATTAACGATTCAAGGTTATCGTCATTAGGTATAAAGGTGAGCAAAGACTGAACTTAAAGGTTAAATTAACTTTTTATCGACCCTTTATTAGTTATTAAAGTTGCCTGCATTATATAAGGTGATAATTAGTAATTAAAAAGTAGTTTGTGATTTTAAAATTACGACAGCATCGGTTACAATGTGTTTACATTATTCATTCAATATAATTTTATATTTCGTTTATAATGTCGTAAATGTCTTTATGGATGATAAAGTCCCTTTCTTTTTTTTTTAAAAAAAGTAGACTGAACAAAAAAAATACCATATTAAAAAAAACCTTTTATAAAAAAGGTAGAGTTTGAAAAGCACAGATACTTATATTTACTTAAAAATATGAGTATTAATTTAATTTCAAAAGTTTAAAACGACATTATACTAGCCAGCTAGCTAGTACACACGAGTTCACGACATTATATAATAGTGATTTATTATAGGTATAAAATTGTTAAGATGAATAAACTGTGTTGGCAATCAACAATAAAATTATAATAATTATTAAATTAAAAGCCTATCATACGATTAGTTAGTTAGTTATTATCTGATAAAAATGAATAATAAATACTCACCCACGGTCGGCTATAGAGAATTGCTGCAATTGGATTTCGTCATTATTAAAATCAATTAAGACATCAGCGATAATGACGAAGCGATCCAGTGACCCGACAATTCCACCTCTAGGACCAATGTTCATTACTTGAACTAAATATCTGTAGTTGAACTAAAAATGGGAAAAAAATTGTAATATGTAAATGTGAAACTTTTAAAAACTCGTATATGTAGGTGTTAAAACACATACAGTTGGCTTTATTTATTATGTATATTATATATACAATTGTGTACCTACATACCTATCTATACTTATAATGATATCCTAACGCATCGTACATGAATGATTTATAAGAAAAAAATGTTAATGGTGACATTTAATAACGTAATAGAAACAAAAATAATGTTTTTTTTTCTGTTTGTCGGTGCATTTGATCGTGCTATTCTCAGAAACGGCTTAACTGGATTTATTTGCTGTTCTCATAATTGTACTTTGGCAAGCTTCTCTTAATATTTTATTAAATGAGAAATAAGATTTTATTAAATGTAATCGAAAACTACCATTTTTGGTAGTTGAAAATAGCAATTTAATAACTACGGATTAACTACGGATTGTTGAAAATCGTTGAATAATTGTTTTAATAATTTACCTTTTTATAAGGTTATTGTTTTTTATAATATATTTTTTGTTTTTTATAATATATTTTATATTGTTTTTATAATATATTTTAAACAAACAAAAATAATGTAGATTATTAGATTAATGTTTATGTCATTCAAGCGGGCGAAGCCGCGAGCGGGGCGCTAGTTACATAACAAATTACGCCAACTACTAACGAAAACCACAAAGGTAAAACTAACAAATAATATAGGCGAAATGTACTACGTACTAGTATGTACCTAAAGATTCAAAAATTAGAACGCGTTATCACTTCAATAGTGCGATTGGTCACCTAGATAGCTTTATGTTATCATATTAAGACTCAAATTCATAATTAGAGTCTTTCCATATTTAGTTTAACACATTTAATTTTAAAATTTTATTAAAAAGAAACTCTTAAACTTTGAATTTGTTTATAAGTAAAATAACGAAACTAATTTACTTAATTGTTTTTTATTTACAAGCGTTTTAAATTTTAATTAAATCGTCCTTTACGATAACGTTTTAACGCGAATATTTTACTTGTATTACCTACTCTGTTGGCATCCTCATCGAAGATAATAATAAAATTATTTATTAAAGCTATTAAATACGGTCTTATCGGTTGTTAAATTAATTACTAATCACTTTCTCATGTCTCAACTAATTCTTTGTCTATATTACTATAAAAAACTTATGAATATTAAAGAACTTATTATTTACAAGTTTCACACGAGAAGTAATTGTTTAAAGGACAAATACATAAAACCATATTTGAATAGGTCACGTGTTCCTCAACTAAAAAAAATATTAACAGTAAAATTATAAATTATAAGCCATATATATACAAAAATATATTGGAAGTAGGTACAGCTCAAAAGCGTCAAACTATAAACAACCACGCGGTTGTGGGTTCGATTCCTTTTGGGAAAAAAATGGATTATTTTGATTCTCTGCCTCTGATGGGACTTGAGTTCCGTCGCTCAACACGCAATTTCCTGAATTCGGGCAGAAAATGTAAAACGGAGTGTATTGACAGTAGCTCATATTTTGTAGAAATATACATTAATTTAAGAGTTATATGGTAGTATCATACTTCGAGATCGGAGAACTGGAGTTGCACTCGCACTCTGAGCATCTTCGCAAAGTAATTAACGTTCTGATCTCCAGAACGACTGACATTAACAAGACCAGTCATCCTTCCTTGGGTAAGCTTCAACCAGGCGCTATATGTGATGAGTAGAGGTCTCTAAAATTATAATTTATTATTAATATTTTACATTAGTTTAAGCGAACATGTTCTTCCTTCCTTATTATATATCAAAAATATATAATAAGCAATAATACAAACATATGTAGTACAAAATTGTCAACGAAAATCATTGTTTATTAGGAATTTATTAACATTTTTCAACATACTATTTATACACATATAAATTAAGTACGCACTTACGTACATATAAATTTTCATAGGTTGTTCAGATTCGTAAATAAATAATTGTATATTTCAGGCGGGCGAAGCCGCAAGCGGGTCATTAGTGAGCATTACATTTCATTAAAGTGTAATATTTAATTGTAATCAATAATTGGGTACATACGACTTCAAATCCCTCTTCAATATCGGGCAGTTCCATGGGATCGAGACCATTTTCCTGCATGAACGGTACAATCATCGATATAGTTTTGTCAACATAGTCATTTACTTTCGCAGATATGCCATTATTCCATTTTGCACTAAAATATAGAAAAAAATATATTTATTAAACTACAAAATATAACGACATGGAAGCTGAACACTAGGTATTTGAAATAAACACTAAATTATAAAACTAAAACTAAATATGAGTAATAAAAAGACTCGGGTCATTGTTGGAACATGCAATGTGCCTTTGCTTCACGTGTTGATAATTGTATATCTACTAATGGGTATGTTACAAAGAATACCTAATTGTTTATCTTTTTTATATTTCTTTCAATAGTTTTTTATTATAAGTTTCATATCAGAGTAGGCAGAGGAAATCTGGGAACATTTCTCGTAATATAATCCGCCTACTTCCTCTTCTCACTTTCCGTCAAATTCTGGATGCATTGTGTGTTGACTGGCTGACTTTAATGGCGGACTTTGCCTTGTCACCAGAGCGAAGAAATGAAAATATTAAACACTTAATTTCTTCGAGTGGGAATCGAATCCGCAACCTGTCGCACTTACAGTCACACGCTTGTGCCTGCGCCGCGACTGGCCTCACCTTTATAATATTTACTTATTTTTGAAGCACATGAAATGTAGATATTAATTTAATAATTAATAGTAAGTATACGTACATAGCGCTGTTTGATTTAATAACGTTAGCTTCCGTAACAAGCACGGCACATAATATAATAAAAGCTTTATATTTATTTGATTTCATTTTTCTAACGCAATTGAAATATTACTCATAAGCTTATCAGGTGTTATACGTTTTTATACAAATCCATATTTTATTGATAACCGTAATCGTAATAATTAACTAATTATGATGTATATCTTCACTATTTTTGATAGCCTCTTTGTTATTTATCAAAAATAATGTAAAAAACATTACGATTCAAAATATTATAAATTATAAATAATGGCGCGGCGTTAAATTTCCCCGCTTACTTAATACGCAATATCGAATTCGAAATTCAAATTCGGGCGGCGAAGCAGAGAACCGAGTGTCTTAATATTAGGTTCTTTTCGTAAGCTCTGCTATATACGGGTGACGGGAGCTGTTTTAGTTTTTATATTATGTATCGTTTGTAATACCTCTCACAAGTACAACTTACAATTATAAAATCTAACAAATCGTAGAAAAAACTAAAATCAATTAAGTATGTAGACGAAACCGGTGTTTTTTTTTATTTTATATTACATTGGTTTTTGCCTAACGTCGCAATTTGTATGTAACCTCTAAACTTATTTGTAAGTGTGTAAAAAAGCATTTTAAATTGAATCCATGATATAAAAAAATAATACCTTCTTCTCTCGTATAAATATGCCTACTGATGGATTTTTTACTTAAAATACGAATGAATTTACTTAAACAAAGTTCCGTTTCTAGTAAGGTAACCGCAGACGAAAATAATTAAGTTACGTCTAAATAAATTAATTTGGAGAGTTGAGACTAAGATACGGTTAATAACTTACGTAATTTCAATAAGCATAATATGATTCGCTTTTATGTTTTAATTTTAAATGGACATAGATTTTATATCGATCCAAATAACATGTATCTATTATAAATGCGAATTTCAAAATATTCTAAACAAACCATTAGTGAGGTGAGTGTGTTTGACGCAACGAAGATTAATAATTGTATTTATTTGATTTCTACTGAGTGACTTCCAAGGTTTCTTTCTCAGAATATTAATTATGGATGACAAAGACTATTTGCGCTTGAATTATTAATGTAATTTGTAGGTAGTAAGAAAATATGAAAAATAGAAAATAGCATCACCAATTATTTTTTTAATATTTTTTCTTACATATAGTTAAACATGAATAAAATACGTATAAATACTAAATACGTAGGTAATAATGATATTTTATAAATTTGAGATCCAAGTAAACAAACTTATCACATTCATGAGATCTTATTTTTGTAATCCCGGTGTTTCATATAATTAAATACGTAATTAGTATAATAAGGTATCATTTGTAAGGTAACATTGATAATTATGCCATTACGACAAGCAAAAAATCTATTTTAAAACAAATAAAGAAATTAACATGAACTCTTAATAACAACACATAGGTAAAAACATATAGGTAATAAAGGTAATACATAATAATAAAGTAATAACATGTAGGTGGGTCATACTCATATGAGTGTTATATTACAATAGCTATAACAAATAAAAGAAAATAGAAGAAAATAGAATTTAGAATGAAAAATCATTATGATATGTGGATAGTCTACACATCAAAATTTAAAAAAAAATGTAAAGAAAAAAATTCAAATTCCATCATTTGTCCCCTTCTGTGGAATATTCAGATTCGTAGTTCATAGTTTCAAAAATTTAAGTTATTACGCCCGTGTCATCGAAATCACACATATTTTCAGCGTAGAATATACTTGAGTTGATTTTTTAATGATAATTTCCAAAATGTGCTTCAGCCTTTTTACTATAATTTCTAATAAACTAGCTGTTACACGTATCTGACTCTTTTCTGTGGTCCAAAAAATCTGCATGTAAAAAATTTCTACTAAAGTTACCTTAAATGTAATATCTTTTAATTTGGTAATATTAGACAGCTATAATTTGCTTACACCCATTACGCAAGACGGATGTGTATTTTTATATTCCAATAAAAAGAATCATGTATTTTATTCATTTTGTAAAAGATCAATGCATCTTTCCTATTTTTGTAATTATATAGGCACATAAATATTAGATATTTTTGAAATCTCACTTGCCATTTCTCTATCCTTGAAAACTAAAGACCATTGCTGATTTTCGATTGGAAAATCTTTTCTGTTGACATATTTTCTGTTACCTTAAATAACGAAATCTTAGCTTAGCTACCTTTTTTACATTGTTCAAGCCACATTGCCCTATTCAAATAGATCTGGGGTGCACTAAAGCAATGAAGAGAAGAAAAAACGAAGACGTGAGACAAGTAGAGCTAAACAAAACATTGATCGACATTGATCATCATCACCAGCAGATGATTTACATATTAGCTTCACCGGCTGCGAGGCGGGAGCTAATAACTGCGACACAGTTACACACACACACAATATTTCTGCAGTTATTACAGATTAAAGTTGCTATTGTTATGTATAAAATATTAAAAATCAAATCAAAAAAATTATGCGTCGAATATCTTTCTCGAAAATCAATAATGATCTGGTCTCATATTTTTCCTGTATTAGGTTAATCTATAAGAATTAAATGAGAGTGATTTTGAACAAATATTTCACTTTTTTTTTTCGTACACATTTAGGTCGCGATTTGTGTATGACCCAGGTATATTTTTAAAAATAAACAACTTTGAGATTAAAATAATAACACTTTTCATTTTCATAAGATCATTTTTTTTAAGTATTGAAATAGGTGTGTTTAAAATTTTTGTACCGTAAATAAAATAAAAATGTAGATTCTAAATAATTGAACATCTTCTAATGTAGATTGTTATAACGAACCTAATAATAATCTGCTTTTAACTGTCAAGTGTCAACGTTTTGTAGTATATACATTGACAATTGAAAAAATCGGATTTCTAATGTCAATGTCAATTGTAAATTGTCAAATAAATTTATCTTAACTTAGCACGTGGGTAATGAAAATAATACTCTAATATGGGAAAAGCGAAGAAAGTAAAACCCTCACAACTGGGCAAAAATGTTGCTCTTGCGGACCAGATTGAAGCTTCAAGTTCTGTCAAAAATAAAAGTAGGATAAAAGAAAAAAATAGACATGATGATGACGAAGATGTAAGTAGAGGACGTAAACATAAATTCAATAAATTAGCATTTAAATTTAACTAGATTTTCTAATTTTTTATGTTAGTTTGTAAACGCAGATTTATCCAAAAAAATTCTTAAAGCAGCAAGGAAACAACAAGCTGAGCTTGGTAGTGGAATAACTTCATCTTCAGCAACATCTCTTCCAATTTCTTTTAATGGTATGTTTTGTAATTGCTTTTTATTGTCTATCTGAAACCATAGCTTTTTATTTCATTTTATGAAATATTAATTTCAGATCCTGCTTCTGACAATGATGATGGATCAGATCATGATGAACTTGAACCAGATACTTATTATGATAATATTGAGATCAACGAGGAAGATGAGGAAGCTCTTAAGATGTTTATGTCGTCTAAACCAGGAAAAACTCGTACTTTGGCAGATATTATTAAAGACAAAATTACAGATAAACATACTGAACTTCACACACAATTTTCAGATGTAGAAACTTTAAAATTGCAAAATATTGATCCCAGGTTTGTCTGTTGCTATTTATCTAATATAATAATATTCATTGTTTTTGTCTACTTAGTTTTTTTGTATGTTGTTAATGAAATTATACTGTTTCTAGAATAAAAGATATGTACGAAGGTGTCAGAAATGTTTTACAAAAGTATAGATCGGGAAAGCTACCAAAAGCATTTAAAATGGTACCACATTTACAAAATTGGGAACAGATATTATATATTACAGAGCCAACAACATGGTCTGCGGCAGCAATGTATCAGGTATTGACATATTTATGCAGCTTCATTTTGTTCCATGCATAGCGACATAAGCAGTGCTTTCCTCACTTTATGCCCTAATTTTCTAGACATACTGTGACAAGTGGCAGGGGAAATGAAAGTGATCAACTATGTATTGTTTTTGTTTATTGTGTATTGTAACTGTGTATTATTTTTACAGGCCACAAGAATCTTTGCTTCCAATTTAAAAGAAAAAATGGCACAACGCTTCTATAATTTAATATTATTACCAAGAGTAAGGGATGATTTAGCAGAATATAAACGATTAAATTTTCACCTATATCAGGCTTTAAGAAAGGCATTATTTAAACCAGGAGCATTTATGAAGGGTATACTATTACCATTACTAGAAGTAAGTGCTTAATACTTGTTAGAATGAAATCTCCATTTTTTTATTAGTTTTCTTTAATTTTTTTCTTTTCTTTTAGGCTGGAGACTGTACATTGCGTGAAGCTATTATCATTGGTTCAGTTTTAGCTCGAAATTCAGTCCCAGTACTTCATTCAAGTGCAGCTCTTCTAAAGATTGCTGAAATGGACTACACTGGTGCAAATTCAATATTCTTAAGAATTTTGTTTGACAAAAAATATGCTCTTCCATATAGGGTTGTGGATTCTGTTGTATTTCACTTTTTGAGGTAAATAATTTCTATTAAAGTCCTTTCATGTGTTTGCAATATATCAAATATTTGCAGTAATACACAAAGACCTATTCACAATTTGACTGATCATTTCAATTGATTGATCTTTGACCTGCCATGCTGATGCAGGGGTATACAAGCATACAACTTTAAGAGTGATGGGCTCGATTTCCATTAGAATTTTAATATTCAATAGAAATTTAATATTCTTATTTTCTAGCTTTGGTAAATAGGCATATTTGGTTAATACTAAGTCTACCTTAATAGTTAAGAATTTTACTTAATAATTAAGAATTTTACACACAATGCCTCTCTAGAATTCAGTGAAAAGTGGGGACTGGAAGTGTCTTAATGAGTATGAACTATTTTAACACTGGGTTGTCAGGTTCTCCCTGTCTACCCTGCTAAATGAGGAATAGTGTGAAACCAAAAAAACCTAAGTGATAATTGTACAAGAAACCAAACAATATTTCAGGTTTCAAAGTGAAATTAGGATGTTGCCAGTGCTGTGGCATCAAGCATTATTAACATTTGTTCAACGTTACAAAGCAGATATTTCTTCAGAACAACGAGATGCACTTTTAGAGTTGCTCAGGAAACAGTCTCATCCAACTGTAACTCATGAAGTAAGTAATTTCTTTTGTCTGGAATAAATCTATTAGAATTTAGTATTGTCTTTAAAAAAGTATGATTCACATCTAATGTAGTAATTTCTTTTAAGTAGCAGGTATTTGTGTCATTGAATTAAGAATCTTTATCTTAATACTGGACAAAAATTTATTGTGTGCGAATGTGCTGCAACAATGTCAAATTATTCAGTTATTCATAATTTTTTTTTATCTAAGTATTATTTATTACTTTTTATCTTTTAAGAAGCTAAAACTTACATTATTTTAAAGTTGTGTTATGCCACATTTGTTTACTAACTCAATAAGTTTGATAGATTGTGAATAAACTTCTGACAATGCACAGTAATTACAATGAATATTTCTTTTTATTTTAATATTTACAAATTATAAACAAGCATTAATATTAATGAATGTAAAATAATATTGTTAATAGAATAAACATAGAATTCAATTAGTATATTTTAAATTGAGTTATTTAAATAAAATTATACTTTTTTTTATAATGCAAGAATCTAACCTATAATCATTTTATTTTTAAACATGTGTAATCTGAAAATCCAATAGAAATAATTAACACACACACACACATACATATAAAGCCTTTCAAATTTCTAATTTTTATTGTATTAAATCTTTTTTTCCAGATTCGAAGAGAATTACACTCTGCCACATGTAGAGATCTAGAAGTTAATCAAGAAATAACAAATTGTATGGCTGTTGAATAGAATTACATATAATGAAATAAATATTTTATTATAAATAGGCTTTTATTATTAAGAGTTGTATTATTAATCTTATAATTATACTAGCGACCCCCTTGCAGCTTCGCTCACTACTGGATTATTGATATAATGTATGTTTGCAAAGCACTTAAGATAATGTGAAAATTAATTAAACCTTAACGCAACGCGCATTTTCGTAGTTTCAATAAGGATTTTCCAATTGTTTTACACAGCAAGGATTTTTTAGTAGGTACTGTAATTTTAAATCTGTGCTACTAATCTTTTCAAGTACTTATTAAAATATATTTAAATGACTATTTTTAGATAGTTAAATGACTATTTTTAAATGGAAGAAATTATAAAACAAACCTACCTACTAATAACTACTACAAAAAATATGAAACCAAATATATAGCGCTGAAATAATACATTCAACTCCAATTATCCAATACGTGCAAACGCATCTAAATCTTCGTTGCTATAGAGGCAGGCGGGTTTTTTTTTCGAGCTTGTGGTTAATGCTGAAGAGGGTATTCTGTCCCTGATGAAAAGCAAGCACGACGTGGCTGCCTGTGAGGAAAATTAAATAGAATGCATCGGCTGGGGATCAAACCCGATCCGCCCGCGTGGCAGGCGAGCATTCTACCACTGAACCACCGATGCGTGTAAGGCCAGGCGGGCGCGGCGGGCGCGCTTGTATAAGCAAAACGTCGCGGGACGCATGGCGAATGGCGAGCCGTTTCACAGCAAGGATTTTTTGATATTGTAACAACTTCTAAAGTACTTACTAAAATGAAAAACAGTAAAAGACAGTTTTGATCTACATTAAATGGCCAACGTAACTAATATACTTATTTATATGCTGAGAGTAAGGGATAAGTGAAACTTGAGTAACATACAGCTGTTGTGTCAACGGCGAGATGTGTCAACAATTAAATGCGTTTTTCTCTAAAACTATTCGCAATTTCGAAATAGTGTAATAAGCAAATTTTATCTTCGTTTAACGTAGAAAATTAATAAAGTATTTTAAAGGATAAGGATTAATACCATTATGGAACAATATCCCTCACAATAAAAAATATATTGAAATTACAATTTTTAGACAGAAATATGATCACTACACGTTATTCTTAAAAGATACGAATATGCCATCGCGGACTTTTTTGTAAATCTTATTAAGAGGAACAATACTTCAGTACATTAGTTTTATGTAGTACTTACCATTAAAGCAGCGCATGCGCGTAAGTGTCTCGACAGGTAGGACTTTATACACATTTATCGTATTTATGTTAATTTACATAAAAATGTACAAATAATAAACTATATATAAACCTTCCCTGAGAAATACTTGACCTAATGGTGAAAACCGCATCAAAATCCGTTGGGTGATTTAGAAGAAGAAGAGTTAGAAAGTTCAGACAGACACGAAAAGCGATTTTGTTTTATAAGATATAGGATAGGATAGGATTTAAAAATATAATTGTTAATACTTTGTAAGATACTATAAGAATAATTATATAACAATATTATATATAGTCCTCAATATTTAAAGAAACTGAAAAATTACAATAAGTATTTTTACTTGCTCTGGTAACCAGACATAATGAGGTATTGAATTTTGTCACTCAGCATGTATTGCCTCAACAATTCTGCAGAAATGGGTGAATTATTATTTAATTATTCGCTCTGGCACCAAGGCAATGGGGACAATGTGTCTTAACACTAGCTTCCCTCTGCTTACCCTGCTGTGTGTGGGATACAGTGTAAAGCTGATTTCTTATTTTGATTTGATTTTTACAGAGTTAAGTAAGATAAATTTAAGAACAAAAAAAAATATATTACGAATTGCTTAAGTTAGAAAAACATATTGGTATATCTATTTGACTGGTTACAAAATATACTGATGGTAAAATTGACTTTCCACAACTGCACTTCCTTCCAGAAATGAAATCAAACGATCCTATTTTTGATCCACATTTTTCACAAAGTAATTTTCCTCTAGTCCATTGTTCTTCATCTATCTTTTTCTTTATCCAAGAAGGTAACTGGTCTTCTAATAGATACACAAAAAGTTTGGAATTATAACTATCACATTTTTCGTCACAAAACGATTCGTAAGTATTAGCCATGTTCGTAAGTAATATTTGTCGACATTTATGACATTTTATTGGTTTTATTGTAGTATCTTTATTCATTATAATAGAAAAAAAGTGTTATATTAATTGTAATGACATTAACCATAATTTTAAGGTTATATTATGTGTCATTGTCATATCTGTGACAATTGACAATTGCTAAATGTCAGTAGGGCAAATCTTATATTCCTGAACTTGAAAAATAAATTTCTTAACAAGAAGCAATATATTTCTTCAAAAACGTATATCTAAAAATTAAAACAAGGCTTAGTCGTCGACTTTACTAAATAATAGAGATAAGTCTGATATTCATTGTACAAAATTAAAGTGTAGACGAATTAAATATTATAATGATATAGGCTGATTTGATAAGGATGTAGTGGCAATTCTTTGCAAAGTATATATTAATATTGGCTACTAGAATAAAACAAGAAATCGCATGTGCGTGATATTTTTATTTTCATTGAATTTATTTAGATACGTACTCAACGAGAATTTTGCGCAGTTCAAATATTCATTCACCTATAATATGGCTAATGTGCTCGATTTAGTTTACAATGACTTAAGTACATGTATAGCATTGTACAAATGTACAGTTTGTCAACAAATACTTAGATATAACATTAATAATAGGGTATAAAAAGTGTACATACAATTATACGGCATCAACTTCAATAACAAAATATAAAGCTAAGTATTTAGAAATTATTAAGATGATAAGACATTTGAAAATACAGTAAAAATAACTTGGTTTCGATTTTAATGTCGAATTTTATGTTAAAACAATTCTGCTTCGAAAGAAAAAAAAATAAAAGTAAGCTTTTTTAAATGTCTTTTACAAAACAAGATGTGACAACTACATTTCCATTACTACCAATATTAAATTATAGAAATCGTATACTACATACCTATTTGTGTGATTGCATTTGTGTTTATTTTAAAGCAAAATATAACATTGAAATATTGGTTAATACATAATTTTTGGTGACAGAGTCAAGGGCGTCGTCAGGAAAGGCACATAGAGCCAGGGATCACTTTTAACTCGGCCCAGTGCACCTTACACCATTCATTGATGTCACCCTTTGACGGAGTTTAATTTAGTCTGTAAAATTAATAACAATATTAATTTTACAGACTAAATTTATTTAAATGTATTAATTGCGTTGACAAGTTTATTTTTATAATAGAATAAGAATGATATATTCCTGCAATCCATATTTAATTCAGTATAATATAGCTGAAACAGAAGTCAATCAATTTGCTATTGAGATTTAAGTAATAAGTTCTTAAGCTCCGTGGTTAATTAATAGCGTTAAGGAAAATTATTAATTTAATAGCAATTAAATTAGTTACCCTGGTATATTTGTAACGTTTAATTTTTGTGTTATTGTAGTTTACATCATATTTATATATTTTAAAGTCCATTCGTAAGATAACTTCGGATGTGTTCACGTAGTACGTAGTATCATGCATACATTAACATTATTAAAAATCCCTTGGTGGGATTCCAGACTAAATAAAAACCGTTAAAATCGTTTAAAAAGGCCACATTTCGTTTTAGTAATACAGATTACAAATAAAACAAAATGTTTAAACATATTTGCTGAATCGAAACAATTGTTCATGTTCTGTGTATCGCACTATAGTACCAATTTTACAATTATTTATTATACATTTTTTAGTAGTACAATATCGTTCAAGAATGTTTTTAGGCTTTTACGGTATAGGTATAACACGCAACATGCATAAGATATTTTGTTTAACAAAACTTAAAAGAGCACGTGTCGTAAAGCGAGTACGTATGTTTAAATATAAAATAATATATCAATTAATATAGCTTTAAAAGAAAGAACGTAACTTTAAAGAATTTGTGAGAATTACAATAAGATAACAATGTTTGCTTATATAAAAATGTCATAAAACATTTTAAAATATGTATTTAACATGTATGGGAGCTTTAGGTAATGGCGTTAATGTAATAATTGTTGAGATAATATGACATTTCATAATTACCTTCCAGCTCTATTATTTATTATTTTACGCAATCATATTGGGTGCCCCTCTAAAGTCTCTTGTTTACATTGCAGTTTTAATTGTGCGCTGTTATGGTTCATTTACATACTTAGCGAGGCTTGAGAATATTTTTCATGTTTTTACAAGCGTTTGAATGCCACTGACATACTTGTGACTTGCGAGTATGTTAGTATGTTCCGGCCAGACAAGCACACAGACTTGATTGTCGATATTTTTAAAACCAGACTGAATACGCTTGCCACCAGTTTAGTTTGAATTATGTTCAAAAACCTACTCTAGCCTCTATCAGCTTTTGCAAGCTCTTGCAAGCACTCCGTTTACACGCTTGTATATGTAGCCGCTTCCCGAGCTTTGCTAAGTGTGAAGATGCACCATTAAATGTTAGAAAGATTTGGAAAGAATGCAGATTATACAAAATTTCAAATGATTTATATACGTATTTTGTATTTTATTGTAATTTGTATATTATTATATTTCAACTTAAACTTTTTTGGTAGTTTAATCAAGTAGATAGTAAATTTCTATCTTACAAAAAGTCTGTCGTATAATTGCTATATAAACAAGAGTTTTAGACCATTATTTTTATTTATAGGTACTGCTAGAACATCTAGTGCATATGTTGATGAAACAAGATTATATAAAAAAATACCATTACTTATATACAAATACAAAATCAACTGTAGGTACAATTTTAAGAACATGTAAAACATATTATAGCATTGAAACTTAGAAATTACGTGCGCTTAATTGTCAGCTTAACAATATAAAATTTCGATCACAGACAAAATTACTAATTATATTATTATGCACGCCTTAATAATATGTTTTTTAAAATATAAAATACTAAACTTATCAATATAATATTCTAGAACCATACAAATGTGGGATTATTCAAAGCTGAGACAACCGGTATTTGTGACTAAAATTAATTTCAAGGCAACAATTTTTAAAATGATAAAGCGAATATCTTTATACAAGTTTACTATGCTAAAGACTTGTAGCGTTTATTTCGTAGCCACAATACTTAAATGTTTATCTTATAATATGATCACTGTCCCTCAGGTAATGTCAGGTAACAAAGGTAAGTAGGTTTACATCAAAGATATCAGAATTTTTTAGTCTAATTTGAACTGTCTTCTATATAAATATAAATAACAAATATATAAGTTTAACCGCAGTTACATCGACAATTTTACTAATGCTAAGTAAGTATGCATTATAAATATTGCAGGCAAACTTTAAAGTAACAAAAAACTATATAGTTACTTTATATTAAAATTATAAAAAACAATTAAGACAATTATAAATATAAATAAAAGAAACATAAGTAAATACAGTTCAACAGTAGGAAAAATTTTGATAACTATGACTTAAAAATGTACTCAATTTTATTATCAACTATAACATATTATAAAATAGAAGTGAAATGTGTGCCGGTTAACGTTCTAAGCGTACAAAGATATACTATGAGTTTAACGTAGATACATTTCTACTTTATTGTTAATTAAAGATACGTTACACTATATTAAAGAATATTCTTATATTTTGTGAAATAATTATGCCTTGGCAATTAATGAAAAAAAACAGAACAGTGTTTAAATAATTAAATCTATAAATTAGTTCGTGTCGTGAATGAAAATAATTGAATATTTTTTTTTATTTTATATAATGACTGTGAATTATCAATTAGGAATTTTAAATTAATTTAAATTATATTGACCTCAAAAGCCATAGCGTTACGAAAAACAATGAAGCCGCTTGAGTGATTATAAATTTTAATTCAATAGGCAAAGGTTTGCTTTAAAAGTAATAAGATGTATTTAATTTTATTAAAATAATGACCAAAAATAATAGTTTTATTTATTCATATTTTGAATCCTTGTCTCATATTTTAAATGTATGAATTTCAATTTAGGATTTTCGTATGTATCTTGCTATTTCGTAGCTTAAATATAAAATTTAAAAAAAAAATTGACATTGTATGAAATATTAAAAACTAAACATTCGAATAAAATTGATTTGTTGGTATTATAAAGTTAATAAGTATACTCTACTAATCCTATGAAAGCAAAAAGGTATCTAGTTGAAGCGTACTATAAGTAATTAGCTAAGCAACAAATATTGTTCAATAGTCAAAGCCTTGACTTAACTTGTAAGTTATCTAAATACATTTTTCAATTGACCAACTTATCTCTAGGTCTACCTATTAAGAATATCCTACAAATTATGCTTTTGACTAAAATAAATGTTATATTTTTCTGTTTTCTGTATATATATAAAAAATAAAGGAAAAACTGGAATTCTAATAATAATTAACATAAGAGTTTGCGTTAAGCGTTTCGAGGCAACTAGCAAAGTAATACAGATTAAATAGATGAGAGCTGAAGATTAGATACATACATTAATTTTAATTAACATTTTGGTTGGTTGGTATATTGAACTATCTAATCTAAAATATTATGTAAGTTGAAACAAAATATCTGTCAAATTTTAAACTGAGTAAATTTGTGTTTGCTGATTTAAATTCGGCCAAATTTGGCCGAATTTGCATGGTAGCAGCCCTTTTTGAAAATTAAAAAAATACATCTTAACAATTTGAAAAAACAAAATGGATGCTTGCATTTGCATTAATTAAAGTTTTACCAAAGAATTGCTTGACTTTTTAGACGCTTTTTAGATATTTCATGTTCGATGACGCAAATGCATGACTGTTTTTGCACAATTTCTATAGAATAGCGAAGTTAAAAAATGCAAGTATATAATGTTTTAGGTAAACTCAATTAAGTTTCTTACATTCAAGAAAAGATTTCCAACATATTGTGCTAGATAGCTGTTAAGGGTAAGCTCAATACTCCTAAGAATTATAATTTAGTAAGCATAACATAAAAAATAGCACTATTATACAAATATCTTTTTATTGATACTAGCCGCATATTCGTATAATTAAATGTATAACGTATTCAGATACCTGGTCTTATTATAATGAAAAAAATTATTGCTTATATGATATATTGGCGACATGTCTTATTTTGTAATTAGGATAATACATTACCATAGAATCTTTGAGCCACAATTTAGCAATAACTCTTAGTTAAAATGGAATGTTATAAGAGTCGCTTTTACAAGCAGACGTTAATTGCAGTGAATATTGTAGTTGTTGTATGACATACATATGTAATAGGGATGTGACGACTACTTTTAAATCAAATTAGTAATTACTAATATGTGTTTAACATATTAATATGTTGTATACTAGTTTTTAATAAAAAAAATAAAATAAAATTATAATCGCACATGTTTGTTTTTTCAGAGGTTTTATTTTAATTTAAGTTTATAATAGTTTAAATGACGTCAATTATTCTTCGACGTTTACTGAGTGACATATGACAAACTGCGTATATTATTAATGCATTTAATTGTGTGTTTTTGTAAGTCCAGTTTAAGAGTGGAGTACGTATTTGTCTTACATAAAAATATAATTTATAAGGTTTTTGAGCTTCTAAGATTTGTACGTATGTATAGTTAAAACATATTTTGAAAAGCAGTCGTCATCCCTATTTAGTTGTTCAATTCATCAGACTACAATAACAGGATTTAGTACTTAGCATTACGTAAAAATCGTTGTTCACATATTTACATAAAACTTATTATAAAATAATGAATTATGGAATTATTGTACATTCAATTTTAAAGTAAATAATATAGCTCAACAATGAATTACATAAAAGATCTGATTTATTGAACAACTAATTTACAATTATTAATAAAAAATAATATTTAAGTTGGCTTTAAAACAACCATATCAAATAATGAAAACACTTGTCAGTCGAAGTTTGGGTAAATAAATAAAAAAAATTTAGAAGAATTGAAAACATATAAATTGTGGATATTTAATGTGGAACTTGACATGGTATATATACCTATATATAATAATGACAAGTGAATTTTCATAAACGCACTTCCACAAGGAGCATTCCAAAATGTTTGATCAAAGTAGTGTTAGATATTACCTAGCTACAATGTAAAGGCAAGGAGCAAGGACGGGTAGAAAGCGTTTATCGTTTACTCTCTTCTGGAAATACAGTTCACGGCATTACGTAGTGTCTCAGTCTTATATTATTAATCTGCGCGGCTGAGATATAAACTTAAAAATCATTTGATCGATTATATACTTAGAATCCACAGTTTATGTCGATGATAGTACGTACATATATTAACAAATCGAGATCTGTAGTATCCTGAAAAAGTGCTATTGTATATTATATGTAACCTCGTAATTATGTATAACGGTTGTAATCTACAACAAAATTAAAGCACCCTATGCGTCCACCGATCATTGCGTGTGAAAACACAGATATTGTACTCATTTACGAGAATCTTTTATACGTTAACGAACTAAGGCCAATTATTATTCGACCCAAACTTGGACACCATTCAGTAGCAGTCATTCGCGTTAAATACAAATGGACTCCGTGCGAGCGGCGGGCGCTCCGTGCGCGGTGCTAGGACGTGTCAACGAGACGTTGACGAGAGTACAAAATTGGTCCAGGGGGTCGGGCGTATCAGAGGAAGGTCCTCGCGTCGTCGCGGCGGGCGCACGCTATGCGCCGGCAGAAGTGGAAGCGCGCGCGGGGCGCCACGGGCCGCGTTCCGCCAGGGGCCTCGGGCGCGGCCGGCGGGCCCCCCGCCAGCGAGCCGCACGAGGCGGACTCTGCGAGCGAGCGCGTCGATGGCCGGGAGCGGGGAGCGCTCGTCTCGCCGGCCTCACACTACCTGTAGAAGGAGTGCGAGTGCGGGGGCGGGGGCAGGGCCGGCGGCACGGGCGCGTGCGGCTCCGACGCCGAGCGCTGCACCCCCGGCGTGCGGTCCGCACGCTCGCGCCCGCTGCGCCCGCTGCCGCCGCGCTCGCGATCCCCGTTCCAGGTCCACTCCCACTGACTCTACAAAAGTGAAAATTGCTTTGAAAGAACTCCATTAGATAGAATACAAGAGATATTAGATAGAAGCTAGTGAGAGATGCTTAGTTATAACACATCATAAAAACTGTACCTCATTCGATTGAGGAACTGACAGTGACGCTTTTGCTAATGGCTGCGAGGGAGTATGCGCAGATTGGGTATTGTGCTGCGTCACATCGCGATTTTGCAGTAATTGCAAAATTCGCCGCACATCAGCAGTCAGTCCTGTTTCTAAAACAGCAACTCGTCTGCTGAGTTCCTCTAATCTCGTCAATATTGTTGCCACTGACGCCGCAGTCGCCGCCGCACCAACATTCTGATACTGTGGAGAAACCACGTCCTGCCAAAAAAATTAAATTTGTTGTAAAATATAATACGAGTAACATTACCAACATTGAAATATTATTTTTTACATTACCTGCATTTGTCCTCTTTCAGCAGGGAAACCAAGAGCTGTCGGTCGGCCTGTTTGGTGCAGATTGACAGCCGAATGGGGCGCTGACCTTGAGGTGCGACCTACGGCTTGCGGCGCACTCGGAGCTAGGATGTCGTCGCAGGAGACGTGGACGGGAGCCGGCGCCGGCGGGCTGGGGGACGCGTTGGTGTAGTACGAGCTGGGGTTGGTGCTGAGGCTGGAGACGGGCAGCGTGGCGCTGTGAGCAGGAGTGCTGACGGCCGGTTCTCCAGCCATTCCGCCAGTCAAAGGCGATGTATCATTCAATGGGCCTACAGAGGACTGCCGTCGGACAGCAGCTCTACCTCTATAGGTCTGAGGCGTTGATTGAGCTAAAATTTTTCAAAATTTATTTTTCACATTCACACATTCCCACTAGATGTTTATTTCATGTTGTTTATCAAATTGTTATGTGAAATATATTAATGTTCTATTTCCTACATTAAATACTTGAAAGTTAATTTATTTAGTACAAATTTTAGTAAATGTTGTGTTCCGTACAGTTAAAATTTATTTCATTAATTTAATTTTATTTCTATACAATAAATAAATATATTTAATATTAATTTATTAAAAAAAGACTTGTTTAGGGATTTAAATTGACGAATTTATTTATATAGGAACATGCAACTAAAGATTTGTATATGCATACTTACAGTATTTGTTGTGTAGCGGCTGGTGGGTTTTATGGTGGTAGAGGTCTGGGAAGCTCCGTTTTAGTTGCGCTAGCATGCCTGCACACAAGGGCCGCGCTCAGAGCGGGTGGAAGAGGAACGTGGCCATGAAGCATTACATATATTTACTATCATGGCCGTAATTTACTTAGAATTATCTATTATTATGCTTCGTTTTCTCCACGTTCCTCACACCACCATTTTCGAAAAGGACAATGTGGGACAACAAGCGTATTACATGCTGCTTCAAATTAAATCAATACGATTTAAGTTTTACATATTTGTTTAAATATTTTTTTATTTTTTTTTTCTTCAAAATAATTGTAATAATGACTATGAGGGGTTCAACAATGTTTTAGAAGATTTCGTTTTGTTTTATGAATTTTCAAATTGATAATGTATATGTCTAAGATAAATTAATTGTATATAATAAGAAATACTACCTAAGAAGAAGAAAAGGGATATAATATGTATGTATTATATATAGATACCATTCTTGTAATTACAAAATCAATCTTAAATTTACAAAAATTAAAATTGTAAATATTAAAAAACAAGCAATTACTTCCAATAGATGTTTACAAGTATGGTACTATTTAAAATGGATCGTTTATATAGTTTCATATGGATATAAATTTTAAAAGGGATTTGCACATTGTTCCATATTTCTATGTGCAACTACGCTATGGTAACATTATATATAAACAGCACCAAGCACGGCTTTTGACGTTCGACGTTCGTATTCCGGATTTTAAATTTATGTCGTGCCAAGTATTATAAAAATTAATATTTTAAATACTTAATATTACATTCCTTAATTATACCATATTTAATTACCTGTAATAGAATTGAGTGTAGTTGAGCGTTGCTTGCTGAAGTTAAAATTCAAAGGAGTCACGTCCTGACCAGCTTTATCTGCTGAAAACTCTAAAATGCCTCGACTTGGTGGTGATTCCGTATCTTCATCACTACATTGAGAGTCCTAAATAAAAAGAATTGAAATGAAATTAAATAAAATACATAATTAGATTAGACAGTAAACTAATATGAATATAATATGTGTAGGCTCCAATAAGCTGACTCTTGAATTTTTTAATGTAATTAATTAATATAAAAATTATCAATATTTCTGTTTACGCTGATTGAAGCCTTATTGTGTGCAACATACATGTTATGTGATTATATCATATTAAATAATATAAAATATTTTATCAAATCCGTTCTAAAGCAGAAATAACATATATAAGTTACATATATCAAATATGTGCGTTATGTGCGTAAGACTAACATATATGAAGCACAAGTAAAGCTAATCACGCACCACCTTGTCTGCGAATGTCTCTGTATGGGGTCGTCGCGTGGTACGAGCGTACGCCTCACGAAGGAGTCTAGCATCACAGGGGTTCTCGTAACGCATCCGCCGCCGAGGTTCTATACCTCCTAAGTCGTCCTGGAGATAAAAACGAAATAAAGTTAAATTGAATAACTAATAAGTAATAAAATAACTAAATGGCTGAAACTGGGATCGATCTTGAGATGCCGTTTTCATTGATAGATATATAGTTCGTAAATGAAAAAGGCATCTCCAGATCGATCTCAGACTTAAGAAGTTTATAAATACGGGCCTTAGTGACGGACGGAGACAGGCGGCCGCGGCGGGACGCTAGTCTTCTATATAGACATTTATTTACAATGACATTGTTAAAATGGAAAATCGGAGTGACTTATCTCTACGTGTTCAGTGTCTCATTATTTCTTTAAAGGATGGTAATATGGTTAAAGAAAAATTATACAATTATAATACTAACGTCTCTCATGTTGTAGGTTATTTCCAGATTATTTACGAACGATGCGCGAAATTCAGGATAGAAATCAAGAACATCTAGTAGATCATCTCGATGCACACGATGCAGGTCGCAATATGTCAGCGCGCGAACTCTGCAGTTGCTACGACCGACTGTGCCGTGAATGCACGGGTTCTCGCCAAATATGTCATCCTTGCCTAAAAGGAACCAATTAGAGAAAATAAATTGCTTTGGAAACTTACTCATGTTATATTAGTAGGATTTTTTTAACCATTACAATATAAGATTTATTTTATCTATAATCAAAACTTTACCTAAAATAGCCATAACAATGTCGTCTTTAAGAATTTCAATAGATCCTCTAGATATAAAATATAATGAAGTTAGAACGTCGCCACGATGAACTAAAGTTTCTCCAGGAGGTGCGTGAGTTGTCTTAAATCTCAGAGATAGCGCCCTAAAATTATTTAAATAATTAATACGTTTCAGTAATTGATATCATATTTTATGTATTGTATGTATTTCGGTAAGCATTAGACTCACCTTAAGCAACCAGGGCTAGCACCTTCAAAGGCTGAACAATTAGCAAGTAAATTTCTGTTTAAATGAAGACAGATATCAGCTTGAAGACATTCCGGAAAACCTTTTAGTACACTGGACGTATCGATTCCGTTCGTATAACTCCATGCGTGTTGAAAGTATTCTTCTAATCTTTGCCTTAAAGGATTCGTAATCTGAAAATGTAAAAGTTTCCATTTGAGATATGCTTATGATACATTTTAAATGTTATTTTTGTAAATAAAAAGTGTACCTGGTGAAATCTAATAAACTCCCGAACTCTTAGTATTTGTGTATGATACCTTGCAGTTCCTGAATAAAGTCTTTGGATTATAGCAGATACGTTTCCAAATATACTAGCATACATTAGAGCTGAAAAATAAATCGATTGTCCTTAGTGCTCTTTACTGGGATCACAATAAAGTAAAAGGCATACTTGAAACATCAAAGTGAAACATCAAACACTTGAAGTGGATATAGAGCATTATATACTTTGAAGTTGAAGAGGATAGCAATTGCAAATTATAAGTAATGAATTAAAACTTACAGCCCACGAGCATGACGAATATTGTAAATCCTTTTTCCATATCAGTGTTAGGGGCTACATTGCCAAACCCGACGCTCGTTAAAGATGTACATGTAAAATATAAAGCGGTGATGTAACGAGACCTGAAATTAGACACAAATATCTTTGTTAAGAATATTTATTACAGTATAAAAAAATAGTGATAAAAACATGACATTGTTCAATATATGTTGTCAAGAGTTCTTAATGTGGCTTAATGGCCTTATGGCCGTTCCTTCATCCAGGCCATACCAATTGTGGTTCCAGTGTGAATCAGAATAAGTAGGTACATATAATATGTAAATATTCGAAAGGAAATGTTTATATTTGAATTTTAGAATAGGTAGTGAAATACGAATCAATTACCTCATAGAAGGTCCAGTAGAATTATCATATGAAGCTTGGATATCATTAGCGAGAGCATCGAGCCAGCCGATGGGTGCGTGAAGCTGGGGTCTTTCCCAGCTCCCGATGGCATACCTACAATTTATTATATCTTTAGATATTTATTATAATTGCTGGATTGTAAAACACTGTCATATCACAGCTTACCATAAACAAGCGAGCCAGTGTGCAATAAGTACAAAGGTAGCCATGAGAAGAAGGAGGACGGCGGTACCATATTCGGAGTATCTGTCAATTTTCCGCGCTACTCGCACCAGCCGCAATAAGCGCGCTGTTTTCAATAAACCGATGAGCGTGGTCGTCTGCAAACATAGAAAGCACACTGAAAAAGCTTGTCGACGATCACAAAAAGCAATTTCCTCAGCCGCATACCGAACCCAAGCATTGTATGAACGTTCGCGTAATACTAAATAGCGTTAATGAGGCCTTATAGCGATTTGTCACTTCAAACAAGCGGAAGTTTCTCTATGGACATACGATGCGAGCGTCTTCCGAGCTCAGCCATACAGGTATTGCAATTACAAGCGTTGGTCCAAACTAGAAAATTAGCTTCTTTAGGTTGCGGTGCATAAAACTGTATAACTCTAATTGTTCTGTTACATTCAAATTAAGAAGGTCACTGCTCTCTTACAGACTAAACTATTATCAAGGCAACAAATTATTATCGACTTCTCTAACCTAAATTAATTGAGGACACAAATATTTCTACGTAAATTAACATAATCTTATCATTCATTATTATTCTTAACATTACGCGCAAAATCAATAATGTTATGAGTGGGTTTTTCATACAGGTGCATTGTGATATATGCATGTAGGTTTTCACAGCTCTGAATGGGTTGACAAGTACTATAATTGTTATACATTTCAAACACGCTCAAATGATATTATACAAATAACTTACCCATTATTACAATTTTATTATAATCATAAATTATTTTTTCACTTAATTATATTTGTTTGTTTTTTTTTTTAAAATATGTTTATTTTTTTACATCTAGCGGATCGGTGTTAAAAAAAATAAAAATAAAAACTTATTTTAAAAAGTTTATTTGCATAAAACAAATATAACTCCCTATTTTTTAATTATACGTTATTATTATTATTCTAATAAAAACCAACATAGTGATGTAAAAAGTTGTTTTTTCGTAATTTAACCTACTTGCCACATAGGTGGGTGCCACATGAATGCAATATGTATCGGTACATAAGTATGTATGTACGAATATACAAACTATAAGTTTAGTGCTTTGTTATGTAGTGAAAATGCAATTTTTACAAATATTTAGTCTGGGAAGTGTGAGCGTATTTGCTACCAAGCCCTGTGCACCTCGTGACTTGCACATCACTAAAGGTATATTAATTAAGCTTATGATAATGTTTTGCTTAAAGTAAAATGTGATTTCAATATATTATAATGAACTTCTCTACTGCAGGATTGAAGCTCTTCTATTACGGCCTTTTTCTAATATTTATACAAAATGTATTAATTTGTATATTAATAGTACACACAACACAGGTAGTATGTTGTCGATGTCATATATTTACATATTCCCATTGCCCTGTTTTTCATACATTTAAAAAATACTGTCTAATAAAAATATTATTTCATATTGGCTTTGTGAGAAATTTGTTAAATTAAGATAGATTTATATTGAATCATCTTAGGTAAATTAGGCTTGAATTGAATTTAGTTATTAAAAAGGGAATGTCATGCTAGCAAAGATGGAGGCCTTTATTACCTTGGCTCTAGTTGCGTTCTACGCCTCTGCAGGAAACAAATGAAACTCGTCAATACTCATAACTATATAATATTTCCAAGCTACCTTGCATAAAACAAAATTGGAGATAAAATTTTCAAATTCTAGGTATATCGCTTTTATGCACTAGAGGTAGAGCAAAAGCTGTGGCTACTATCAAAAAATTAATGCGCATTTCCAAATATATATTAGGAATAACCATATATTCGCCCCATTATATTATATTCGAGATATAGGTGGCGAAGCACGTGATATAGCAAGTTGGCGCTGTGTAAAATTCAAAAACAACTTTGCTCATGGGAAGCGTCCTCATCTTCCATTAACGCATTCGCTCAGTGGATTTAAAATGACTAGTGGAAATTAATTTCAAAGTATAAAACTAAAATGTAAGAAAATAGAGTGGCAGCAACATAAAAATAGTTCACAAATATGGTATACCTCATCACTTTCCAGCCCCTGCTGTAACAAGAAACGGTATTACAAATTCAGTACGCACCCACCTTGGGTAACTCCATACCTACGAGTTTAACACGAACTAAATACTCAAATACTTTCGAATATTAATTAGTAAAAGCAACCTATTAGTTGTACATATACAATATTAATAAAATAATAATTGTACAAAATAATAATAATCGTATAGAAATAATAAACATCAGTTGTAAATAATAATAAACAATGATATTATAATGGCGGTCGATTTTATTTAATATTAAGGTAAATATTAGCCATTTTCATCAGAACAGTAGTGTGGGGCTTCGTGATTAGCATAAATATATCGTTTAGTATAGAATCGTGTTTTATTTTCAAGTGAATGTTGCATTAACTGCATTCCACTACTGTATGTGAATTTTCTAAAATTTTATCCAGAACTTCATTTGTCCGAAAGTAAAATGGCGGCGTGAGTTTAATTATATATAATATATTCTTTGTGGGTTTTTGATGATTTATATCGTATATTTCTTCCCCCTTTAAGTAATCTTCGTAAAAATATAACTCGACCTACATTTCTAACCCATTTCATCGTTCTCTTACAAATATAAAGGTTCCGCGATTTTAATCTTATATTATAATAAAAATTAATTTAATATACCTAAGCTTTTTTTATTACAACAATTAATAATAGAACTATGTTATATTTGTGTTGTGTTACTCTGTAATGGATTTGTATTTACTATAATGTTTTAATACTTAGCGTTTCGGACAATTGATCGTCTGGTGGCTATTACCTTCTAGTTCAGGCATTTATTTTATGTACTATATCTATTTAAAGTCGTGTATATATGTGATATGAGATCATATGAGTTGATGAGGGTGCGAAGTAAAGGCGGCTCACTTCGTCGGTGTCGGTCCCGAAGAGAAGTAGGTCGAAAGGTATGGCGGCTACGAGGTCGATGACGAACCACCCCCTCAAATAATGCATGGCGATCTTCGCGGGGTCAGACTCCACTTCGTCAGCGGCGTTCACATACGTGGTGCGAAAGTTGATTAGGATGTCTATTATGAACGTCACGTCCACTGGAAATATCAGAAATGTAAATTTCATCAATTAAAACTTTCCTTTAATTATGTATTTTAAATATTTTATTTATAATAATATTTATTACCTATCATATCAATAACTACAATGGGATCCTGGCCGAAACCTCGCGATCGTTTGTCAAAATCTGGCTCATTTAATTGGAATGCGGCCACGTACGGGGTGAATATTGCGGTGTAGATGACCAATATAAGAATCAACCAATCCCAAGCGGCCTGAAACAAAATTAATCCATTTTATCAATTTCAATGATATTATTATTGGGGTCGTCGTGGTGCAGCGGCACTAGGGTATGTTTGTTCGACAGTTGTGGGTTCGATCCCTACTTAGGGAATTAATTATCATTCATTAATATTTTCATTTCTTCGCTCTGGCACCAATAAATAGCTCGGCGTTCTAACCGGATCTGAATAAGAAAATATTTTTTATAGGTTCTCGCTGTTTTCGTCACATATCAGGGTAGGCAGAGGGAACCTGGTGGTAAGACATTCCGTTGACCATTTTCTGCTGAATTGGTAAAACTCAAGGTCGCGCTTTGCCTCATTACGAAAACGATAATGAAAATAATAAATATTTCATTTTCCCGTAGGAATCAAACACACAGCCGTCGCGTTAACAGTCACTGAAAATATTTAAAACATAAAATTCATTCCAAGTGGGATTTGACTTGATAACCCAACCCCAACTTGGAGTAAAATCACATCTCTACTTTAACAATTGTTAAGTATATTTGTTCCACAAAATATATTTTATACTATAACAATAAAAACTTAAAATATATAACCCTATGGAAACCTCCAAGTATAATATTAGTTTACTGAAAAATAGCTTTTAAAATAATAGCGTGTGTTGCGCTTTTGCGTGCTGAAAACAAACGAGGTCGATGCGGCAAACATTTTTTATTTACAAGCAACCAACGCCAACAATTACCAGTGGGTACCGGAATTCCCTAAACTACTATGTACATTAAATAATTATGCTGCTACAGTTTTTTTTGTATTAAATTACATAATTATACACGTCACGGAAATATTTCTTATAATATATTATAATTATTATAATGATATTAAAAAATATACTATACTAGCGGACCCGGACGCGGCTACGCCTGCTTGAAATATAAGAATATAATTTCTATAGAAATATAATTTCAATCTAGATGAAATGCTAAAAGTGACTATTATATTTATTTTCATAAGGATGAATATCAAAATGACGCGGTAACGAACGCGGTCGCGTAGCGACGACGGTTGTTATTAACATGGCAGAATAAATTGCATGTCAAATTAGAAAGTACTTTAAAATATATTAGTTTATATGTGTAATGTAATGTTATATAGCCTATAGCACTTCTGAAGAATGCAGCTTTCATACAAAACAAAAACAATGTAAATCGATCCAGTAGATCCAGAGATCTTAGCGTTCAAACAAACAAACAAACAAACTCTTCCGCTTTATTATATTAGTATAGACTAACTTATACTATATATTATACTTTCTAAAAACTAAACATATATTGATTAAGTTTATATTCAATTATATTGTTAAGTACTTAATGAATTATTTTCTTTTACCCGCTCCGATAGGACTAAATGCGGCGTTAAGTTCCGCCACCATAGCTAAGCGGAGTGAACATAGAACATTACTTTATCTCCGTCTACTTTACTGTATGCGGAAAGAATTAAATAAAAAATAATAGTGAAGAATTAACAATTAAAGTAAAAGTTTTTCTTTATCTCTTAAAATAAAAATAATATCTTCTTTTAAATTTTATATCAAACATATATTTTTTTTAAATATAGATATAAAATATATGACGATTTATATAAATTACCTTATAAGGAGAATGGTGGAGGATAGTGCAGGGGTGTGATGGTTGCGTGGTACCCTTGTGGCCGCCCGTCGCGCCCAGTGACAGGACCTGAGGACAAGAGAACCCGTGATACGTATATGTATAAAGAAAACTATATTTACCTGAAATCAATTTTGAAAGAGAATACCATTTTTTATAATAATATAATGTTTTTTATTATTTATATACTCATACATACCATTTTTACATTTTAATATTACCATACGTACGTCCGTTGTCATTCCTAAAATATATTGACATTTAATATCATGATGAGGTGGTAACAGGTTCGTAGATGACTCATATTTTTAACGATATTTAGCAACTGAAAGTATAAAACTGAAAAAATAATTACCTAATAAAAAACTCGAACAAGCTCAATAACCGTGTGAATTGCATTAGGCAACGACCCTCGAGTGTTCCGAATGGGGCTTAAAACCATCAATAAATTATGCCTTACAGGTTTTACCGATATTATCCTGTTAAATAGAAAAAATCTTTCATATCTCACGTAGGGTTTTGTATAATTAAAATTTAAATAAGTGAGCTTCCACAATTTTTAATATATAAATAAAAAAAATGGGTTGTCCAAAAATAAAGAAAAGTAGCCTATCTATATAGCAATACTACCTTTTAGTACTAAATAAAGGATGTATAAGACATTCAGGTTCAACTACAACATCTATGTCAACCAAAACTATGTCTGAGACATGTCCATGCCTCATTTGATGATCTTTGGATAGCTTGCATTCTTGGTAAATAACTATAATTGCTCGTATATTATAAGCGAAATACATGCTTACTGTGTAGGTATGTGAAAAATAACTATTTCGAGATATTCAAAAGTTGGTTGATAATTGTCTTTTTTTTCTTTAGCTGTAGAATATTATTATTATTCCGCATGTAGGTAGGTAGGCAGTTGGAGCTTAGTGTTAGGATACTCCCCCGAATTCTGCATTGCGTGTTAAGTGACGGAACTCTTCGCTTTACTTCGACACCAAAGCGAGGAAATGAAGATATTAAATATTTCATTTCCTCGTGTGGAAATCGAACCCACAATCTGCCACACGCTTGTGCCTTTGCACCACGACTGGCCTCTTTTTAAATTTAAATTTGTAAATGGAACGTTTTTAAATTATTTTTTTTTATATCAATTTTAAATTAAAAAAACGAATTTTGTAATAGATATTGTGTGATAGTTCTAAAATTTTTTTTTATTATGTATTAAATAATTAAAACTTACAATAAATAAATAAAAAAAAAACGTATTTAATAATAATTATAGCAAAGAAGAGAAATGTTTATTTATTATATTAGTTAAAAATGTTCTCAAAATTTTAACACTTCTACAGCTTATCTGACGTTAACTTGGAGCATGATGTCGTAATAGATATGGCGTAATAATCACAGATTAAATATGTTTCTTTATCTTTATCTTTATATGATGTAATTATATATAAATAAAAAAAATTGTATCCTGTTTTCCGTGACGAGTATTAGTCTGTACGAGTATTATTAATACTTATTAATACATGATTTATATAAATATTGGAATATTTATTCTATAAATAAAAAAAAACTGTTAATTTAATTGCATTATAGGAATAAAATATTAATAATTGACCTATGAGCTTATATTACATAGTTATATAACAATGCATTGAATTAAAAACATTTTGGCAGTGTTTGAATTTGTCAGACCAGAAGAGAATGTGGAAAATAGGTCACTAGATTGGAGTCACTGGGTGGAACTAAAACGATTTCAAAGCTATTATTTAAAAAAAAAGTAACGTTTGAAAATCGTCATTCAAAATATATTGTATTTTTTTCCTTTGCCATTAAAAACAATATAAACTTATTTGTTTATTTAGCTAAGCTAATAAAGTAGCGTAAGAGATTATAAAAAAAAATTGTCAGTGTTCCACAAATATTCTTCCACAGTGAAGTCGAGTGTAAATTAAAAACTGCTATTTTTTAAAATAAATATGAATTATTCAGTAAAAATCCTAATTAGATTTTTTTAAGGGATAATAAAAAAAAAAAATCAGCTTTACGCTGTACCCCGGACGCAGCAGAGTAGGAAAGGAACCTCATGTTAAGACACTCCGTCCCCCACTTTCTGCCTAATTCTGGAGACTGCGTGTTGAGTAGCAGAACTCAACGCCGCGCTTTAAGGCATAATATTTGTATAGATTAAGTTAAAATTATATCGTTATTTTGTTTTTACTTGTTATCCTAATTTTTATGTGATTGCAGTGCCAAAGTAAAAAGCTTGCTGCAGATACGTTATTGAGGACACTATAAGCATGTTATTATGAATATATCCTTTTTATTTACATTCTGACTTACCTTATAAGCGTATATTTAATTAAAATAAAATGATTTAAAAATTACATATATTTTTTAATATTTTGAACCTTATTTGGAACCTACTTATGATGTATAGTCTTTTATACATTTACAAGTTGATTTTTTATTCTATTTTTGTTTATAAAAAATTATATATTTGGGTTCGAATGCAAAATGGCTATTTTCAAAAAAGGTTGACCCTTCACCGCGGCGTAGAACGTTAGAAAAATTATCAGCAAACAAAATTACATGGACAGAACAAACAAGCTGAATGCTTTGTGGTTATAAAAATAAGAACATGTTACTTTCGAAACTTGTATGACCAAATATGCTGTCAATATATAATTTCCACTCGTCATATCAGGCAGACAGGTGAATTACCTCCTTGCCGATGGCGGGTAACCCGTTGAGACCATTACAGGGCGGTTCGAGGCGAACGACGCTTTTTCGGGAGCCACGGAAACTGGTGTCTCGCACACGCACAGAGGAGCGCCAGGTGGAGGGCGGGGGGTCGTCGCGGGAGCCTCGCGCGCCCGCGCAGGGCGGCGTCACTATCAACGGCACGTCGGGGGGCCCGCGCTCCTCCATACCGCTGCCGCACCAACGCTCTCACCGGAACCCACCGTGCTCCGACGCCTCCAGGTGCTCACATTCCAGCACGGCTCGCTCGTAGGCCGACGCCGTCTCCAGCAGTGCGATAGCCGTGTTTTGCATAGATGCGCGCTTATCTCCACTTCGTCCTCTGGTACGATACGTACGGTATGTTAACTTAACTTAAACTAATTTAATTAATATAAAATCTGTTTAACCAAAACGTCAATATGTTTACAATGGTATGGTTTTGTCAAATTTAATTAAGGACCATGGCAAAAGAACACGTGACTCTAGTCTTTGGTTGTGCAAAATTTTTGAATTTTCTAAAATTTTCAAATCAATTTCGTCACGCTACGTGAATGATTTTCTAACGGCACTATTGTTTAGTATATAATACAGGAACAGTCGTTGGGGACAGATACAACAAGAATAAATGGGTAAGGAATTCAGAAGAGAATAGAAATATTACAGAAAATGAGTTTCAGTTCGTTTTTCGTAAAGTCACAAAGACCTAAACCTTGGAATTTGATGGTTGACGAGATCAGCTTTAAATAGTATTTTTAAGCGAGATATTATTTTAATGAGCATTCTCGTTTACGCTTAAAGGCCACCCGTCGTCGCTTAGAATAGTACCAGCTTTCCGTTATAACGGCACTAGGGTTGAAAGCGGTGAACGAGGCCGCGCCTTATTCAGCAGTGTGTCAACGGGTGGTCGGTCTATTCACATTTCCTTGCTTGGTTCGAGCTGTTTCGCTAAAGTAGATCGTTGTTTATAGTCATGTTGAAAAGTAGAGCTGATGATTTTAATTCTCAAGTATTTAAGAAATACATACGAGTATGTCTTAAATTATAAGCCACCAGCTTTCAAGTAAACTTCATTATTATATTTAAAACTGGGACATATAAACCTAAAAAATATTTGTTGTTTTTATGTTTATTTAGTATGTTTTAAATAAATGTTTATTTGTTAAATATTTGCTAGAATACGTTTTTAAAACATTTTAAGTAATGCTCATTGAAGTAGCACAAGAGAGAAATTGACATACCCACGAGTACATTAGAGCAGAACCTGAGTGACAGGCGCAAAAGTACGTAACTACGTTACATAACTACTTAGACTAAAATATTTATTCGTATATTTTCAAATGTACTAAATTATATTTAAAAAGTCGTTTGTAAATATTAATTTAAAGTATGCATTGCGGTGTTTTCATGTTTTTAATTTCATATGTTCTCTTAATTATTTTAAGAAAACTTTTAGTAGTTGAATGGTTAGTATCTATGATGTAATAAGGTATCATTATATTTTTCACATTGTTTTATTTAATTTAAGTTTAATATGAAAATGTATTGAACATTCAAATCTACGCGTAAAATGCTCGTGCCTCGTATTGCTAAATATTTAGGATGTCCTTCATGCTTTAACTATAAACTATTATACTGCAGATAAACTACGGAACTACAGAAATAAAGTGTTGTGCTGTGTAGTGCTATTAGATATCTTTGTAAAAGTTAATGTTAGTATGTAGATTCGATTCTTTACTTCATTTATTACTATCTATTTATCTATCTATCTATCTGAGATAGATAATTTAGTTTTTAGAATGAGGGAGGGGCTGCATTCTCTGCATACATTTTACGTCACAACCGATCTATAAGTACAATGTTGTTTTAAAATAAAATGTATTCGGGATTGTATTTATTAGTACCGAACATAATTAAATTTAATTTGGATTTTAATTTAATTGAAACTTTGATCAATAAATAATTTATTAGGTAGCATAGAAGCAAAGCGATTCTCAAAGTTGTTAGTAAATATTTTTTACACTCTCAGATAAAGCTCGTCTACTGTTAAAACGTTTAAATATCTTATAGATCATAAACCAAATGCATTTAAAATTTTAAAATTTTGATTTAAAATGTCCAAACGAAGCTTCTCAAAAATTCTATAACGTTCTACAAATACAATGAGACTGCAAGGCTGCCAAAAGCGTTACATTAGTCGAAAGTGTCATCTTTTAAATGTATAATATATACAACATTATGAATGAAATCAATATTCATTCACAGAGAAAGCATAGATAGATCTAAAATGGTTATAATATTAGATGTAATGAATAAACTACCTTTCGTTACTAAAAAGAATAAGAGGTTAATAACGTAGACAAAGGAAACCATACCATGGTAGTCATAACTCCAAGCATGGATCGCGTTTTGTCACAATAATAGCAAATAAATAATAAAATAAATTAATAAATAAATAATAAATTGCTAAAGCTTGCAAATAAATTAACGACAAAAACACCTCGTTAAACCCACGCACTGTCCACAGTATGAACTAAGCACGGACGGCACTTCGATATTCAATTTAAACGATCGTACAAGCTCTGTAACCACTTGGAATATTTGATGGTAATTGGTGGTTCGTGAAGCCTGGAGCTGGAGCTGGAGCTGGGTTGGAGCGCAACAAAAGCTGCAAAATATGACCGCAAAACTATAATAACAGTTTATACTTTTTTAATGCAGCCGATCGATTAAGCAAGCACTCGACTCATTTAAAATACTTTTTCACATATTATCGAGAACTTAAAATGGATTTAGAATGATTTGTTGCGTAAATAGCGTGAACAGCATATATCGCGGCGACGTTCACGAGAGGCGAAGCCCCTGGAACGGATTTAGATAACAATTCGATGGCAGTGTGAGAGGCGGCAGAGTCCGCAGCGTGGTCACCGGACTTACACTCGTCGGGGGCGGGCGGCGCGCGCAGAGGCCGGTGCGCGCGCAGCCCTAGCGACGTGACCTCGCACAACCTCCCTCCCACCATCGAACGCTTCAGCTGAACGCACTGTCGCCGTACCGCGGCGTTGCTCGTCGACGCAACCGCACGCCACGCGCCTTCTAACAATAAGCTACATTTGTCGCTTCTGTTTTATACAGATTAATTTATTTATTGTTATTTATTTTTTAAGTTATTTATTAGAACTCTAAAATAAAGAATTTGAAGGGAAGAAGTAGGAATAAAGATTGTTAAGTCCTGTTTTTTTTAGCTTTTTTATATTATTATTAGATAACTTTTTGTCCGTCTGTCTAAACTCATATATATCGAGATCGCGTGAAGTAATGCAGCTGAAATTAATATCAAATATGCAGATCTTAGAGAACAGGGAAAATCAAGCTTTTAAGCAATGAAACGATACGAGCATTTCTGCAATGCTTTTGTTGCATTTTGTATGAAATTCGTCGTGGAAATCCTACACTTAAGAAAATTGGCACGAAGTGAGAACAAAATAAATAAAGGAAAAAATCCGAAAAGTGAAATTTTTTTTTGGAATTTCATAAAAAAAATTGTAGCTCATTTCATACAAAATTGATACTTATGCCTTTGTACGGAAGCCTTGGTGGGCAAGTCTGCTACGCACTTAACCTTAAATTTTACATTTATTATTAAGTAATATTTAAACTTATACAGCTATAAATAGCCTACTACAATTCGATGCTACGATCAGCAAATATAGTGTATATTGTAAAGGTTAAATTAATTAAACATTTTTTGGGAAAAAGTCGCTCAAGTACGAGTTGGACTCGTTCACCTAGAATTTTGTACCAATTTCAGGATTGTAGGTCAATGGGAAATAATAAATACAACTTATATTTTGGATGAGTGCCTTGTAATTTAAATTATAAGTTAATAATAATTTTTATTTGTAAGATGCATTAATATAAATAATTACTAATTATTATAGTTCTCACTTCTTGAAAAATGTCGAAATTGAAAAGCTACGGGAAAATTAGAAAGGTACTCATTTTGGTATAATAATAATAATAATAATAAGCTTTATTTCAATTCCATACAGATAACAATAAAATCAAATAAATCAGATCAGACATTGCTACATTCAAAAATTCATTAACAATGATACATTCATATTTATAAAAATTAAAACATTTACTTACATTTAATAATTTGTTGCAATTATTTAATTTACAATTTACAAATTATTTAATTTATTACAATTTACATTATAGATTCCTATATTTAATTTCGTTTTAAATTATTTATTATTTAGATTGTTTTTAATTGTATGGACCCCTATTGGGTAAAAGCCTCCCCCAAGGCATGCCACGATTCTGTATCCTTAGCTGTGTCCAGCCAACTTCCGCCCGCTATCGCTACTATTTTGTTAGTATTTACTCTCGGGGGGTTTTGGTCGTACTCTCCCGCGGTGACCGGCCGTACTGGGAGATTAGGGGTTAGTAGAGGGACCGATTTTGATTGCTATGCTGTTTTGTGCTGTGATATTTTTGTTTGACATGGAACTGTTTCTTTTGGTAATCATCTATTAAATAAGTTTGTAATGATTTTCTCTTCGAAATGATATTTATTGATTTGATAACAATTTTAGCTTCATTTCTTCACGCGAACTCGTGATAAATGATTTAGTTTAGACAGACGGACAACAAAATTATCATTTAGGGGATCTATTCCTTTTAAGGTAGGGAGCCCTAAAAACGAGTTATTTGGACTATTTTTGTAAAGATAGTGATATTTACAGGTGTTGCCTTATGATGTCAATATTTTTACCTCTTCCACCAGCGGTCCTACACAAGTGTCTCTGCTACCGCTTGCAGAGCGCGACGCGGCGCTTCGGACCTACAAAACACGAAAACCAATGTGACCCCTTCTTATTACTTTTTTAATTTTTCCTACGATATAATATATTATTATTGATTATTTTCTTAAATGTTTAATAAATATAATATTTTTATGTGTATTATTATATATATTTATATTATACCCTATTAGGAATATTTATAGGTAGGTGTAGGTCAATGTAATAAAAATATGTTTTATATACTTATTCCGGAAGCCCTCAGGAACTATTATGAAACGTTCAGATTAGTACTGTAATTTTAAGAGAATACAGGAGAAATATCAGATACATATATACAAATATTATGAATATAAAACATTATAGAATTTAGTATAATTTGTTATACTTAGAAATTGTTACGAACTTGCTATCTTAAATAAAACAACCACATTCATTATAACGTAACACACCTATATACATATATTAACTATTGTATCAGGTTTTACACCTTTAATTACAGATACCAATGCTAGTAATGGCGTTTTAAATGCTTCTTCATTTCTGTGAAAAATGATAGCTCTAATTCACATAAAGAAAACTTAAGTATTATATACTCCATTCGCCACTTTCTGCCTAATACCGGAGCCTTTGCGTGTTGAATGGCAGAACTCAACGCCGCGCTTTTCGAATGCTAATATTGCTTGCGGTAGTAAATCTATAAAGAATCCATCATCCGTAAACTACTTTTCATTTGCTATATTAGTAAAAACAATAGTGATAATTAAATGAAGTTTTAGTTCTTAGAGAGAAGAATCTCTATATAGAGAAGAAATTCAAAGAAGAATTACAAAGTAAAAAAATAAGTTTAATCGATATAAATTCTGGTATTATATTTAAATATTTTTCTTACATTTACATAATGAGGGCACGGATTGTGTAGATATTCGTAGGTGTGTACACTGTAGAGTCCTTGACCTATCGCGTGCTGGCAAACGTCTAACGATTGGTCGTTCTGGTGGTAAATTTCAATTCTTTGATTTTACAAAAAATATATATTTAAGGAAAATTAATGTAATTTATTAATGCATTGTTAAAAAATATAAATTAATAGTTTATTCTAATATTCTTAAATAAACGGAAAATTCCTAAAGCGTTTACTTTTTGGTGAAAAAAGTAACTTTTTATATACAGATGTATAAAGATAAACTATGGAGGCTCCTTAAGACAATTTTCTAGGACTACATCATCTTATAAATATTATAGATATTCAAATGGGGTGCGGAGCCCTTGACCTATCGCGTGCTAATCGCAAATAGGTTTAGCAGCTCTTAGCTGGCGTCCAACAGTTTCCTATACCTAGTCTCCGCTAGCCACAATGGCAACTTTCACTGCTACAAGTGCATCACGAAAAGTCAAGGGTTGGCCTCACTAACACTAACACTTGCACGGAAATAGCATGTGGGGAAAATTGCCGACCTTAATAATGTTACTTGTTAATTAATTTTTGAATTCGCTAATAATGTACGAGTACGTTAAAAATGTTATATGTTTTTTCATATTTATAAATATTTAAAAACATCAGCTTCAGGCTGTATCCCGCACACAGCGGGGTAGACCGAGGGAACCTAGTTTTAAGACACTCCGTTCCCCACTTTGGCAGAACTCAACGTTGTGATTTATGTGATTATATGTTTAAATTGTATCTTTTTTTGTTTTTTTAGCTTCACTTTGTATTCCACACACATAGAGTACGGAGAGGGGTTAAGGCACGCCGTTTTCATTTTTCATTGAATTTCTGAAGCGTTACGTGTTGACTCTACGCGCTTTACCTCGTTATCAGAGGGAGGTAATTAAAATATTAAATATTTCATTTGTTCGAGTGGGAATCGAATCCATAACCTTGCTTGAAGTCACATGCTTGTGCCCCTGCGCGATGACTTACCTCATCAACTCTTTTTTGTACCTACTATATTAATGAAACCTTTGCAGTTACGAATGCAGTAAAACTATTTCCAACTGTGGATACATTTACAAGTTTGTCAGCTATTTCGACTGTTTTTAATATCAGAAGAGCTAAAAGTCCAAGCTCCAGTTCAAACTTCAGGTAAAGTCTATCATATCATGTTCTGTTATCAAATTGGAAAAGAATTACTCACGTGATACAAATACTATTATGAGTATATCTTTTTGTAATATATAATTTGTATTGTGCAATTTTTAAGACTAACAATTTCTGCTTCTTTTAAAATAAAAAAAAAAAAACAGTCGAATTGAAAACCTCCCTTTCTTACAGAAGTCGGTTAAAAAAATAAATAAATTGGCATTTATAAGCATCAAGACTATGCATTTACCTACGACTTCGCTCCCATAGTCAAATGTAAACAGATAATCAATTATTTTGATATCTGTAATAGTCTTGGAATATCTGAAATTTTGTAAATTCCTTTTAAATATAATATTAACAAACGTTTCAATAGAGACGTAACAGTAAAGAGCCGTAGGGGTTTTAGGGGAAACAAGTAAGAGTTGTATATGATATATTTTGTATGTACCTATACAGTTATATTTTACACACATAGCAAGGTAGATAGACTACGTTTTCACTTTTTTCGTATCGATATCATTAAAATCAATTATTTCATAATTACATCGATTTATATAATTACTAGTGGGCCCGAACGCGGCTACGCCCGCTTGAACTATACGAATATTTATTAAATATATTTATAAAATTGTTTTCAGCCTTCAATAGAGGGATGCGTTAAGAAAGCTCATTTTGGGTGACGTTTTCTAACAACAAACTTTGCAAATCGTTGCCTAGCAACGACAGTTGTTATTAACATGGCGGAATAAATTGCATGTCAATTTATTTTAATATATTAGCATATATCAAAAATATTACAAATATGAGAAAAAAAAGTATCCTATGTTCATCCCGGTACCCTCATGTATCTCTATATAAGTATTTTATCACAATTAAATTAGCGGTTTGGCCCTGATTGAGTAAGAGACAGACAGACAGAGTTACTTTCGAATTTATAATATAGGTATGGATCAAAGTAATATAATAATTAATAAATTATTGGATTAGATAGGTATCCATACCAGGATAGGCCCATTATCGCTTTATGCTTGCATCATTGTTTTTGATGACTAATTTGAAGATATTTATTGTAAGATAGCTGCAATAATTACGTATACAGAGTGTTTTTGTCAGCACCGCTTTAAATTAAACCACAGTTTTAACTACTCTTTAAAAGCCTAATATTTTTCTTAAAAACATTTTTTAAACAAAACAAATAATAAAATTATAATTGAAAAATAAAACACCATTTGTTAAGGACAACGCACGCACACATAAACCTACCAAAGGGACGCCGCCGCACACGCGTCATTCCGAAATCGAGTCGTATGTATTGGCAGCAAAGTTCAAAGTTATTTAACCTTTAGTAGTATTTTTGTAGTAGTGTTTACGTTATTGGTATCTATGTGTAACTGTGGCACACGAAATACAGGTATGGATAAACATCGTGAAATGAAAAAAAATCCTACGTCTAAACTGTTGAGGTATCTTGATTAATTTCTTTAGGTATGGGTTTGACATATTTTACCCTATATGCTGTTCCCGTAAAAGGAACGCTGACGCTTCCACCCTGTATATTGTCTCGTGGATCCACGAGATTTCGTGATTAATTAGATTAGTGTAATTTCTTTTGATAGATTTGAAAAAGTGGGGAATTACGTGTCTTGATAATAGGTTTCGTCTGCTTGTCCTGCTACTTCCGAGATGTCGCATGAACCTAAAAAGGTGTCAAAACATCAACATCAACCCAAATTTGATGGCGTATCATTTCATGAATTAATTTCTATATTAAAAGTATCCCAAAGAGAGTCCTTTATTAAACATTCTTGTTATTACCCGTGTTATAGGACCCGTTAAACTTGGCGTCACTTTTACAACTTACTCTCATCGGAAATTATACCTTAACTTTGACACGAGGAGACGATCCAAGCAGTATGAATAAGAATTCTTTTTTTTCGTTTTTCACTTCCTCTCAAGACATAGCGTATTTAGTGGTGGTAAATCATGAATTTTGAGTATAGGCCAAAAGTGGAATATCAGGTTTTATAATAAAATGTATGTTAAGATAATAAAGAGAATAAAAAGAAGAAGAACAGAAGAGAAAAGCCAAAACAACATCATTTTGTTTTCTATTTTCTTCAACGATTCATAGATATAAATAACGAGTAGGTACATTGACTTATTAACACACCGTCGCGTCGGTGACGTTGTAGAGAGATTCCTGACAGAATACGATAGCTGTGTATGGATTCAAATTTAAACTATGAATTTAAACTATTTTACAAAATATATTCAAATTGTTTCATTCAAGATATATGTACTTTACAAATACAATATTCTCCTTGATATTGAGAATTTTAAATTTATGTACGGAGATACATTTTTTTTTAATTATTAAGGTATATTTTAGCACAATCTTTGCTAATAGGTTGATATTAAGTATTAAGAAAACTAAAATATAGATTTAATAAATCTAATGTAAAAGAACAGAAGCTGAACTTAATTGATTAATTTTCAATAATGAATTACTTAATTTTAGTGAATCTGGGGGATTATTATTAATAACTATTTATAATATAAGAAACCGACCGAGCTCTACGAAACATTTTGAGAGGATTAAGTAGTCCTCTCAAAAATGCATCACCGTCGCATCCAATTATATTTTTAATGACTTGTTCGCGTTGTTTTATACTTACCTAGAGGATTGTAACTAAAGAAATAGTCAAGAGATTTTAAGAAAAGAAATAGTTAAGTTTTTTTAAAAAAGATTTATTTTTCCACACTAAAAAGTTGCATAGATTTATTTGGTAGACAGAAAAGGTTGATAGAAAAGATTGAAAGATAAATCGCTAATATTCAACGTCTTCACTCACAATAATGATTTCATTATTAATAGGTAAACAGTATATATTATCATACGTTAATTCGTATTTATCGCTCTTAAAATATGAAATAGGCATTGTAATTTTAATTTTAATTTAATATTTTAATTTTTCCTTGAAATTTTCGTACTCAATCAATTGAAATTTTACCAGTTTTTACTTAAATTTGACCAGTAACACAAATAAAGGTTTGCTTCAAAATAAAATTGAGATGTATTATATATTTACATACATACAACTTACAATCTGAATACCCGGAAATAATTTGAAATGTAAGATAGTATTTTAATCAAGACGTCTTATGTAGGATATATCATTTTGTATATTATCAATAAAAAAATATTCGTTTATTATATCTTATCAAGCTTAAATGGCTATACTATACTTATTATTTTTGAAACAAAATATTTCTAATTTAGGTACTGCATTTTTATAATACCATATTAATAGAATATACTTTTATTAAATAAGTGAATAAATTTTACATTTTTAAATATAAATTATTATAAAAAAACACATTTAAAAATATAAAAAATAACTCTTCTGAGGGCGGGACAAGGGTCCAAGCCATCGGTGGCTAGGGCTCCAGAGAGAGGAACCTCCGCACAATACGCGCCGTCTCAAGTAATACTGCCTTCTGTATCCGGTTCTTGATCCAACAGCTAAGCGATAGCCTCTTAAGATGTTGGTCCATATACCATATACCATATTTATTATTGTATTATTAATCAACTTTTTTTCACCTACAATGAAAAAAAAAAATCGTAAATCACGATGATATGCACATTATAATCAATTACGATAATGGAGACATGTACCAGAGGCGTGTGCGTAAAGTGTAAAAAATCTGATAAGTTTTAATTAAACGATATACCTACCAGAGTGATATACGTAGGTACCAGAGTGGAGATAACTTGACGAATTACGGATGTAGCCAAAAAAAAAACAGAAAATATACTGCATAATGCCGCAGTTGCAGCTTAATTAGTCGCGCTGAATGGAATAAAAATGTTGTATTAAAATTTATTATAAAATCTTATCTTAGTGACTGTTATCGTACCCATTATCGCGTTAAGTTACGCCACTCAACACGCAATGCTTTCGGAATTCGGCGGAATATGGAGAACGGTGTGTCTTAACACTAAGTTTCTTGTGCCTACCCTGCTATGTGTGATATACAGTGTGAAGCTGATTGGTATTATTATTTTGTGTATTCTTATTATTTAGTGTATTTAAAGTGGAATCCTGAAAATATGTCATTGTCTTCAGGTTAGGATACAAATAGCCAAAAAATATTAAGAGCATGCTTCAATTAATTAAGTAAAATTATGGGAAAGAGAAAGTTAAGAGAAGGTCCTGCAAAGTAGTTCTTTTAAATTGAATTATGAAATCGAACCGAATGAGATGTACAAAAACTGTGCTTCAAATATATATATGACAAATGATATGTTGTCAATCATTCGTTTTTAAATTAATTAAATGAATATTTTTTTATTAATTAAATGAAGAGTTCTTTATTTTACATACACAAAACAAATTAAGATTGCATATTTAATTATTTCTGTTTTATTATTACAAATCTCATGTATTTTTCAGACAAGTATTTTCTTTAATACTGTACTTTTCAGACGAAGGGTCAGTCAGTTTCTTGCTCTGCTTTTTTAGTTGTTAAAATTGAAAATAACTTGAAAATTAATATTGTCACTATAATAATTCTGAATAGGAGTCGAGCCGATATTATGAAGCGTTTTCAATGAAACTGTACTTGTTTAAGTGCACTCTTGAATTTGGTAAATTTCTCATACTTATCATTATATTTTTATTAATATAAAAACTTGAAGTACAATTGGGGGAAATACATTTCTTTGTTAACCCACAAACAACAAAAACAACAAGCATGTCCAAATAAATGAATTTGGATGCAAATATCATATAACATCTAATACTTAATTTAACAAGTATTTGGCATGTATGTATTGGTGCAAGGGTGTGACTATAACGCGACAGTTGTGGGTTCGATCCCCACTCGAGGAAGTGAAATATTTATTTACGTTTATATTTCCATTTCTTCGCTCTGGTGTTGAGGCAAAGCGCGGCGTTGAGTTCGGCCACTTAACACGCAAAGCCTCCAGAATTCAGCAGAAAGTGGGGAACGAAGTGTCTTAACATTAGGTTCCCTCTGCCTACCCTGCTGAGTGCGGGATACAGCGTGAAGCTGAAGCTGAACAAGTATTTTATCAATTTATATAAAAATAGATATTGATAGACAACTGCACTTAGGCTATTAGTTTCCCCACCTTATTTTATATTCAGTTTACGTTATAGTAGCGGCTTAGCGTATTAGCGATAGTAATTAACTACGTTATTGATTCATACGTACATAATTAATAGATATATACAAATCAATATAGATTAAAGCATATTAATAAATAGATACTAAACAAATATTATTGATATTAAATTAAATGAATATATTAATTATATAACAATATACCTATTTACTTTTATTATTTGACTAAAATTAAAAGTTCATTGTGGCGCAAGGGCCCGAGGGTGTGACTGTAAAGTGATGGTCGTGGGTTCGATCTCCACTCGAGGGGATGAATTATTATTTATTAATATTTTCTCTCTGCCGCCAAAATCTTCTGTGGAAAATGGTGATCGAAGTGTCTTAACATTATGATACAAATAAACATAATTTCTAAACAAAAACAAAATAATGAATAACATTTGACTTACCACTTTCTCTTCAACAATGTCGTTATTGTTGTTATTGCTCCCATGTTTTAAGGCACCGTTTTCCATGACCACAAGTGACAGCCAGGATTATTTATTTTCTATATTATATTGAACACTGTAGTCCTAATTCTACTTATTTATGTACATATTTTGATATATTAAAGGTTATTTCTTCGTATATATTTCTAGATTTTCACAGCCTATAAGCCTAAAATTATAGATTTCTTTTTATTATATTTTCTTTATTGTGTTATATATTACTTTTTCTTATTTTCATTATACTTGTAATAAAATTGTTGTATTTTTTACAATATAGATATAGTTTTTTATAAATGAAAGTAAAAGGAGTCACCAAAGCTTTTTAAACATAAACAAACTTTGGCGGTAAGCGTTTTGTTAAGCTGACGTCGTTTACCAACGAAACTTAATGTAATTTATTATTTTTTCGATGTAAATTGAAATGTTTGTTAGATTTAACTCATATCCATTACAAAAATTAAAACAATCAATATGAATAATTACAAATAATAAATCGATCACATCAATTCCGTTGCTACGCTACAATTTCTTAGTAAACAATATCCTTTGTCCTATAAACAAGAATGATGTTAAAAACCTTGACTTTTCACTTTTTCAAACTATATCAAGAAAACGAACCATAGAACACTGTTCACCAAATTAAACACATAATTAAACACATAAAAACACAACCTTGTTGATAAATAAAAGTTTGAGAAGCATCAAAGGCACTATATGTGTATTGGGAGACATATTATTTATTTAATATGTTAATAGTTAGCAAGCATTGGCGTCGTTGGAGTCGGGGCGGGCGGGCGCGTGGCGGGTCGCGTCATACTGCGGCGGGCGGCGCTCGGGCTCGGGGCGCGGGCCGCGCTCGCCGCATACACCATCGTTGTACGCACCATCGCTTATATTGATGGACCTTGGACTACATACATTTTTACCACCTTTGTATGGTGGCTATGGCTATAGGTCACTGTAAGGCTTCGAATACCAAATACTTTTGCATATGGTGGTGGTTAGGGTAAGCTGGGTTGGTTGGTCTTAAATGTGACCTCCATTTGAATACCGAAGTCGAACATTCACATTGTTCACATTTTAATATATTTTTTTTGTTTAATAATATTTTTGGAACTTGCATAACATAGTTGCGTAACATATATTTGGTTTTAATAAGAAGTCTGCAA
Organism: Heliconius numata; assembly: GCA_016802625.1. NCBI lineage: Eukaryota > Metazoa > Arthropoda > Insecta > Lepidoptera > Nymphalidae > Heliconius > Heliconius numata. Next base: position 481,220 of record JAEBDU010013444.1, on the reverse strand, counting down.
TTATGTTTAATTAATTATGGGTATGGGCACCTATACATATGTTTTAACTTATATCAATTTTCGTTAAAGGTGTAAGATGTGGACTTACAATACACTTAACACTTAAAAGTATTAGAAAGAAACTGAAACCAGCTTTGGCCTTTTAACTTGGATTAATTGAATCAAATCTAGTAAATGTAATAATTTAAACCCCAAATCATAATATGTGTCAACATTGTGTGATTATAAACGCAACTGGTTGTGGGTTCAATCCCCACTCGAAGAAATCAAATATTTATTTAAATTTGTATTTTCATATTTTCGCTCTGCCGTCGAGGCAAAGTGCAGCGTTGAGTTCCGCCTTTCGCCACCGCGGAAAATGAGGAACGGAGTGTCTTAATACCAGGTTCCCTCTGCTTTTCATGCTGTGTGCGGGATACAGCGATTAAAAAAATAAGTAAAATATCTCGACTTTACAGCTGTAAAATAAAGAAATAAATAAAGAATTATTTTCAAATTAATTTTACATGAATAATTTTATCCTCATCATAACAAAGCGTGAATGCATTATGATAATAATTTCTCCATTCAAAGAGAACTTTTGTGTTTACGACGTTATTTAAAGCTCAACACTTCGTTTCAGCTTATGAATTGAAAATTTTGTAATTACACCCTAAAAATATTTTTATTTACTTTAACACATATATTAGTTTTTGCTTATACAAGGAAAAAAATAGATAATTAAAATAAAATCTAAGAACGTAAGAAATAATTCTAAGATAAATTCTAATTAGAAAAACTTTTGAATTTGACTTTAAATTGCATTAAGTAAACGTGAGTTATGTTTGAGCAAATGTTTTTTTTAGTTTCACGCAGTATCCCGCACATAGCACTGAAGGCAGAGGCAACCTATAAACTTAGTGTTAAGACACTAAGACATTTCCTTTCCCGACGTTCCACTAAATTCTGATGGCATTGCATGTTGAGTGGCGGAACTCAACAACGCGCTTTGCCTCGTTACTAGAGCGACGAACTGAAATATTAAATACTTCATTACCTCGAGTGGAAATCGAACCCACAACCTGTCACGTTTACAGTAGCACCCTTCTGCTTCCTTTTAGCAAAATCTGATAAATTATTTTATTAAAAAAAAAATCCAGTGCATATTATAAAAAAAGTAAATACTATCTTAAAATAGAGCACGTTCCTTCATTCTTTACGATGTATGACTGCAAGCTTGTAGTGTGTATGGTCTCGAGTGTCACTCAGAGCGTAAAGCCTTAAGTCGCGAGTGGCCTAAATAACTGTATATTATATAAATAAATAAAATTATATATGTATTAAATTTTATTAAACTAATTTATGTATTCAATATATTAAAAATATGAAATAGAATTGTTATTAACTTTGTCTCTTTGCCTGTCCATCTGTCAAGACAATTCTGGAGATCGCATGTAGATCATCATCATCATCATCAACAGCCATCTTTTGTCCACTTCTGGACATAGGCCTTCCCCAATTCTCGCCACCACACTCGATCCTCAGCTCTTCGGACCCATTTAGATCATGCTGAAATTTATTTCTTCCATTTTGTAGGAAATCAAAACTTAAATAGTGCTTTTAGTGGACCTGAAGTTGCAAAATGTGTCACGAAATTAGAACTTACAATAAAAAAATTGAAAAGCGAAAATTTATAGGTATTTCTTAAAAAAAAATCATTGTAAATTTATATTTATAGTTCATTTAATACAAAATGAGTGCATATGCCCGCAAACTTAAGTGCATCAACTACGTTTTACTACATTTACGTCAGGAAATCGTGAGGCCATAGATCTTAGGTATATGGTTTGAATTTCAACACGATATCTCCAAGCGTTCCTGAGATAAAGGATCTTGACAGACAGACAGACAGATAAACGAACAATAGCCCCAAAAACAACAAGTTACACTGGAAAACAATGGAAAATTGTATGTATTTTTCTGTACAGATAATTGGAACGTCATAGCGGGGCGACACAAGGGTGTGACTGTAACACGGTTAGGGATTCGATTCCCACTCGTGGAGAAAATTATAATTTGTTTATACTTTCATTTCTTCGCTCTGGCATCAAACCAAATCTCGGCGTTGAGTTCTGCCATTCGACACAAAATGCCTCTAAAAAATCGCCTCCTATGTGGGAACATACTGTCTCTCTCTCTACACTCTCTGGCTACCCTCCTGTGTGCGAGATACAGTGAAGCTCATTGATACAGATAATTTTTACCTATAAATTTTATTTACATTTTTTTTAACGCTTACAATAAATAATTTATCAGCAAATGTAAGCTTAAGAAGATACCGCGTCATATTACAAACAGTCAATAAAAGGAAATAAAGGAAATATATGTGTCATAATATTTCGCAATAATTTTATATGGGAAATAATATTCTTCCTCGAAGTGATGGCAATTCGGAAATCACATAACACGACGTTTTGCGTGGTTTAACTGTAGCTTCGCACTGTATCCCGCATGTAGCAGGTTAGGCAGAGGGAGACTAAGACTCCACTCATTACTTTCCACCGAATTCAGGAGAAATTGCGTGTTGAGTGGCGGTACTTAACGCCGCGCTTTTATCTCGACCCCGGAGCGAATAAATGAAAATATTAATTATTCGTTTCCTCGAGTGGGAATCGAATCCACAACGTGTCGCGTTTACAGTCATAGGCTAGTGCCACAGTGCCACGATTGGCCTTTAAGTATTTGATTTATTTATATTAGTATTTAAACTTAGTTGATTTAGTATCTGGCAATCCCACAAACTTAGTAATAAATAGTATTTCATAATTTACTTGTCAACAACGTATCCCCAAGCGAATGCGTCAAAATTAATTATAAATACCGTCAGAAATTTTCGATCTTTGAAGTCAAGTAAATGAACTGATACGGTAGTCGTCATAACGAAGGTATTTCATTGTAAAAATTATGTCATTGATCAAAGTACATATAACTGAATAATAATTGTCATATTGTAATAAATTCACAAATAGGTATGTAGATAAAATATTTACTAAAAATGATAAAAGAAATGATAACAAATTTTAAAGTGAATTAAAGGTTTGTGGTGCGTACCAATTATTTATGTACCTAACACTTATTTAAATATATGTAAAACTAATAATTTTGTTTCAGAGAAACGTATCTTTAGGAGAACCACAAATTTACTATTTTTATATTGATAATTATAATTTGATATACTTCTGATATGCCAAATATCTTTGTGTTTATTAAATACAGTACAAAGTATAAACATATTCTTAATTCCTATTAATCTTAAAACTTCGACTCTCTTGTTCAACTTCATAAATGATGTAGTTGTTGATGAAGTGATGAAGTTCGAATTGCAAAACGTAAATTCCCATTATACCATCGGTATTTTAGGGAAACTCAAAGGAAACCTTCGAGTCTAATGTAACATGAACTCGTAATTTTAACTCGCACTCTATAAGCGTTGTCTGCTCGCGTAGCTCAAAAATTTCTTCGCTTTGCTTTTTTTATTTCGAAGATAATAATAAAACTTTTTAAAGGAATTACAAGGCTTTATTGCTCTACTATACCCAAAAACACTGACGCCAATCTTTTTAATTAATATTATAATAAGAGGAAAAATGACTTAATACTCTTTCTATATCATTTTTTTTCAGCTTCACGTTGTATCTCGCACACAGCAGAGTAGACAAAGGGAATATAGTGTTAAGACACTCCGTTCCCCACTTTCCGCTGAATTCTGGATTCCTTTCATCCGGTGTTGACATGACGCAACCAAATAAACATCAGGTGTTTACAAAAGAGACTATGAACAGAATACATCGACCAGTTCATAATCTTTTTGTATTATAGATTAAAAGATATCAGTTAATAAACAATTGCAGATATTAATAAATACGTCATTAGCGGGCCGTACTGTCTTGTAATATTAAACGTGCTCCTGATATCGTGCGGATATGCCGCATGTCGCGCGCGCAGCCCTATTATTATAGTTTTAGTGAGACAGTATAACTAATATAATATAATATAATTAATTTTATCAAAATGGTTACACTTAAAAATTTAAACGCCCATACTGACAAAAATGAAAAAAATCCTAAAATTACCAGTCAACCAAAAAAAAATCTGTCCCTGGACTAATTTCACGTCTACTATATATTTGGACGGTTCCCCTATTTTATTATGGAAACAGACGTGATTTAGAGGAAGAAGATTTAATACCAACAAAAGCAACGTATAATTCAAAAAATGTCGGCGACGATCTGGAAAGGTAAGAGTGTTTCTAATTTATATTATCTATTTAATTGAGCATAGAACTACATAATCGAATATATTTGACAAAAATAAATAAATAATATTAAATATCTTAGTGTCCTAATGTTAGTGACCTCACGGACCTGAGTCCAAGAGTCCAAGAAGGAAATTGCAATCTAACACCCGCCTGGCTGGTCTTCATTGGCCGACAGAGTGGAGCGTAAGAGCTGTATGCTCGGAGGGTAGAAGTGCTCAATCTGTGAAAAAAGGGGGAAACACCCTTATGTACAGTGAAGTTATTAAAGTTCGTTACAATAGAGGTTTTTGCGCGGTGATTTATTGGCACTATCATAGATGACGTCGAAATCAATAACAGTGTTCACGGAATTATTTAAAATATTCCAATAAAGATGACAATATTTTATAGAATCTAATTTGCTGACAATATTAGAATTGACATGAATAAGTAGTTGAAAGTTGAAAGAGTTCAATTGCCGGCTGAGGTTAATGCAAATTGATTGTGTTACTGGAGAAGTTTATAAGAGAAGTAAAATGTCAATAAACGGTCATGCAATAAGTTTTATAATTTGTTTATGGTAGCAAGAAATCTTGGTCAGTAAAGCTCCAGATTTTGATTATTATAAAAAGATTATGATTCTGCCGACTTAAACTTAAGTCCAACTAGCCAATAGGCTGAGGTCTATTTCACTACAGCCAACAGGCTCACTTCACTAAACCAGTTGTTTGAGTTGTATAGAAGTGATACAAAAAGATAATGATGGTGTAGAGAGACAGCGTTGGTTAATGGCATGGTTGGTACGATCGCCATGCGGAGAAATTTATTATTTTTAATTCCTTGCCCTGGCAAGACAAATCGCGGCGTTGAGTTTCACGATAATGTCTCATACTGCTAATATTTGTCTACTCTTTTTCAAGCGAGATACAGTTAAAAAATAAGTAGGTAATGATATAATTTAAATAGTGCATTTTAAGAATATATTTGAGAAGATAATTGTCATGTTAATAAATGGTTTAAACTTGTAATTTGCTAACTAATTTAATAAATTATAAACAGCAATTCATTTTATGCCTTGAAATGTAGAACAGAATTAATGAAGAATATAAATTTATTCTTTTCGTGTTAAAATGATTACAGGTTAACTTTAATTTACAACTGTAACTGAATAACTTACTCTGTTGCCTACAACTAAAATACAAATAAGGTACAAATAGAAATGAAATAAAAAATATTGTTCCAAATTTAAATGTAAAAAAGTAAATGTTGTTGCATAACTATATAATATCATGAAATAAACTTTATTGTATTATAATAATAGTTGTTTATTGCTTTAGTATGGCAATAATAATTTATTTAAGTGATAGTTTATTTCATAAATGAACTATAAAATTAATAATAATAGTTCAATAAATAAAAATAAAAATTAATATCATAAATTAATTAAATAAAATATAAACAAATTAAAATTTGACTCAATGCAAGTACGTTCGTTTTCCCTTACGATTAAATGTTAGGGAAACGTCTCTATAATTGCTATAATTAAGTTAGTTCGATATCCACTTAGGAGAATTATATTATATTTTATATATTATTATATTTAAATTATTTTCATTGTTCCAATTTGTATGATATGCGAGTGCAAAAAAAAAAACAATATTTGTATAACTTATTACTTAAATATTGTTTCTTGTTTTTTGTAATTTCATACACATATTATTTTTTTATATTTTAAAATTGTTTAATATATTTTTTGTTTGGACTAAAAAACCTTAACCCCTTACACGAACCTTATACCCCTTAAACGGATTTTAAGGGGTATAAGGGAAAAAAAATATTAATTAACATTTTATAATCTACAAGTCATAATCAATTAAACTGGCTAATAATAGAATAAACTAAATAGTGTGTCTAATTAATACAAGACATAAAAATATGTGTGTGCGAGTTTTTCTTTCATAAAATTTACATCATAACAAGATTATCAAGAAAATTATTCATCCGTCGGTACAAATACACAAGTGCAAAAACCCTTTATTGTTTCCTCTTGGCATACCAAACTGTTGAATCTTCTGTTGACGGTAATATTTTCCGTTTTTATTAAATAAGTACATTTATCTATATATGTATACATGCATATGTAGCATGTGGATTCGATTCCCACTGGAGGAAATTAAATATTTAACATTTTCAGTTTTTCCCTCTGGTGTCCAGGTAAAGCGCGGCTTTGAGTACCGCCACTCAACACGCAATGCCTCCAGAATTCGGCGGGAAGTGGGAAACGGAGTGTCTTAAAACTGGGTTCCCTCTGCTTATCCTGCTGTAGTATAAATATTTCATACTTCAATTTAAAATAATAAATATATGTACAATCAAGCGATATATTTCCTCGTGGAATGTGTTTGTCTTATGTATACACATAGGTACACATAGGTACTTTTAATTAGTGATACGTTACTTCTAATCGATACAGTTATATTAGGTGGAGATCCTACCGCTTAAACAGGTGCAACGGTGGGATCTCAGGTCATATAGAAACATTTTTTAAGGTCATATTTCTTTTTCTTTGTTGTCCGTCCGTTCATCTGTCAAGAAATTTTTTTTTAAGAATTAATGACAAAAATTAATGACAAATATCCATGTCTACATTTCCTTAAAATACAAAAAAAATTTTTAGGTCAACGCAATCAAAAGAGACGAGCGTTTCTGCATCGTTTTTACCATATTTTTTAATTAAAACCCACAGGACTACTTACTCCCTATGCAATTTAGAAGAATTGAGACCAAATAAAGGAACCCTTTTTCCACCTTTTTTTTGGCTTCCATTTTCCACTAAATTACCGGGATAAAGCGTGTTGAGTGCGGAACTTAACGCCGTTCTTTGTGTTGTTACCGTTAATATTAAATATTTCATTCCTTTCCAATATGAACAACTTACAATTATCACATTTAGAGTCAGACACTGTCACGCTGCTATTTAAAGCGATAAAAGGCGAAATTTAAACGTCTTCTAAAATTTACTTGGTATTTGTTTGTTTTCTAATTAAAATATATTACGTTTATATATTAATTACAATATAAACATTTGTATTAAATTATGGGAAAGGATGGATGTGATAATTTTGTATATATTCTAATAAATAAATAACTTACGGAATCAGTGACAGTCAGATAGCGAGACATTTTGAATGATAAGAAGGCTTATCTTAATAAAATACTTATTGATGACCTTTTAAAAATTCCATTACGGCTAAACAGCTGTATTTATTTGTAAAATATAATTTATTTATTTACTTTAGTTTTTAATTTCAGTATTATATTATTTATAATCCTAGTGTATTAAACTATGTAAAAACAGATTCGTACTAGGCTTCTAAATCAGGCTGAAATGTATTGAGGTCGTATGTCTGTTGTGGGTTCGATTTCCACTCGGAGGAACGATTTTTTATGTATTAATATTTTTGTAAGAAGTCAAATCGCAGCGTTAAGTTCCACCACTCAACATACGTTGCCCAATCTGGTGGAAAGTGGGAACGCAATACCTTAACACTAGGTTCCCTTTACCTACCCTGCTATAGGCGGGATACATAAATTAAAATACATGTTCTGAAATTTGATTCACTTGTAATTAAGTATTTGTGTTCTCTTGTTTCAGAAATTGGTTCCAAGAAGAAGCTAAGGCTAAAGCTGCTGGACGACAGGCTTCATTTGCAAAAGTACTAATTAAAACATTTGCATGGTCTTTCATTCCTGGAGGAATAATGCAATTTTTATATATTTCTTTAAGGTACTGAAATATTTTTAACAAAATATAAGGATTTTTAACAGATAAAGTAGTTAAATTTCATTTGCGAGGAAATTATATATTTAATATTTTCTCTCGCTATGGTGCCGAGTAAAGCGCGGCGTTGTGTTCCGCAACTCAACACGCAATACCTCCAGAATGCGGCGAAAAGTGGGGACCGGAGTGTTTTAACACTATGTTCCCTCTGCCTACCCGGCCACATGCGGGATACAGCGTGAAGCTGATTATAATTCCGAAGGCTTCACCATTCCCCGGAGACACGCCAGCAATCGTCATGAAAATTAATATGTATGATGTCACCCTGCAACGGCGTGTCGTCAAAAATTAATGACATACGGCCTGTGTTGTTAATGACACAAAGCCTCAACGAACGGTACTTGTTTCTAACAGCCCCGTTTTACATTTTTAGTACAACCGTAAGGCAAATTAATACATACATAGGTACATTTAACAGGTATACAATGTATATATGTAATGGAACTAAATATTTATATGTATAATACGAAATACTAATAAAAAATCAGCTTCACGCCGTATCCCGCACAAAGTAGGGTAGGCAGAGGGAACCTGGAGGCATTGCGTGTTGGGTGGCGGTACTCAACGCCGCTCTTCGCTTCGACACCAGAGCGAAGAAATGAAAATATAAATGTAAATAAATATTTAATTTCCTCGAGTGGGGATTGAACCCGCAACCGTCGCGTTACAGTCATACCCTTGTACCACTGTACCACGACGGCACGATGTTGATAACAAATATATTATAATTCAAATACAATTTTACACAATATTATAATAAGAATATTAGCTTTACTATTTTTATTCTCAAAATTATGCAGTAAAGCTGAAATTGAATTATTTAAAAATTAACGATTTTGATTTTTGTGATATAACAAAAATTTTCTACATAATTGAAAATCTTCTTTATTCTTAATCTAAATGTCTCCAGAGTCATTTATTAATTTGATTTTGGTTTGCTAGTGGCTATTACAAGTTTAAATGGATAATATTACAAGCACAGCATAGTATCAATAATGTATAGACGTTCGAAAACAAACACGTATATATTGTGCTTTTCTATTATTTCAATTCAAACTTTATATATTCACTTGAAAAATAAATCTGTTATATATAATTTTGTTATTTTTCAAATTAATTTTGTCTCAGTAAATAGAAAATTCTAAATTATTGCTTGCCTTTGATAATTTCTCATAAAACAAAAAGTAGGTAGGTACACTCCATTTATTAAATATTTAAAATTGATAGCATATTGTTAAAAATACCTACTTACATATGTAGAATATTTTTTTTATCAAAGATTTTATTTTATCGTTTATAATCGGATAAAGGATGTGAAATTACAAACGCGTAATACCCGCAGATACTAACGTTATTTACTCTTACGATAAGATAAAAAAAGAAATGTTGTCATTATTTATTTATTTTTTTCTTTCAGTTTATCTATATTTTATAGATACCGCACAGTTTTCCAAATACATAAAATTTTAATAGTCTACTATCTATGTTCAATGGTCTTATTTTAAATATTTTTATGTATAGAAAGCATATGAGGCCAGTCGAGCAGGGGCACAAAGTGTGGCTGGTTGTGGGTTCGATCCCCTCTCGAAGAAATTAAATATTTTATTTAAATTTATATTTTTATTTCTTCGCTCTGGTGTCAAGGCCAAGAACGGCGTTGAGTTCCTCCACTCAAAACATTATGCCTCCAAAACCTATATATCCGTGAAAATGATTTATTTTTCATTTTAATATAGACATTTACGACAGAATATTTTAATATATATTCTTTTAAATTTAACTTAAAATATTTAACTCCTAATGTAAGAATAATTCTCTTGTTTAATAGAACTGGATCACCTTTACTTTTCGCTGGTCTTCTCAATTACTGGTCAATCAATTCCACAATGACAAAAGAGACGGCTGCTATTTACGCAATCTGTATGGTGCTTGCAAATTTTACTGCAGCTTTCTTTAACCACCAAGGAAATTTCTACTGTCAACAGTTTGGTATGAAGTTGAGAATCGCTACTAGCACCTTAATGTTTCGAAAGGTAATCTCATCATATTTTATAGTAAAAATAGTTATTAAATTATTTGTGGAATATTAGATTAATATATTAAGAGCAATCGTAAGACGAATGGAAGGTGTTCAATTTCCAATGATGAAGTAATGACAAGTAATGCTTATTACACTGTTCAAGAATACTTAGAGGACAAACATGTATGGAATTAATGTCTATTGAATGTAATGCAGGATAGCTGCCAGCTAATGTAATAGATTGTACTCTTGATTTTGAAAAGAGCAACTGTTGAGTTTCTTGCCGGCTCTTCTCAGCAGAACTGCCTTCCGAACCGGTGGTAGCTTTTTGTTCATATGTGCATTCGACGATTCAAAAGTGCTTATTATAAGTTTATTTGAATAAAGGATATTTTGAATTTGAATTTGAAGTGGCGAAACGTAAGCCTAACTAAGCTTTGGTATGCAATGCTGTATTGATACCAACCACTCTGTTTACATCATTAACAAAGGGCTTCGAAATGTGGGTAACGCAGGAGACAAATGAATGACAGACTAACGCTATGTAAATGTAAATACGTTTATAAAAATAAAAAAAAAACACATTTTTTTAAATAGGATAAAACAAAAAATAAAACTGTTTTTTTATTGTTTTTATAAATGTATGTAAGATTAATAAAAATTTTAGATAATGCGAATGAATAACGGAGCATTGGGGGACACCACTGCTGGGAAAGTGGTTAATATTCTGTCAAATGATTTGCAACGTTTTGACTTGGCTTTCCTTTTCCTGCACTACATCTGGATTATTCCGATACAATTGAGTGCAGTATGCTACTTGGGATATATGCAGGCGGGGTACGCTGCACTCATCGGCCTCGCTGCACTCATTGTTATTGCTTTACCCATTCAAGGTAAAAGAATAAATATGAACAATTAATAATAATAAACTTTATATTTATAAAATAATAGTATTAATATTATACAATTTCTGTGATAGGTGGTCTTGGACAACTGCTTGGAAAAGTCAGATTTCGTACAGCTGAAAAAACTGACGAACGAATTAAAGTAATGAGTGAAGTTATAAACGGAATACAGGTATAATGTCTTAAAAATGAAATTCTATAATAATTACTAAGTAGCAGAAGCTTAGTTTGTGTGTAATTTATTTAATAGTATCAGTTAATTATAACAATAAAATTAATGAAATAATGAGAAAAATGGCTAGGCTAGGCTAAAAGTCATTCACATACGATTTTTGCGATATTATTTTAAAAGGACATTTGAGATGACATTGAAAAGTTTTTTGTCATTTCCTTATCAACGTCTTAAATATTTATACGTTACTTTCAGATGAAATATTTATCAAATTGTTATCTTTGAAATATAATACTACCTTACAACAGCACTGCTATTTCCTATTTACTTCAGGGTTTAGAAGTTAAATTTATGTGAGCACTAAAAGTGTAATAAAAATATTATTTGATATACATATTATAATAGACTAGTGGACCCGAATGCGGCTGCGCCTGCTTGAACTATACGAATATTTATTTAATATATGTACGAAATTATTTTCAGTTTCCAATAGAGATATGCGTTAAGCAAGCTCATTTTGGGTGACGTTTACTAACAAAAAACTTTGCAAATCGTTGCTTAGCAACGGTCGCATAGCGATAGTTGTTATTAACATCGCAGAATAAATTGCATGTCAAATTAATAAGTATTTTAATATATTGGTATATATCGAAAATATTACAAATATGAGAAAAAAAGAGTATCCTATGTTCATCCCGAGACGCCTAAATATCTCTATATGAGTATTTTATCACAATTAAATCATCGGTTTGGGCCTGATTGCGTAAAAGACAGACAGACAGACAGAGTTACTTTCGAATTTATAATATAGGTATTTTTATGTATGTTCGAGTTTAGAAATATTTGTTTAAGAAAGAAATATCAATTGCCAATGTAAATATATAAAGATAAAATGTAAAGAAATGTTATCTTCATTGTATTGTAGGCAGATATATTTGTATTTTTCCGTCAGATTCAACTTTTCGATACGGGTGCGACGTTTTAAGAAAACAATACAATACATTTCACAAGTAAAACTGATAAAGTTAATGTTATTTACATAAAACTAAGAATTGAAAAGGTTTATTATATGTAAATAATAGATATGTTACATTCACATTTAAATATCATTAAAGAATAAACAAATAAGTCATTATGTTGTTTTATACGAGTAGATGGCTGTAGAGTCTAGTAGTCGCGCAAGGGCACAAGCGTGCGATTATGAAAGAATCAGGTTGTGGGTTCGATTCCCACTTGAGTAAATAAAATATTTAATATTTTCATTTCTTCGCCCTGGTGTAAAGGGAAAGCGCGTCGTTAAGTTCCGCCACTCAACACACAATGCCTTCAGAATTCGGCGAAAAATAGGGAAGTGGGTAGAAGTCTTACCACTAAATTCCCTCTGCCTACCCTGCTGCGTGCAGGATACAGCGTGAAACTAAAAAAAAAATATAATAAAAGAAAAAACAAATAAGTAGCAAGTCAACACTTCATTTATATATGACATTTAAAATGAGCAAGAAATAAAAACTTAAAAAAAAAATTTACAGGTGATCAAAATGTACGCTTGGGAGATTCCATTTCAAAAGGTTGTAGGGGAGAAACGCAAAGAGGAATTGAAGGAGGTTAAATTGGCTACCATCATAAGAACAGTCTTCCTCGGCTTCATGATATTCACTGAAAGAGCCGCCATTTTTATTACCATATTGACATATATTTTATTTGGAAATGTCCTCACCGCTAATATTGTAAGTATATACATATTTAACTATATATAATTACAAAAGGATAGTGTAACGACATTTTAAATTACTTTATATCCAATAACAACGGGCTAAATTAATTCCACCGTGACTAAATTTACGTGTTATCAGCGAATTTATTATTGCTGGTGGACTCCATTGATATTTGCAACTGTTTAATAAAACATAATAGTTCTACTTTATATTAATTATTCACAACTACTTTGAAAGGAAAATGTTTTTTTTATTTAGATATAGATGAAATAGACTCTAAAAGTTTAATAAAACCATAATTTAGGATATTAGGATTAATAAAAGTGATTTAGTTGTTGGTAAAGGTGCAAGCGTGTGACTGTTGGTGACAGGTTATGGGTTTGATCCCCACTCGAGTCAAATAAATATTTAATATTTTCATTTCATCGCTCTGGTAAAGAAGCCACTCAACACGCAATGCCTCTATAATAAACTCTAGGTTCCCAGGTTCCCTTTGCCTACTCTGTTATGTGCTGAAGCTAAAAACTTATAACATATTATATATTTTAAAATATTTAAATATATTTTTTCCAATTGCCTTCTTTTACCTTATTGTCAATTAATTGCTTGTCTTATCTTTATGTTTGCTCGTACCTGAACGGCTTCGTAAGTGTTATCATTTTGTTTGTATTAATTTTATGAGGCACATGTATTTGCAGATGTAATAATAGTTGCAAACTTGCTCAAACATATCTTAATTACATATTACATATTATAAATCATAAATTAAGATATTGTAGATAAACCGTATAAATAACGGTGTAAATTGCGGTGATAGCTAAGAAAATATATATATTTTTTTGTTTTTATGGTACAACTAGTGGACCCGAACGCGGCTACGCCCGCTTGAACTATACGAATATTTATTAAATATATATATGAAATTATTTTAAACTTTCAATAGAGAGATGCGTTAAGCAAGTTCATTTTGGGTGACGTTTTCTAACAACAAACTTTGCAAATCGTTGCTTAGCAACGACGGTTGTTATTAACATGGCGGAATAAATTGCATGTCTAATTAATAAGTATTTTAATATATTGGTATGTATCGAAAATAAAACAAATATGAGAAAAAGTATCCTATGTTCATCCCGAGACCCTCAAGTATCTCTATATGAGTATTTTATCACAATTAAATTAGCGGTTTGGCCCTGATTGCGTAAAAGACAGACGGACAGACAGACAGAGTTACTTTCGAATTTATAACATAGGTATGGATTAGTTTCTGTTTTAAATTTAAGCTTATAACAATTAAAAAGAAATCACAATTTCACAAACAACAACTATCGACACGTTATATAAGATTTAGGTATAATTATGTAGTTTTTGTTATAATATACTTCTAAGTAGCTTATACAACTATACATTTAGATTACGATCATTTTTGTAACTAAAACAGATATTGAAAAAGAATATTTAAAAAACCAAAACCCCGACTGCATAAAACTAAAAAGAAAATAAACAAGCCCAATAATTTATTAGGATTAACAGTCGGGACCTTTTTAAATTATTATATTCCCGGTAAAGATTTTTTTAAATAAAGAATTACCAATTGGTCCCGACTGTTAATCCTAATAAACTATTGGGCTTGTTTATTTTCTTTTTAGTTTTATGCAGTCGGGGTTTTGGTTTTTTAAATATTCTTTTATTTTTCACTTTTTTGGTAGGATTCATTGTGGTACTAATAATCATGATATACGTTTTTGAAATCCTCGTATTGAGCTCTTGAATTTGATACCCACATTGTGGTATTCGAACCCAAAATATTTTTTTCACTAATTCCAATGGCGTCCCACAGCCGCCATAATTATTATATCTAAGAACATTTGAGCTGCTGCAACAAATCTACCGGTACCTCAATTATGTAAATTCGTTCAGCAGTACCGGAGATATGAGGTAACAAAGAACATACATACACTTTAGCAGTCGGGAAAAAGATTATACAAAATTTTACAAATGATTGATGATGAAAGTATCTAATTGTTGTAACCATTTTCCATATCATTTAGGTACATTGATATCCATTACGCTACGTATGTATGTTAATCTGTGGTAGTTTTTATTGTATAAAAATTCAAAGATAAGATAAAAATATTATTTTCCTGAATAAATCGTAAATGAATGAATAAAAGGCGATAGGTATAGATTTTAACTATACAATGAAAAGGGATTTGCTAGATTTTCAGTTAATTTTATTTGTTAATTAAAATTATTTTTTGCTAAGGCAATTTATTTCTATTATTTCTTATAACTCAATTGGGCTATTATAGTTCTTCATCTTAAATTTTTATATATCAATGGAAAATACCTAACACGTTAAACATTTTTGACTTAGACACTTTTCATTCTTTCTTATAGTTACTTCAATTCTATATACAAATGGAAAACGAAAAAGCTCATTATATTATATTATTGAGTGTTCAATAACTTTTATTATGGCAACATTTCATTATTTCTTAAAGTTTAGATTAAATGTCGTAATTGTTCATCAAAATTTTGTAAAGGACATATTTAATAAATTTTTGTAGTTAAGCCGAAATTATGGGTTCTACATCAGATGTGGAAATCTTCAAAATATAATATGGCCTAGATCCTGCCGACACACACTAGAAATACACACAGTAAAAGTTTCATTCAAATCCGTCTAGTAGATCGAAAGATGTGCGTGTACAAACAGACAAGCAGACAGACAAAAAATTTAAAAAAATATTTATTCATAATATATTCAATAGATTCGTGTTTTTGTACTATTTTTATATTAACCTACATAATTTTTTCATAAAATATATTTTATATACAGACACAATTTACAACTTTTCATTGTTTTATTATAGTATAGGTAGATAACAATATAGAAATGATGCAAGCTAGCGACTGATTAAATATGAGGTGATCAGACATTACGTAAAAAAATGATAAGCCAGAGCCAATACCTTTATTAAGTGTATTCATCACATTAGATGCTTTAATTAGAATAGCACACGAGCTCTTTAAAACAATAAGAACTCGAGGCCAGTAGTGGCGCAGGGGTACAAGCGTGCGTGCAAGCACGACAGGTTGTGGGTTCGAGTCAAACCCGAGGGAATGGAATATCTAATATTTTCTTTACTTCGTCTTGGTAACGAGGCAAATGTGCGACGTTGAGTTCTGCCACTAAACACGCAATCCCTTCAGAATGTAGCGGAGAGTGGAGAACGGAAGTATCTTAATGGGAACGCAGTGTCTTAAAACTAGATTCACAGTTCCCTTAGAACTTATGCGGATGAAACTGCGCGATTCACCTAATTACAGATATACAATTTTTACATGTTTAAAGACAGTTCTCACAGTTTAATGCATTGATTATTCCGAAATATCTTTAATTTATATGATATAGAGATATAATGATGATTGATGATAAATGACAATTTCTTTTATTTTAACAAAAAATAAAAAAAATCATAGTCTAATCAAACGCTTAATATGTGAACATAGTTGATAACGATACTGGGGATTCCCAACAACGTAACCCTTCCAAAACTTACTTATAAAAATACAAGATTATATATATAATTTGTTTTAAATTATATAATATACTAGTGGACCAGGACGCGGGTACGCTTGCTTGAACTATACGAATATTTATTAAATATATTTATGAAATTATTTTCAGTTTTCAATAGAGAGATGCGTTAAGCAAGCTCATTTTGGGTGACGTTTTCTAACAACAAACTTTGCAAATCTATCTAATTATCGTCGCTTAGCAACGGTCGCATAGCGACGGTTGTTATTAACATGGCGGAATAAATGTCAAATTAATAAGTATTTTAATATACTGGTATATATCAAATATAAAAAGTATCCTATGTTCATCCCGAGACCCTCAAGTATCTCTATATGAGTATTTTATGACAATTAAATTAGCGGTTTGTTCCTGATTGCGTAAAAGACAGACAGACAGACAGACAGACAGACAGACAGACAGAGTTACTTTCGAATTTATAATATAGGTATGGATTCCTTTGCGCTAACAAAAATGTACATTTACAAACAAACTAAGACACTTATTTATTTGATATAAATTATTATTATTTTCAGCCATTGCGTTTTTTTATTGACATAGCAACTAGTTTTACAATTATAATTTCGCTCTTTCTATAGAGCAACGCGTAATAATCAATTATATTGCAACAGACGCAATTATCTATTTACTATTTATTAATGCTATTGTACAGTACAAATTCCACATTAAAAATCAGATTACTAGATATATTATACTAGGTATAACTACATATAATACAATATATTAGTTATTATTATTATTTTTATTCATATCTCTATTTAAAATATTTCTTTAATTTAATATTTTTTATATAATTAGTAAGAAATTAGGTTTTTTTCGGGTATCGTAATGTAAAATTAAAACTTCAAACTTAGGATTAGGATTTTTAACTGCTATTTTAAGTGACCAATCAAGTAATTATGAAAATAATAGCAAGAATTACACATAGTTTTTTGCTCATTTCGATTAATTTGAAATAAACTCTGTATATAGAGGCTGTCATGGCGCAGGGGCTCAAGGGGTCGGTATTTGTGGGTTCGATCCCCACTCGAAGAAATGAAATATTGAAGAAATTAAATTTGATATTTTCTTTTCTTAGCTCTATTGTAGAGGCAAAGCGCCACTCAACACACAATGCCTCCAGAATTCTGCGGAAAATGGTCAACGGAGTGTCTTAACACGTTGTGTGCGGGATACAGCGTGAAGCTGGAAAAAAAACTCTTTATAATACGTATAATAAATAATAAATAGCAATAACCAGATTTGCGGTTACAGTTTAACCGCTTATTTAGTAGAATGGGACATAAATTCTTATATCGAATGTCTAACGCTAATATGGTGCTTTGAGAAACGTTGTCGTTCCATCAATCATATACTAGTATAGAATCATGTACTAGCGGGCCCGCTTTGAATAGAAATATTAATAAAGAAATTAAAAACTAAAGATTCAGTCAATTCAGCATTAATTAATATTAGCAAATTTGTCGAACTAAATTGACATAACTTTTTTATTTATGAACCGATTCTAATAAAATAAACCCTATATGTTTTCGGAAGCTTGCCCAGAATCCAATAGTGAAAACCGCACCGTCATTTCTGATATTAGCGATAACAAACGCACAGACAAACGGACAAACAGACAAAAATGAAAAAAAAACATTGTTGTGGGTTCTGTAAGGTTAATAAAGGTTCCCAATTCCCAATATATTTTTTTTAAATATCTTCCAAGTACCGACTCCGACTCTCTTACGATTTTATTATAAGTATAGATAAATTATTTTCTATCTCTCTGCTTGCTTGAAAATTAATCTTTTATAAAGGCGTTTTCTCAGTTTGTTAAAACAAAATTGAGAAACAGTTGAATATGAAGTAAACTATTGAAGATTTAATTAAATTACTTATCTAATAATTATTATTATATGTAGAATATAAATTTCATATAGCATTAAGAAGTTTAAATTCTAATTTTACAGATCTATCCACTGCAGCAGTTCATAAACGCCGCGCAAATCAACATAACATTGATATTGCCTCTCGTATTGTCGTTTACTGCAGAACTGTTCGTGTCATTAAGGAGAGTTCAGGAGTTTTTGGTATTTGGTAAGATATTCAATATATTTAGAAACAAACATAGGTTAGCAGAGGGAACCTAGTGTTAAGACACTCCGTTCCCTATTTTCCGGTGAATTCTAGAGGCATTACGTGTTCAGTGGCGTAGCTTAACAAGAACGAAGAAATGAAATTATAAATTTAAATAAACATTTCATTTAATCGAGTGGGATCGAACCCACTACCAGTCGGGTTTACAATCACACCCTTTTGCCCCTGCGCTAGGGCTGGCCTCTTTATTATTTTTATATATTCAGTTTAGTCCCCACTAAAACATCGATTTGCTTCACTAGATCGAGGCCTAGCATTAGTTTCAGCTACCCAACTCATCATATTTTCGTCTCCAAGTATGAAGGTTTACACTGTCATCATTATAATCATCACTTGACATTGTTCCGAAGTTAACTTTAATGAGATGAACTTTGAAATTTTGTGACAATTGACGTTTCGTTAATGAGTAGGTATACAGACGGTAAATTAAAGTAGGTAATGCCAATTCGAGACTATTAAATATTAACATGTTGTCTAAAAATAAAATTGAAATAGAAAAAATAAATAAATTAGGTAGATTTTAGTTATTAAAAAGAACTATATCTAAAAAGGTAGTTAGCGCAGTAGGAATGTTTTAGATTAAGCTTTTTGGATTTAAACAAATGATTATATCGTTAGAGGATTATTGTTAATATAGATGAGGTAGGACATAGCGCAGGGGCATAAGGGTCTGTCTGTAAGCACGACAGGTTGTGGGTTCGATTCTCACTAGAGTAAATGTAGTATTTAGTATTTTCATTTCTTCGTTCTGGTGTTAAGGCAAAAGCACGGCGTTCAGTTCCTCCACTCAACACGCAATGCCTCCACATTTCGACAGAAAGTAGGGAGCGGAGTGTCTTAACATTTGCTCCCGCTGGCCTCTGGCTAGCCTACCATGCGACATGCGGGTTACAGCGTGAAGTGGAAAAATATATTGACGAAGCTTAACATATCCATGATAACGTTTAACTTTTAATTTTGATGGTGCTAATATCTGAATATTTATTTATTACAGAGGACAGACCAGATTTAACAGCAATTACAGCGACTCCATCGTCAAACTTGTTCCGTAACGTTGTGGGTAGCTTCAAAAAGAATAAGAAAGACTCTATAGAAGCTCTTTCTTTTCACAAAACTGATGCACCTATTGAAAATGGTGTAAATGGTACGTATAATAACAGTATTAAAGTATTACAAGTTTTGTATAGTGGAAGCTGCAATTTTTAAGCGCAGCGTTTTAATTTTTTTCGATTTTTTTTTAGTTTTAGATATATCTTGGTAGGCAAAGGAAGACCAAGTGTTGAAACACTCGGGACTTTCCGTAAAAGACTTCGGTATTTTGCGTATTGAGTGGTAGAACTCAATACCACACTGTTTGGTATACATGTTAGTTAGTTCGATTTCCATTTGAAGAATAAATTACTTTCATTTCCTCGCCCTGGTGAGAAGACAAAGCTCAGCGTTAAATTTTACCAACACGAAATGTCTCGAAAATTGGGTGGTGCTTGGCAGTGTCTTAACAAGGTTCCCGGTTCCCTTTACCTACCCTGATATATGAGGAATACAGCGAGATAAACTAAAAAAGTCTTTTTATTCTCCACTTAAAAATTTTGTTCCAAAGCTACTGCTTTTATCAAACAAGAAAATTAAAGGACAGAAGTAGCTATTTACAGGCAGCAAAACAAATACCTTCCAATCTTTATTGGAAATCGTATTGAGACAGCGAAATTTTCCGATTTCATCTCGTCCATTTATAAAAGAAGCCCCCACTTCGATCCAATAACATGTTGTTTAGTTTTTAAAAGTGCTTTTAGTATTTCAATTTTGCCGTTTATTTAAATTAAATTATTAAAATATTAAATATAAAACTGTACACTGATATTAATTTAAAAATATAAATCTTTACAACTCTTCTTATATTAAAATGCTTGAATTGAGAAATTTATGCTAAAATATTTTACGATGGTTATTTAAATAGCGACTTGTATTTATTTTTGAAGCTAAATATAATATTTTTCAACTCTACGGTCAAACCTTTTGAAAATATACTTTGAGAAGCACTTCAGAGAGAAAATAATAAGCAGTATAATTTCTTTTGAATAGGTTCACTTCGTAAAAAATTCCGTAGGAGCTTATCTCTATCAAATGACACGGCGGTGGAGATCCGAGATGTATCTGCGAGCTGGACTGGAGATCCGGAATTCTTAGCTCTAAAAAATATTTCATTACGACTTCGTAGAGGGAAACTGTGTGCTATTATTGGCGCTGTTGGATCTGGAAAGGTATTGTACATGCAAATGTATTTTTTTTTATTTTTTATGTCCCGCCCATGGCAGTTACCATTAAGACACTTCCGTTCCCAACTTTCCGCCGAATCCTTGGAGGCATTGGATGTTAAGTGGCGCCGAGTTTTACCTCGTTACCAGAGCGAGGAAATGAAAAAATGAAATATTTAATATTTTCATTTCACTACTCCTTCATAAAAGAAAATTGTATGCTATTATTGAGGCTGTTGGATCTGGAACATTGCCTTATTCAATAATACATAACATGTCTATTTTCATTGTCTTTTATGGTCATGCTGTTTCCTGCATATAGCAATGAAGACAGAGAGAATCCAGGAACCTAGTGTTAAGACTCTCCGTTCCCATCAAGATACTTCATACACTATTTTCCACTGAATTCCAATTCCAATTATTTGGGACAAATAATCAGGGCAATATAAGAAATCTTAGATAAAAATAAAACAAAACAGTCGACTAAAATCATTACATAATTCGAATAGCAACCTAAAAACTCACGGAACACAATTTAAAAACATCTCATATTTTACATTTCATCGTGTATGCATGAAAAATGGAAATTTCCATTTCGGACTGAACAAGTAGTTCGTGAGCTGGGATAAATTTCATCTTTATCTAAATTGTATATCAGATACGCGGATACGGCACGCTAATGGAGGTGCAACTGAAACATTCCGCGATTGGAAAAACAGCGCCAACAAAAGCGAATGCATAATAACGTATTTCAATATGCAGACTATTTTTTCGTCGACTATTCCTTTTATATCATTTTATCTATACTAATATAATAAAGCGAAAGAGTTTGTTTGTTTGTTTGAACGCTAAGATCTCTGGATCTACTGGTCCGATTTATTTTGTTTTTGTTTTGTATGAAAGCTGCATTCTTTAGATTTGCTATAGGCTATGTATAACATTACATTACACGTATAAACTAATATATTTTAAAGTACTTTCTAATTTGAAATGCAATTTATTCTGCCATGTTAACAACAACTGTCGTCGCTACGAAATTTGATATTCATCCTTATGAATATAAATATAATAGTCACTTTTAGCATTTTATCTAGATTGAAATTATAGTTTACTGTATATCATTCTAATAAATAATTAAGGAAATGTCACTGATTCGAAATGACCTAGCCTTCGGGCAGCATAGTATGACCGACGCGAAAATATTCTTATAGTTCAAGCAGGCGTAGCCGCGTCCGGATCCACTAGTGGTTAATGAAACTATACAAACAAAATAATTTAAATGAATGCATTGTATAATTATTTGAATAGTAAAATCGCAACAATAACAGATAGCCGTTATTGTTTATACAAGTAGACAAATAAGAAACGCTGCGAAAATAGAAGAACAGCGGAAAATAGTGTCTTAACGTGAGGATAGGCAGAGACAACCCAGTTCCCTCTCTATCCTGCTATGTGAGGGATACAGCGTGAAGCATATAAGCAGGAAATAATAAATAAAGTGTATAATTCTCCTGAAAGGTCCATGTAAAATATATTTCAGTCGTCAATACTACAACTTCTGCTGAAAGAGCTGCCAGCGGGCACCGGCACCGTGTCGGTTTTCGGCGACGTGTCCTACGCCTGCCAAGAGGCGTGGATGTTTCCGAGCACTGTGAGGGAAAACATACTGTTTGGACTTCCTTATGATGCAGATAAATATAGGAGGGTATGAATTTTATATTAACCACTATTTTTACCAGCATCTGGCTCGTATTATGTAATATTCATTTCCAATATAAATTCTGAATTGAAATCTGGTGCGTACGGACAAATCAATGTTGTTTTTCCTTTATTTTGATAATATTATAAATTCTGATATTACTCTGGCATAGTAAAATCACAGAGAGTTAATAGAACCCTATACTTGTAGGTTCTAAGTTTAAATCCCATATTGAAGAACTCCTAGTCTAGGTCATATACAAGGTAACTTTTCTAGTGTTTCCGTAAAATGTAATTAATGAATGAAAATAAAAAATGTTTTCTCTATTTTTGTATCACTACTAAAAAATATCTTAAATATAGTTTCGTCGCTTTTAAAACATTAAATATAATTGTATCAGCGTTAAGATAGCGACAACTGTACTTCACACTTAATGTTAGTCCATAAATAGATATCTTAAGTGTTCAAGCGCTTTTGTTATTATTTAAAAAAATGAGGTTGAAAGATAAAAAATTATCAAATATTAAATTATTATTAAATTACTATCAAACGAAAATTTTATTATATTTTTTATTTCCTAATCTACCTCTCTATATCTAATCAAATTTCCCAATATAGTCATTGTTATTTGTCACGTTTTTTTTGTATTCTTTATAAATGCACCCCAAAACAGGATTGTATAGAGAGACTATGTGGACGAATAAAAATATTTTTGTTGTGTTTTGAAAGGAAAACGCCCTACAAGCATAAATAGCACAATATAAGCATTATATTAGTATACAAGTTATTATTTCATATATTCCAGGTTTGCAAAGTGTGTGCTTTAGAAAAGGACTTCAAGCAGTTCCCTTACAGTGACCAAACGTTAGTGGGAGAGAGGGGGGTCTCCCTCTCGGGGGGGCAACGTGCAAGAATCAATTTGGCAAGAGCCGTGTATAGAGAAGTAATTGTTTTATTTTTCACGCCAGCTTTTCCGCTGCTTAGAGTAGTTCAGTTCAAGTTCAGTGATTTCAGGATAGGTATTATTGGATTTTGTTATAACACAAATTTATGTGTAATTAAATTTTGTAATAAATTTTACATTTCATTGTTGTCGCCATAAAAAACATACGATTATACATCTCAACTTTTTGGATAACTAAAGAGTTTATTTGGGTAACATACAGTCCATTTTTATCATCATCGTCGAATCGTTCTCGAGAGTGCCTTGCCTTTATCATTTTTTTTACCTTTATCTAAAATTTTCATGCAAAATCTTAAGATAATATAATTTAACATTTTAGGCTGACATATATTTACTGGACGATCCCCTCTCGGCCGTGGATGCGAACGTCGGCAGGCAGTTATTCGAGGGCTGTATCAATGGTTACTTACGTGGAAGAACTCGGGTGCTGGTCACTCACCAAATTCACTTCCTGAAGGCAGCCGACTTTATTATTGTTCTAAATGAGGTATTATTTTATTATTATCTATCACTAGTTTATTATATATTAAATAAAAAATAGATATATTTACATTGCCTGGTTTATGTTATTTTATTCTATAATAAAATTAAAACCATTTTTTTGACAGGGTGGCATTGAAAACATGGGAACGTTTGATGAGCTTGTTGCGACAGGGAAAGAATTCGCACAAATGCTATCATCCATTCAAGAAAGCAAAGATAAAGATACTGATAGTGTTGTAAGTATTTGTTTTTTTTTTCTCGACACCAGAGCGAAGAAATGAAAATATGAAATATTTCATTTCCTCGAGGAATCGAACCCACAATCTGTAGAGTTTATAGTCATATGCTTGTGCCCCGCGCCACGTTTGGTCTCAAATAATGGTTAATAAGCCTTAAAAATTATTACTTAAAAATTAGATCTTATACTTTAAACACCACTTTTTAAAAAGAAATTGTTTCTTAAAATTTATATCTACTGAAAACTGCTCAAAATTTTATAACAATAAACGTTAAGAAATTAAATCAATTAATAAAACTTATAGAGATCAGAGGACAAGGAAAAACCCGTATTATTAAAAGCAATATCAGTCGCTGAGTCCGAAGATATACCCGATTTCGAAGCCCAAAAAATGGCCGCCGAAGAGAAACAATCGGGGAACCTACGCTGGGAAGTAATATATGGATATTTCACAGCTGGAGGCAGCTTGTTTTTCTTACTATTCAATATTTTGATGATTTTGCTTACTGCTGCAAGCGCGTCGGCTGCGGACTTCTGGATTAGTTATTGGTATATTTATTATTTAAAATTTTACATATTTCATAATAATAATTATTAAAAATGTGAAAATAAAAGGTATAGCTTAAAGGTAAGTTTTAACTCCTGAAACGTATAATGTCTTCTTGAATTAATAATAGAGACATGTAAGAAGATAGTTTCAGGTAATATCTAAGGTTTCATTTTCTATCCATTGTTAACACGTACAAAGCGAGATAAAATGACATAACAGCAAGGCTTGCCGCCGCGGAACAACTAACACTTGACCTTTGAAGCCGAACAAACAATACGAGGGCTATACTTCTCAGTTTTGGCTCAACCCTCACGATAGAATTTTAACTTTTACTATGTTTTTACATATTTCTTTCATATTTTACTTAAATTCAATTTATTATAATGGCCAATACAAATTGATTCATTTGAGTCAATTGTATGAATGCTAAAAGAAAATTTAAATTTAACAAAATCCTTTATTTATGAAAGCAAAAAAAAGCAGATTTAATTTTTTTCTACATAACAGAGTTGGTAGCAGGAACGTAGTGTCACTGTACTTCTTTCTCCACTTTCCGTCCAAATTCAATATAGCAAGTGTATTAGTGGATGGCTGTTGATCGTATGAAAATTGTAGAAAAGCGTGAAATAGAATTCTTCGCTTTACGCCAATTTTTATACGACGGTGGCGGAAATTCAATTGAATTTAATCTATGTGGGGATCGCATCCGGAACTATCGCGCTGATGGCCAAAATGGCAAAAAGGGTTACGTAGGCAGTAACACCAATTTTAAGTTTATCTTATTCTTCATCAATTTTGATAATGTTAAACTAGAATAAGTTATCATACATGTTAAACATTAAAGCTTATTACTTCTGATAAATATTGAAAATAATAAAATCAATATTTTTAAGGTCTAACCAAATGGCATTATATGAAGAAGAAACGGGCACAGAAAATATGGGTAAGTTATCAACATTATTGCTGTAATTGAATATTAAGTAGTTGAACTTAGTGTAAAAGAAATTAATATTAAAATTCTTTTAATATGAATAACAAATATCGAAATGTATTCAGTTGAAAAATATATTTTTGTGAAAAGAAGCATAAAATATGGAAAATTATATGCTCATATTGGATATATTCCGTGATATCACTATCGTAATGGAATGTACCTGATGCGTATGAAATGTACAAAGAACATCGTGCGAAGTATGAGTTTCATAGCGAATGCAATAAGCGCCCGACTCTTCATAGAAAAGTATTTCTATAAATGAATAAAAGCTAGAAACTAGTATGAAACATACATCTTCAGCACTTAAATATGAAATTATATAATAGAAATTAGAAAATAATGTATAATATACATTTTTATTAACTACTAGCGGACGCGCGCAGCTTCGCTTGCCTATTTAAGGGTGAATTCTAATAACCCATGAAACATGTGTTCAATGAAATATTTTTAAGTATAAATTTCAAATTTTATAAAAATCGGTGGCGATTTAAAGATTTTTCGATACAAACTTTCAACCCCTTATTTGCACCCTTAGGGGGTGAATTCTAGAAAACCATGAAACACGTGTGCAATTAAATACTTTTAAAAATCTAAATTTCAAATTTTATAAAAATCGGTGCCGATTGAAATTTTTTTCCATACAAACTTTGAACCCCTATTTCACCCCTTTAGGGTTAAAATTTTTCAAAATCCCTTCTTAGTGGATGTCCAGATTATGAAAGTAAACTTTTGTCCAAATTTAACGTTTCTAACATCAGCGGTTAAGGCTGTGCGTGCGTCTTACCTCAGTCAGTGAGGACAAGTCCTTTTATATATATAGATATTGATACATTCGTCTATAAAACTAACTCATTAAAATTTTATTTCGCTAGATTCCGGACTAAACAATAGAGTCGGCTTGTTTACAACTGGACAATATATTTTGATTCACGGAGGTCTCGTGCTAGTCGCCATCTGTCTTACCCACTTGCGAGTTATACCCTTCGCCAATCTCTGCGTGAATGCCTCGCAAACACTTCACGACCGAATGTTCTCCACCATGATAAAGGGCATTATGAGATTCTTTGACACCAGCTCTTCTGGTAAGATATTTTTAATAAAATTAATAAAATGTTTCGAAATTTTTAATAATATAATCATAAATAAAGCACCTATCACCACCAATCAACATCTTTTTCAAAATCACAAATTAATTTTTCAGGACGTATCTTGAACCGTTTTACAAAGGATATGGGAGCTTTAGATGAAATATTGCCAAGATCATTGCTCGACGTATTCCAAATTTATAGTACTTTAGTTTTTATATTGGTGTTAAACGCTGTGGCCTTATATTGGACCTTAATACCTTCTACAGTCCTCATGATCATCTTCTTCTTTTTCGTAAAGTTGTACTTAAGAACGGCTCAAGGAGTGAAAAGACTTGAGGGGACAAGTAAGTAACAATCATTTATTTAATTATTCTCAAAAATATGCGAAATTAAGCTTATGTGCAATACGTGGATAAAATACAATTATTTAATTTTATATAACAGCAAAAAGTCCCGTCTTTGGAATGGTCACCTCTTCTCTTAATGGAATAGCTACAATCCGGTCTGCTGGAGCGCAACACAGACTAATTAATGAATTTGATAATCACCAGGTAAATTATTAAAATCATTTTTATGTTTGATATTTACTTTTTTTTAGTACCCCTGTGGTAGAAAAAGGGAACCTACTTTTAAAATCTCTATTCCTATTAAGACACTCCCACTTTCCAACGAATACTGGAGTCATTGCGTGTTTACTGGCAGAAGTCAAAGCCGCGTTTCGCCTTCTTGCCAGAGAGCAGAAATGAAAATTATAAATATTTCATTACCTCGGTTGGGAATCGAACCCTTATATTTAATATAATATTTTACTTAACATGCGGACAAAATTTAACTTTTTAGTCAAAATTTTATATTTAAAATGCATATATATTTCAGGATCTACATACATCAGCATGGAATAGCTTTTTAGGAGGCGGCTGCGCTTTTGGTTTCTATTTAGATACGTTATGCCAATTGTATCTAACTGTTATTATCTTCGTATTTCTATACGTTGACTTTGGTGAGTGTCTCAGATATAAAGTAACATGATAAGAAATAATATGTATTAAATGAAATAGTTAACTATTGCAATAGAACATTTTATTTTTGAAATGATAACTTACACCCTACAAGAAAAGCACGTACAGATGGGTGTAAGTTTATATATATTTTGCTTTTTTTTGTTCTCCCTGTCCATCCACTAAAAGATATGGGGAACCCCCTAAATTTACGATATGATTCTTAATTTTTATTAACATTTCTTCTTGATGCCCAGGTGATTTAATACCAGTGGGCAGCGTGGGGTTGGCGGTGACTCAAAGCAACATGTTGACCGCAATGTTACAACACGGTGCAAGAATGTTAGTAGAGTTTCTTGCACAACTTACTAGCGTAGAGCGTGTGCTGGAATATACTAAAATAGAAACAGAGGCTAATCTCTTTGACGGCCGTAAGCATTTTTTTATATAATAAAAATTAATACAAGTAATAATTTGATATATAATGTTGTATATATATATATGTGCCATTTTCAGAATTGCCTCTACCACCTACGTGGCCTGATGACGGCCGTGTTTTGTTCCAGGATGTAAATCTCAAGTACGCTCCAGATGAGGCTCCAGTGTTAAAGAATTTAAATATCACAATAGAAAGTGGTTGGAAGGTTTGTTATTTGTCCTCCTAATATATAGTTCATAAAATAATAAAATATACATTGAAAATAAACATTTGCTAAATATATTAACAGATCGGAATCGTTGGGAGAACCGGAGCTGGAAAATCTTCACTAATTTCAGCGATATTCAGATTCGCTTTCATAGAAGGAAAGATTTCGATAGATGGTATTGATACATCGCAAATATCCAAACAGGTAAATAGAGAAATTAATGATTTATTTTCAACGAATTTATCATAGCACTTAAAACCCCGTGATAATGTCAGTCTGTTCACCTAGGTTAGCATAATTTTAGAGACGTTTGTGTAGGTGAACCGAATCTCACATGGTTCTTAACGATACTGAGAAAACTGTTTATAGAAAAAAAAACATTTCTATGAATCAAAATAGAACTCAGAAAAATGGTTATACAGTTAGATACTTCTCAATTGTGACACCAAAGTAACGTAAATAAATATGTAATATATATTATGAAATTAATGCAAAAAGCACTAAATTCTGATTTAATTCCTTTTAGGAGCTACGATCAAAAATATCTATTATACCACAAGAGCCAGTTCTTTTCTCAGCGACTATCAGATACAACCTGGATCCCTTTGATATTTACAGTGACGATGAACTATGGAGAGCTTTGGAACAGGTTTGTAGTATTATCAAATACAAATTTAAGAAGGCCAAAAACTTAAGCAGTATATTAATTTCTTCTTTCGTATTTTTAGGTTGATATGAAATCTTCTGTGCCGTCATTAGACTTTAAAGTAACCGAAGGAGGTTCAAACTTCTCAGTCGGCCAAAGGCAGTTAATGTGTTTGGCGCGCGCAGTACTGCGATCAAATAAAATTCTTATAATGGATGAAGCTACTGCTAATGTAGATCCTCAGTAAGTCAATCAAGTTAATTATATTATTTTATTTAAATAAGTATAAATAGAAGAATCGATAGTTAATTTTTATTTTTTTACAGAACTGACAATTTCATCCAGCAAACAATTCGTCGCCAATTCGCTTCATGCACAGTATTAACTATCGCTCACCGTCTCAACACAATCATGGATTCCGACAGAGTTTTAGTGATGAGCAGTGGAGAAATTGCAGAATTTGATCATCCCTATATCCTACTGTCAGATCCGAACAGTCACTTTACGTCAATGGTGAATGAAACCGGTGAAAAGAACAGTGAAATGTTATTCCAAATATCCAAAGATACTTACTTTCAAAGTAATATCAAGGAAAATGGTAGATGATGTGCACAATCCTAGGCATGATTAGGTATTAGATAGATAGATAGATTAGCTTTCCAGTTAATCTTTTTATTGTATTTTTTTTACTAATGTACGATTTCATTTATGGACTCGAATTTAATAAACCAATAACGATATTTCAACACTTGAAGAAACTGTGATTAAATGAAGTGATTGAAATATAATAAAGAAAGAAAACACTAACTATTATTTAGTAATAAAACCAAAAATTATAAAAATATTAAAATTTAACAATGTTATATTGAAGATATTAAATATTCATATACTCCTTTTGAAAGCTCATTTAATTGTGTTCACTGATGACATTAAATATGTTGTAACATTTATAAATTTTATATAATATTTTCATAATATGATTTTTTTCTTTTACGTACATTTATTTTAAATGCCTAGTAATAATATAATAATGTAAATAGTTAGATAAATATTAAAAAATGTTTTGTAAGATAATATTTTTAACGTATAAATACTAAATACATGTATTTAAAATATTTCTAAACTTACTTTTCATTTATTCATCTAAACAACATGCAAAGTAAGCGCCGGCGTGGATGATAGCATCGGTAGAGTCGATATGAGAGCGTTAATATAATTAGAACTACGCCTATGTAAAATAAATGGAATTTATGAGTTTCAAATAATCTTTTCCACTTTATTTCTTTGCATCCACCGCAGCAACTCATGGCTTTGAATTTAGGTTTCTAATTTGACCTACAATATATTAAAACTGATTATTGCTTTTTGATAATGTATAAATATTATATTACTAATAATTATGCAATTATATACTTTTCGTTTCTAAATTTCGTAAATTTATATTTTCATTTCTTTTCTCTGGTGTCAAGGCAACACGCAATGCCTCCAGAATTCGTCGGAAAGTGGAGAAGTGTCTTAACACAAGGTTCTCTCTACCTACCTTGCTGTGGGCGGGATACAGCGTGAAGCTGATTTATTTATTTATTTATGTATTTTGTAAGGATTTTAGACCACAATCTATATTACACGATATATGCTGCATTAGCCATGAAGAATATCTTTGAAACTTCTAAATTCGTAAATAAATTATTTGTATCTAATATGACATCAAAGAAATTAAAAACTATAATAAACATCTTTAATAATTTTACTAACAATTTTCTTCCAATTTCGAATAAATTGCATACTGCATACTTGGCATATATGGAGTCATCCGAATACGTGCAAAACTTATATAACCACATAGTCTTGCGGTAGCATGGCTACGAGAAGAAAACTACTTTATGCTGTTTTTCTTCATAAATAATTACACTTATTCATTTCCTAAGAAAAATGTCAAATTTAATATTTCTGCCATCCTTGCAGTGATGATGTTAATAAACGTCATCGAGTTGCTAACCTTGTCTCGATTGACATTACAAGAAACTCCTTAATGTTAGATGCCAGTATTAAATATTTGCAGAAAATGGGGAACGGAGTGTCTTGACACTTAGTTCCCCCTGCCTACCCTAATATGTGCGGGATACAGCGTGAAGCTGACTTTTTTAATAATTATTTGTTAAATTATAAACATTTGTTTCTAGCGAGGACTAAACAAAAAGCTACTTAAATTTTAAGTTACCGTAAATGAACCAACGTTTAAGGATTATTATAACTCTTAAAAGATTAAACTGAAGATTCTCAAACAACTGAGATTGATGTTCGGATTTATGAAGGCTTTTTGTGGAAACCCCAAAGGTAAGGAGCGATAAGTATCATAGAAAGGGATCAAACGATCCTTTAGTTTAAGAGAAATTTACGATTACAGCTATATCAAGTAACTAAACAAAGAGGTTCACTCACATTTTCTCCTTAGTATATAATAAGATAATTAATTAAGTTCAATACAATATTCGTGTAACATTACATATACAAGCAATTTCTGTTCAGTAAAAAGTAGTAGTAATAAATTAATAGCGAAAAATAAATGATCGTTTCACAAATGTGAATAAAAAAAATATAAACATTAATTGGAAAATGTTAAAAATTCTTTAAATAACATAGGTATTAATGGCTCAAGAACCCGTGGCATCCAGACCTTCGTTATTTTATAAAACCTGAAAGTTTTTCTGCGCAATCACCCAGCAACGGGTGTTTAGCAGTGGATTTAAATCATAATATGCATAATATGTTGTTATTACTGAGTCTCCATGTTACCTTGTTTTTAATAACTTCATGCAGTATCCCGCATTTTAAATAACCTGGCAATAGGTTCCCAGGTTCCCTCTCCGTAGCACCTAACATAACACTAGAGTGTTAATATACTTCCGTATTCTACGTTCCACCGAATTCTGAAGACATTGCGTGTTAAGTAGCGAAGCTTACCAGAGTGAGCAAATATTTCATTTACAAGGGTATGAATTGAACCCACAACCTACAGCGATTACAGTCACACACTGCTACCCCTGCGGTACCACTGTCCTCAATGAGTCTCAATGTAAGGGGATTAATAAAAATACTAAATATATTAAAATAATAAATATTTATTTTCGACTTACAAAAAAAAGGCACACCAATAAAAACTCTATAATACTAACAGATAAACAAAGAACTAATTTGACTTAGTAGTTTCTAAATATTTTTGCCTGGCGATATCATGCAATTGGCTACTCATATTTTCTCCAGTCTCTTTCACCATTGAATTAAGTAAGCTATCAGGATTAGAGAGAAGCAGATGAGGGTGATCGAACTCTGCCACGCGGCCGGCGCTCATCACCAGGACCCGATCCGAATCCATGATGGTGTTGAGACGGTGGGCGATTGTTAGTACCGTACAACTAGCGAACTGGCGTCGAATTGTCATTTGTATAAGGGCATCAGTTCTGAAAAAAATCGGTACATATATTGCCATCAATATTATTGTAATTATTGTAAGTAATTATTGAACACAATATTCCATATCAAATAAATAAAAAAAAAATAGCTTTACTCTATGTCAAGCTCACGGCAGGGTAGGCAGAGGGAATCTAGTGTTAAGACACTACGTTCTCCACTTTCTGCTTAATTCTGGAGACATTGCATGTTGAAGAACTCAATACCGCGCTTTGCCTCGACACCAGAGCGAAGAAATCGAAATATAAACGTAAATAAATTTCACTAAGTTTCACTTCCTCGAGTGGGGATCGAACCCACAACCGTCGCATTACAGGCACGTCAAATAAAAAAGACTAGTATATGAAACAGAAACGTTCTGGAGTAGATACCACGCCAAATGACTATGGCAATGATTGGTTGCCAAGAACCGTAGATTGACCTCAGTGGCGTTGAAGAGGCTCTATCCAGCAGTGGACGAGAACAGCCTGATGATGATGATTTGGTTTTTTGTTTTTTGTAAAATTTTAGTAATTATGTTGCGAAGCTCAAGCAAAGCAACAGCTGAGCGCTAGCGATTTTAATAAAGGCATTGATAAAGTAATCCTTTATAATATTAAAACAATAGCACGATAGTTAGAGCCAAATGTAACAAATCACTTTGACAAGCATACATTGCTTAAGTTGTATGAAAATAAAAAACATATATCCTTTTATTTTTCTATTAGCTTAAATATTGATGTCATCACAGCACATACGTTAACACCTACAGTAAATAAAAGTTTAACACAATCGTAAACGAAAATTTATATTATTGGCATTGTTTTTTTGCTATCTTATACATTTTAGACTAAAATAGCAATGGACAATGTATAAGATGTAAAAAATATACCTACCTACCTTCTCACTAAAATTAAAATTATTTATAACTGACATGAGTTAGCATCCATGAAGGTATCAATATTCCATTAACGAAAAGTGGAATAAATTCTCCCAAGTAATGACGAATTAACTATTCAATAAAACTAAACTATTTTTCTTTGTAATATATTTTTTGTTAATAAATTATGTTAATATAATAATAAAATTTAGGCATCGTTGAGAACGTCGACACTTGAAGAAATAAATTATTATTTGTTAATATTTTCATTTCCGCCCTGTAGTTGGCTATTTCTTTCAAAGATATTTTAATGTTTAGAATGAGGAAAAACATTTAAAACAAAGAAAAACCATTAATTAATAATTGAATGTTAATAATAATTAATTCATAATTTATTATTATTCTATAAAGAATTTAATTAGGTTGAGCTGCTTATCTGTCTATGTTATAATTACAAAAAATCATAGTGATGCCCCCTGCATGCCTCAAATTCACTATTTTACCAAAATATGCATAATACATATCAATTAATAGTGTAAGGCCACTTTCTCTACAATTCTGAACCTTTTTCCCCAATAGAAGGCTGACGTGACAACGGCCATACAAAAAATATATGATTTAAAACCACAAAAATAATAATGAAAAATAAAAAAGGAATATATAAAAACATTTTAAAAATAACAATGAATACATACAATGCACAAAACATATAATGAATGTATTTAAAGTTGTTTTATATATAACGTTTATTATAACGTTACATACCTAAACTTAAATCTTAGTTGCTTCGACTTAGAAGAATGATTTTTTCTGTGTTCCAAGAGACCGTGGTCGCAAATAGATATTAATTTCAGGTTAATATTGACAGACAGACAACAAAACGATCCTATAAGGCTTACGTATTTTTTGTATTGCGATACGGAACTCTAAAAAAAATAATCAGAAATATTTTTACCTATTCCCTATCTTGCAAATTATAAGGAAGTATAATATTATTTCATAAAGATTGATTACTCACTGCGGGTCAACATTAGCCGTCGCCTCGTCCATAACGAGTATTCTATTGGAGCGCAAGATGGCGCGCGCGAGGCACACGAGCTGACGCTGGCCAACGGAAAAGTTTGATCCGCCTTCTGTTACCATGTAGTCCAGGGCAGGAATTGCATCTTTGAGTTCCACCTGGTTTATGGTTATATAAGGTTGTTATTTTTATATTAATTTAATATACTAGGAGGCTTTCTTATTGTTGTCTTATTTTGGGAAAAAAAGAAAATATTGCTACTACTATTTGTATCAACATTATAAATAATTGGAGGATTTGAGGTGCAGAGGCACAAGGGTATGACTGTAATGCGAAGGTTGTGGGTTCGATCCTCACTCGGGGAAATGAGTTATAATTTATTAATATTTTTATTTATTCCCTCTGGCACCAATGCATTGAGTTCCACCAATCATCAAGCAATTACTGAAAGCGATGGAAAATTCGACTTAAAGTGGGAAATGAGTGTCTTAATACTAGAATCCCTCTGCCTACCCAGCTATATGCGGGATACATCAATAAGCTGATTATAAATTTTAAAAAATGTTTTTAATATTATAAAATGTTATCGATCCACCTTTCAATATTAACTATAATTGTTTAGTTAACATTCATAAACTCTATTTTTATTATATAAACAACATAAACTTCCTATATCGGCAAACATATTTTACATAACAGGTAGGTAGGTATGTACAAACATTAAGCGAAACTACCCATGGCGCAGTATTTCGTAATTAAAATTCCAGTAGGGCTTGACATTTGACCTCTGAAACTCGTATCACAAACAACGAAAACTCTGGAATTCATATTTATTTATATACTTATTTACTATAAATATTACGAATAATAGAATAAAAGATTAATGACACCTCAAATAATAATGGCCGGAATACCCATATTGGTTTGTTATTTAAAAAAAACTTAGTTAATTTATCATTTAAATAATATATAGATAATGATGAAATTAAATCATTAATTATATATAATCGAAAGGCTGTGCAGTTAATGTTTATCCTCAAGATTCTCATTCATGTCGGTATTTATAACATTTCCTAATCTATTACATTACTAATAAATAAATTATTTAAATAAATTTTAATAAATTAATTAAATATTTAAACAAATTTAAAAATATATTATAATATTATACACGAACTATCTAATAGTAATTACACTCACTTGTTCCAAAG
This sequence comes from Heliconius numata, assembly GCA_016802625.1. Lineage (NCBI taxonomy): Eukaryota > Metazoa > Arthropoda > Insecta > Lepidoptera > Nymphalidae > Heliconius > Heliconius numata. The sequence goes on along the minus strand of JAEBDU010013444.1, from coordinate 445,427 downwards.
CTTTCCAAATTTCATCGTCACTGTAGTGATTGAAAGGATCGAGATTGTAACGCAACGTTGCAGAAAACAACACTGGCTCTTGAGGTATTATGGATATTTTCGATCTAAGTTCCTGCAAACAATTATAAGGAAAGTAAGTAAATAATAACTTAAATTAATAAAATGAATAAAACATTTAAGTGTTTCTTTTATAATAAAAAAATATATACATTTATTATATGTTTATTTATTATTTGTTTATTTATTTATATCTACAATATAAATTTATATTTATCCCGCCACTCTGAGTGGCGTAATGCCTCCAGAATTCGGTGGAAAATGGAGAACGGAATATATTAACACTCGGTTCCCTCTGCGTAAATTGCTGTGTGCGGGATACAACGTGATGTTAAAAAAAAGTATTATATTACTTTTTGTAACAAACTAAATATATATATAGAGTTCTCCTTTTCAAAATTATCATGCCTACCCATATCTATATCTTCTATATATATAAAATCAAAAGGTCACTCACTCATCACGAAATCTCAGAAACTACATGTGCTAGGAATCTCAAATTTTGCATAGGAGTTATTTATCGGACGTAGGTGCTCGCTAAGACGGGAATTTATAATATTCGACTTCTAAGGGGTTGTTTTTGGGGTTGAAAGTTTGTATGAAACTTAGAGACAGAAATTAATAATAACGTAGTTCATGCAGGCGAAGCCGCAGGCGGGCCGCTAGTATATATATAAAATCGAAAAGTCACTCACTCATCACGAAATCTCAGAAACTACAAGTGCTAGGAATGTCAAATTTTGCATAGGAGTTATTTATAGAACGTAGGTGCTCGCTAAGACGGGAATTTGCAATATTCGACTTCTAAGGAGTTGTTTTTGGGGTTGAAAATTTGTATGAAACTTCGTTACTACAAATGCTAGGAGTCTCAAATTTTGCATGGACGTCACTTATAGGACGTAGGTACTCATGGAGACAGAAATTAATAATAGCGTAGTTCACGCAGGCGAAGCCGCGGGCTGGCCGCTAGTTTTGTATAAAATAGGCAGTTGTTTAACATAATTTGTAGATAATTTTGCTGTCAAACGAGAAAGACCTGCCCTATCATAATGAGATTCGCTAAGTAATCGTACAACGGTGCCATAATCTTTATGGTATATTAAAATATTTATAGAAAATCCGCAAGAGAAGATAACAAACATTTTCCATTTTCCGCCGAATTCTGGAAACATTGCGTGCTGAATGGTTGAACTTAACACCGCGCTTCTCGACACCAGAGCGGAGAAATGAAAATATGAATTTAAATAATTATTTCATTAGGAAATTAAATATTTATTTAAATTTATCTTCAATCGAGTGGGGATCGAATTCACAACCAGTCGCGTTTACAGTTTACATGCGCCATGCCTTAAAAAATATATTTTGGAATCAACTATCATTTCCGAGCTTCACTATAAGCAAAAGAAGTTCAATGAAATTATAGACTTATTATCATAAAATATATTATAAGTTATAATTACCTTTTTAGGTATTCCGCACGTGTCGATGCCATCGATCTTAATGCTTCCTTCGATGTTGGAAAGTCGAAAGAGCGCCGATATTAATGAAGACTTTCCCGCACCTGTTCTACCCACGATGCCTACCTATAGAATTAATTTCTTATATTAACTTATATATTTTCATAGCAATTATCAACATTGCAGGTACATAAATATGTATAAACTTAAAAATGAAAAATTATTTTCTTTAAAGCTCTATCCTATACCTTCCATCCACTATTTATAGTGAAGTTCAAATCGACAAGAACAGGTGCATCTTCCACTCCATATTTTAAGCTGACATTTTCAAAATGAATTTGTCCATCTGTCGGCCAATTTTGTGGAGGACGAGTCGCTGAAAATATTCATTTTTATTGAAAAGTATTGAATTTACTTTTTGTTCTAGAGATATTGAATTATTGAAATTTTTGCTTCTTGTTCTAACATTTACCTAATATAATAATTGTTTATTTTTACTGAATACCAACTATAATTTTAAGACGGTTCAGTTTAGAAGATACCATAAGATTCTTGCAAATTTACACTGTAGCTTACAATTAATTACCAAAAAAGTGGTGAAGATATGATCTCAAAAATATATCAACTCACGTCCATCTTCCATATTTTCCTCGGCTGGAAGCTGAGCATACTCCAACACACGCTCAACAGACGTCATATTCCCTAGCAGCTCAGCGGTGACTCTCGCCGCCATTTGCAGCATCATGGTCAACGTCATGGACTGACTCACTGCGAGTCCCACGCTGCCTACCGGTATGAGGGTTCCTGGGGGATTTTTGTGTATTTTTATTTTGTTTATATAAATTTCCTTTATATTTGTAATTATATATATTCTGTGGACATATATTTTCAAATTATTTTCCAAAATATCCATTCAGTTAATGGCACTTCTTACTTGAAGCTGTTTTTGGGTGAAAGTAGAACTAACACCCATTCATCTCCAAAAAAATTTCACATATATGGAATGGAATTGTTTTCTATTATTACAAACGTCAATTTTAAAATTTCTTATCAGATAAATTATAAGTAATAACTTTAACGAAATATTATAAAATAAACATAGTCAGTTCAGCAAATAGATTTATACTAAAAACATTAACACACATATTAGCCATATGTACGTAACGTGCATAAATTGTGACTATCATAAATCATTATACATTTTCCTGCTCCTAGACAGAATTTAATTTTACGAAGCTCTTGGTAAAACTGGATTCCATGGATTTTTTTTATTTAAATAGTTTTCAAGTGGATTAAAAAATGATAAAATTATTAATCAGCTTCACTCTGTCCCGCACACAGCAGGGTAGGCAGAGGGAACCTAGTACTAAGTCACTCCGTTCCCCATTTTCTACCGAACTCTGGAGAACCCTTATCATTTAACAAATTACTTAAATTATTATAATACGAAAATTATTATTTAACTAATTATTTACTATTACATTACTACCGCTATACTTACCAAAGTCGATTAAAAGGAAGATAGCAAGAACAACTCCCAGATAAATCAGACATAAAATATCTAAGAGTAAGGAAAAGGCACTTGATCCTCCTAAAAACGTATAAAATGCACTGGAGTTGAGGTCCTGAAAATGTAAATATCATATTTTACATTATTTATGTTTCTTTTAATTATAAATGTTTCTTTTAATTTCAATTAAATGGTTCCTTGAAAACATTAAAACAAGGTTATCATATAATGGAATGAAAGACTAATAGATATATTATCAGTCAATAACATTAAATTAATATTTGATAAGATACCTGAGCGGAATCGAAGGTACGCAGCAATCTGTGCTGTGAGTCCGAACTCCTGATGGTTGAAAGTCCTGATATTGTAGAGTTTATCATGCTGAACACTGGACTTTTCGCTGTTGAAGAATAAAAATCAATAAATACTAAAACAATATATAATAATTACATTTTAATTGCATGATTTATTTTTTACTTTGTAACTTCTTAGATTTGAGTGAAATATTTATTTACGTTTATATTTCCATTTCTTCGCTCTGGTGTCGAGGCAAAGCGCGGCGTTCAGTTCTGCCACTCAACACGCAATGCCAGCAGAATTCGGCAGAAAGTGGGGAACGGAGTGTCTTAACACTAGGTTCCCTCTGCCTACCTTGCTGTGTGCGGGATACAGCGTGAAGCTGATTTTTATTTCTTTAACTTCTTAGACTTAGACTTAGAGATTATATATAATTTGTATTACAAATACTTACTAGTACTTTCCAATCTTTTAACTGCTTGAGCAGCATTAAGGTACCATCTTAGCAATAATAAAAATATAATCAAGAGTACAACAGTCGGTATGAGGGTCCATGGAAGAGCCAGGGCATTCAAAATAAGTACGCTTAAAACAAATAGATACATTTGAATTGTCTCTAGCATGCTACGAGGTAAAAGTTCATCCATAGCTCCCATGTCTTTGGAGAATCTGTTTAGGACGCGACCTGTTTAAGAAAAAGATCGCTAAGAAAATATTAAGGAAATAATTTTGTTGTTTTGTTAAAAATACAATAAAGCTAATTATATTAATATGATTTAAGCATCACATTGTCACTGGAACTGAAACGCAGTTATATACCTATATTTCAGGTTCACGTTGTATCCCGCATACGGTAGGGTAGGCAGAGGGTACCTATTAATAAGACACTCCGTTCCCCACTTTCCGCCGAATTTTTCTAGGCTTTCCGTATTGAATGGCGACACTCAACACCAGATTGTTGCCTTGGTGCTATATAGAAGAAATAATAATATGTAATATTTAATTTTTTCGAATGGGAATCGAACCCACGACCTCTCCTATTTATAGTTACACGCTTGTGCCACTGGGCCTCGACTGGTCCCGAATGAGGATACCTAATTAACATAAACGAAAAAACACGCAATGCCTCCAGAATTCGGCGGAAAGTGGGGAACGGAGTATCTTAACATTAGGCTCTCTCTGCCTACGCTGCTACAAGCAGGATATAACGCGAAGCTGATAAAAAATAAAGTCATCATCATCCACAAGAATATGACTTAAAATAAATATGTACAATCACTTAAAAGTAATTTATAATCAGCATCATGTTGGGGCTTAACGTGATGACATCAAATTATTTTCAGGTGCGTATAATGACGTTTAATGACTACATAAACATTGAACTTAGCAAATGTTTGATAAGGACAAAGAATGCAAATATACTGATTTATTGAATCTGATAACTTTGAGACTTTTAGCATGCAACACTGTTGTTAAGCTTGCACAATACAATAATTTCCGCTTATAGAGAATTATTGTGAACATTTACATAATTAAATTATTATCGCAGAATAAACAATACAAAAATATGTTATTTTATGTAAATAAGGAAAAAGTTTTTGTTTATTTATAAGTTAATGTTGTAATTTTCTATTTTCTATTAAATCTATACTTAACAAAATTGTAACTGTAAGATAAAAAAAAAAGGTTTTTGGAGATATTTAACAATATTATAGAACCCAAAACTCTCGTTGTTAGTTTGTCAGAAACAGCCTTACTGATTTAAATGCAATTTAAAAAAAACATACATAACATTTAGTGTTTGTTATATTTCAATCGGTTCATAAACAGAAAAGTTATATCAATTTAAACATTTAGTTCCACTAAAATGCTGCAAAATTACCTGATAATTCAGGTAATATAATTATTATGAAACTAGCGATCCCCTCGCGGCTTCGCTGGTTTGAACTACGTATATTAGAACACAAAAATAATTTAGGTCCCTTGATAAATATGTGTGTAGTTCAAGCGCGCGAAGCCGCAAACGGGTCGCTAGTACATAATATGTATTTATTGTTAAGCAAAAACCAAGCAAGCATACTTTATTAAAGCTTAACATTTTTATGTTTTCAATCTCTTACCTGAAGGATTTCTATCGAAGAACCTCATCACTGCCGTAAGCAAGTTCTTAAACATGATATTATGTAAATTCTGTGAGGCTCGCATCGTCATCACCACGAAAGACAGTATCCTGGCATGGGTCATTATTATTATAAATAAAACCGCTGCGCCGTAGATCCATAGATATTGGCCCGTGGTCAATAAGCCTACTTGTGTTCCGAGACTTGTATCTTAAAGAGCAAAGTTAATTTAAACATTAAAAGTAAAAGTTAAAAATAATAAATTTAAGAAGTTTAATTTATTACTACATATATTTTTCAGAAATAATAGATAATTTAAATTTTATTATTAATTACCTGGTTCTACTCCTATTGGCAATGATGTTTCATATTCATCCACTTGATTTGTCCTGAAAAATAAAGAATATCTTAGGAAAAGCTTTGAAAGTGAACACATATATCTTAATAAAACTATATATTTAACTTAGCTTACCAATAACTGAGCCAGTAGTCGGAAAATGTAGCTCCAGCTTGAGTTAGCAATAAACAGAATATAGCTCCCATCACTACCAGCCAGGACTGGACAGATTGTATATAGTGTTTTATCACTGCCCATTTTAGGTTTCCTTTAGCACGTTCCTCTGCCTCCAGTACTTGTTCTTTCTCTTCCTTTGGCTTGTCCTCACTAACAGACACTCTTGATATACTTTGCTGTAATACTGGTTTACCATCGTCCTTTAAAAAAACACTTGTTATGTAGATATATAACATAAAGCGTAGATTTTTATCAAATCAACTTAAAATATTTTTAGTCACCTTATCAGTTTTTTTCTCGTCATCGTCTTCCTTATTACTCGACAAAACAGAAGAAAATTCTATTTCAGATTTAACCAAGTCCTCATATGAGCCCATATTCTTAATTGAACCCTAAGAAAACATAAGTTTACATACAGCTTTTAAAGTTTCTTTTAATTTTAAGTTCTTAAATGATGCAATATTTTTAAATACCTCATTCAAAACAATAATAAAATCTGCGGCCTTCAGGAAATGTACTTGGTGCGTAACTAAAATACGTGTTCTTCCACGTAAATACCTTTGTATACATCCTTCGAACAGCTGTCTACCAACATTAGCATCTACCGCTGATAATGGATCATCTAATAGATATATGTCAGCCTGAAACATTCCATTGTACAATCACCAAAAAATTATTAAATTTTAACTAATAATAAAAAAAATTGAATTTATCATTTTAATCCAGGATGTGACTGTAACGCGACGGTTGTGGGTTCGATCCCCACTCGAGGAAGTGAAATATTTATTTACGTTTATATTTCCATTTCTTCGCTCTTATCGAGGCAAAACGTTGAGTTCTGCCACTCAACACGCAATACCTCCAGAATTCGGCAGAAAGTGGGGGGTGGGGTTTTACTTAATGACTTAATCGGACGCCATTTGGGCTAAATAGGTTGCAATATACCTAAACTATAAACTTTAATGAACATAAGTTACAGCTAAGTTGGTGAAGATATTTGCATATTTATGTCGAAAATTATAATTCTGTTACTATAAAACAAGACGAATAATTATTTTGTTTGAGATGAATATTATACTGCTTTCAAATGCGGCTTTGCTTGCTTAAACTTATTTTTATATTAAAGTCAATAGAGGACCAACTCTTTTAAAATATATTCTTAATAAATGTGTGTAAATAAAAGTGTCGTATGATCTTTTTAACACCTCTAAGAATATGGGTACAATGTTTCATAGATTATCATGGTTGAGTTGAGAGTTTGGCGTGAAAGCGTAATAAATAAACTTACATTCACATTTATAATATTAGCATAATAATAATTTAAAAACAATATTTTCAGAATAATAAATGTTAATATTTCAAAATTTTCAAGCCGCAAAATCCATTATATGAAGTCTGTGACATTTAATTCACCCCACACTCGTAACTTTTCACATCATGACGTTTCACACCGCAAAGCCAAAACAACATGTATATACAAGTATACCGACTTCATACATTTTTCACTTGTATTTCTCATAATAATATTTACATTTTTATGGTACGAACAGGTGCTTACAATTAAATATAGGGTAGACCGAGGCGAATCGGTTCATTTTTTTTTTTGAGAAAATGAAAATCATACTAAACTCATTAACAATCTAGCTGCAAAAAAACATAATGAAAATATAATTACTAATAAATTTTCCAAATAATTAATACAAAACCCACCAGACAAAAATATTCAATTCGCCCCGGAAATGACATATAGCGGAGCAAAAAGAACCTTATTTACGTACAGTATTTGCCACTATAAGGACGTTTTCGCGGTTTCCACTTTATTCACTTCATTTAGGAAGAAGTAAGGTAACTTATTATTCAATTATCTATCAAATTCAATATTATAATATTGTTTCTAATTGATATATAATTTTTTTAACATACTCACTTGTCTGTATATGGCCCTTGCAAGGTTAATTCTAGCTCTCTGTCCTCCGGATAGTGAGACACCTCGCTCTCCTACTAACGACAGGTCACCGTATGGAAACTGCTTGAAATCCGGTGATAACGAACACACTCGACAAACCTAATAAAAAAATGTGACTATATTAAAAAGCAAACTGTAAAGAGAATTTCGGAAAAAAAATATAACATAAAATATTATAATATTCGTAGATTCCAATTAAAAACACGCATCTTAAAAGAATTTATCATTGTTTACGAATTTTTATATAAACACAAAAATATAATAAAGTCGATAATAATTGAAGGTTACAAATAAATTGATATGATAAAAAATTATCGTTAACACTATCGTGACATATAATATTATAAAAAAACGGAAGAAGTTATTATTAATTAATTTATTAAATATTAATTGATTAATTCAAGAAATAATATGAAAAATGTTATGTGAAATAACTTCCGATTCACAAAAACTTAATGTAACAATTATCCTAACAGGTAGTTAACACATTTTCCCTGTGCCTTTATATTATTTATCTATTTAAAAAATTAAAAAAGAAGATAATGGGATATACCTCTTTATATCTGGCAACATCATAGGGTAACCCAAATAAAATATTTTCTCTGACTGTCGCCGGGAAAAGCCAAGATTCTTGACATGCATAAGAGACACTGCCATTAACGCTCAAATTTCCACTAATTACGGGTAGTTCACGAAGCAATACTTGCAATAGTGAAGACTAAAAACATAAAAAAAAAGTAAATTTATTGAACAATATATATATATTCCATTTTATATATAAGTATAAAATATACATATAATAATTTACTTTCCCAGAGCCGACGGGCCCAACGATAGCGCAAAGCTTTCCTTTCATAATGTGCGTACTAATGTTCTTTAAAGTCATTTCTTCGGTTTTATCCTTATTAATGTTCCAAGAAGCGCTTACAGATGACAGCTCTACTATACGATCTGGTAAATCGTGTACAGGCGAACGTGAATCGACTAAAGAAAACAAATACAAATTATTAATCTATTTCTATAATAATCAATAAAATAAATGTTTTAAATTGTCTATTTCAATATTATCTAATATTAATATATATTAATTGAAATAGTATAATTTAATAATATTTTTTACTAACTCTCTATCTAAAATAACATGTAAAGTAAGATTAGTTTCAAGTTTTATCCAGGCCATACAGTATCATCACACGTAACTATCGGTAAAACCGGTTATTGAATATTAACAAGAAAATAAAATTCTAACACCTTTTAAATATTTAATGTTTTAAATATTGCTTACCAATGGATGATTTGAAAGTGTCTGTTGCAGAATATTTCTGTGCAACTATTGAATTGGGACTGATCGAGGTTGGTTTCCCATTAAAACTGACAGGAATAATAGGCTTTTCAAATTTCGTTAACACCGACAAATCTTCTCGTTCGTCTAAAACAAATCTTTATATTTATTGAAATCTTTACATTTACATTTGTTTTTCTAAATAATATGTAACTTACTTACCCATTGTGAGAACGTTTTGTATGCGTGTTAATGAGACATTTAGTTCCGAGAGACTTGCTATGGCAATCGGCAAAATAAAGGTCAAATTCATTTGCACAATACTGAGAAATACTTTAATAGGGTATATCTGAAAAAAAGATTGCCAATGTTGAATTTTCGCACAATTTGTTCGGAAAATATATAGTAGTGTATAATAACACACAAATATATATATCACTAGTGGACCCGGGCGGGGCTACGCCCGCTTGAAATAGAAATATTAATAAAGAAATTGAAAACTAAAGATTCAGTCAATTCAGTAAAACAGTTGTATAAAATAACTGTTACGGCAATTAGCAAATTTATCGAACTAATTATTTCAAATTGACATAACCCTACATGTTTTCGGAAGCTTGCCAGAATCCAATAGGGAAAACCACATCTAATCGGTGAGATTAACCATTACAAACGCACAGATAAACGGACAAAAATTTTAAAAATCATTGTTTTGGATTCTATTAGGTTAATAAAGGTTCCCAATAACATTTTTTTTTAAATATCCTCCAAGTATAGACACCGACCCTCTTACGATTTTATTATACCTAAAGATTATTGGTCCACAAAATGTCACGAAACAACACATACCATATCAGCTCTAAGCAACATTCCAGACAGGATAATAGTCAATGATGTGATGAATAGTGTACTGCGTTCTGCATACATCATGAATCCTAAGAAAACACTTCGAACGCAGATAGATTTTCTGAGAGCAGCGAGTTCGAATTGGCGAGCCATTTCTACTACAGCCTGGAAGGACTTTTCCCACGCGTACATTTTAATTACCTGTTGAAACAATACTTTTCTTTACTATGTGGACAATATTAGTTCATATCTATATATTTTATATATTAATATCGCTATATAGCTTAGATATTATTAACATTAACACTTTCTTTCTTATATAAATAAAAAAAGTCCACTAGATAATATCTCTATGGAACAATATTAGACTGTAACATATGTTGTCTTAACAAAGATTAAAGATTTTCAAGTAAACTGTGAAATTAAAATAAAATTAAATTATAAAGCTTTCTCTATATTTAGTAAATATTACTTCAAATATATATATTTAGAAAATATATACATAGTATTTTTTTACCTACCTGAATACCGTTTATTATTTCCGCCATTAACTTAATACGCTTGTCAGTCCTTTGAGCTACCGTTCTCCTTATTACAGCCGTGAGCTTCGTCAATGCAGCTGAAATCGATTTCTTATATAAAGACGAATATAACATAGATATACTAATAATATAAAGCAATATAATTTATACCTTGTATAGGAAGAACCAAGAGGACCACACCAAAGAGGCCTACGAAAGGAGCGTAACCACCAGCATCGTATAGGAAGTATAAAACTACTGATAATTGCAACGGTACCAACCACAAGTAATGCAAGAACATAAAGGCCATGTCAAATCTCGCTACATCGTTAGATAGAAGGTTTACTATCTTGCCTGCTGCGATTTCATTAATAGACGTCTGGCTCATTCGTAGTATCTACAAAATGAAACATATGTAGAGAATTCGAACTTTGAAATACTACTCTTTAATTCGATTATACAGGGTGAAAGAGGCAGCGCTCCTTTTACTGAAACTGCATATAGAGTAAAATATTTCAAACCCAGAGCTAAAAATATTAATTAAGGTACCTCAACAGTTTGGACGTAGGATTTTTTTTTTCATTTCACGATTTTTATCCATACCTGTATTTGGTGTGACGCACACATACGTATTCGACGTTGCCGCTTTGACAGGTAAGTGTGTGCGTGGTTATATTATACTTTACAAATGGTGTTTTATTATAAAACGATAATTTTATTGTTTATTTTGTTTGAAAAAATAACTTTTTCATTTTTGGGAATTAATTTTTTTCTGAATTATATTAGGCTATTATAGAGTAGATAAAACTGTGGTTTCATTTAAAGTGGTGCTGACAATTCCACCCTGTATTTTTTCATATATCTATTTATAAGAAAACAATTACCTTTCTATATATAAGTGACGAACATGCCACCTTCATTTTTAAACTAAAGCGACTTACAAATAAACTATTATGATGTTGTGTCATCAGAGATATAAAATTTAAAACAAGCATTCCGATAGCATAATAGCCGGCCTCCAGCTGTGTTATGGACTGACTGGCATGTGCAGACCAGTAAGTCAGCAATGTGGAAAAAAGTAAAGGCTGAATAGTTCTGAAAAAGCAATTTATCTTTTGTATTCTGGTAAATCTAAGTATTAAAATATTTTTAAATAAAGTCCATGTTCCTGTGTGTTAGAATATAGGATTTTAGTTAAAACAAACCTAAATTAATAATGTTACCCTACTTAGCTGCAAAACGATTCCACTAAATTAACGACAAAAAAATAATAATAAAGGACCCTTTTATTGCATACCCATATTAATAGGAAAACATAAAAATCTCAGCCTGTCATCGTCAGAAGTCCGCCATATTGGATAGAGAACGGTGACGTCACTTTTCATTTGACACCCCTATTGTAGGAATAGATTGAAAGAACTTAATCGGCCATCTTGGATTTTCCGCCATATAGAATTTAGGAGTAGAATGACGTCACACAACTTCCGTACATAGTAATACAAACTAAATATGTTTATTAAATTTCAGCAATCAATTCAATAGGGTGAAGAATGAAGAAATATTTTTTAAGATTTAGTTGCAAATATATAAAATGTATAAATACCTGGCTGTAGCATTTATTAAAAGCAAAATAGCGCCGGGAGAATAAGTCAACCAATATGCTCTCCTTAATGCTTTCCAAAGAGATGGTTTACGATTTTCACGTAAAGCGCTACTATATTCCGCTAACCAATATCTAAAATACAATTTAAATAAAAGTAAATTTTAAAAGAAAATAAAGCAGTAATATTAACAGATTTAAATACTTGGGTTTAAATTACAATTATTTTTAAATTATTAAAAACTTTTATAAATGGCCTTCCCACACATAAACATTTTTACATACTTCAATTTTCATACTAAAAATATTGCAATTTTGACTTTTCAAAATTATTTACAAAATCAATGCAAATATCAATGGATTAGAGAATTTTATGTTCGAAAATAAACTACAAAAGCAACATGCAATAGCCAATTATACTTATATTATTATTGATTATTAATGTTGATAACTATGAAGATATATGCTATAATATTTTAAGATTACTCATAGATTAATTAATAAACTCAAATAATAAAGTGTTATTTTACCTTTCTAGCTTTTCCCCAAGTTTTTCAGAATCATATTGTTTAGTTGGAACGATGAGATCTTTTTCTTCCACATCCCTTTTGTTGCCTTTAAACAGAACAGGGCACACCCAACAAATGAAAAATTTGGATATCAAATTTGGCTTATTACGTTTTTTCTTCACATCCGATTCCTTAACGTCATTGCTTTCACTTTTACCCATAGTTATAAATTCATATAAATTAAAATATGTTTATATTTATAGCGAGATGAAAAAGTTATTAAATAAAAAAAAAAATGTCGCTTTGATATACGTCTGGGGTACTATACTACTAGGCTAATCTGCAAAGCAACTGATAATGGTTATAATCAATTTGTTATTATAATATACAGGTTGAGGCGTATAAACATGTGTATTTATAATAAAAAAATTAACTATAGATAATTTAAAAAGTAAATTATAATATAGTTTCTTTAAAAATACTTTTATTTCAACTAATTAAAAAGTTTACCAGAATATTTTTTTATAACTTTTGTTGGTTTTAATAATCAACTGTATAACATATACTTTTTTATAAACAAATTCTAAATAAAAATATAATTATGAGACGTATCTTTTATTCTTATTAACGTAATAGAGAACTATTTCGTTACATTCTAATAATTTTGAAGTTTAAAAATCACCATGTATATATAGATACGTAGAGTCATAATTTCGTCATTATTAAAAAACAGTTGATATTAATAAATAATCCAAAATATTAGTTTCAATTTAGTTTATTTATATACAAGTACATTTAATAAAAATGTATTAATAGTAATGGCACAAGTACAATCATAAGTAATTTAGAAAATAAAATTTATGAATATTTAAAATGAAGCTAAAACAAATTAGAAAAAATTAGATTTGTATTTGTTGTTGGTCACAAAACTCGTCTGAGTGAACTGGACAAATTCGGGAAGAGAACGTATCACACGTACATTTCGATTCAATCATTTTTTTCTCAATATCTTCAATTAACATTTTGACGTGACAAACAGGAATTCTTTTACATTCACATCCTTCAGACGTTGCATCTAAATTATTATTTGAGTACACCACGTAGCTCTCCTTATTATGATTATAAAAATTTTCAGTAGGAAGTTGCAAAGACTCGTAAAGCAAACGTTTGTTGCTTGCATGTTCCGAGTCTATACTATATTTGTTGGCATGAAAAAAGCGTTGTTTGCTTGAACCATGACAACTACTGTCTTTATTGCTTGTACAGACCTCGGTTAAATGATTGTCAGTAGAACTCGCAATATTCTTGAAAATTTCATATTTTTCTTTAGATTTTTTTAATACGATGTCCTTATAGTATGGTGTACAGCTTCCTTTATCCGAAAAGGTAACAATTTTAAGCTGCTTGCTAGAGCTGGAGCTATGGGATGGTCCATTCATATTTATGGGTTCTGATTTCACTGTTTGTAGAACTTTAGACATAATGTATGATATATTTTTGGAGCAACGATCATTTGCAGCAGATTTCCACAAATAATCAATTTTTTTGTAGCTGGCATTAATCATTGACATAGCACATCGGCATTTTCCTAATGCGCGATCGCACGAACAATTTAGTGTATAACCAAAATAAGGATATTCAAAATTATTTCCACTGACATCAGTTTTGGATTTTGTGTTGTCTGCACTTAACAAAGCTGATGACGTGGTCTTAGGTGACTTGGACATCTCATTCTTGTCTTCCAAAAAAAAAGTGGGCTTACATTCAGTATATAAATTAACAAAAACTTCTGTATCAACATAATGCTGTACAGCGTTTTGACATTCACAATCAGTTACATGAACGTTTCGTAAATCACAAGAAATATTTTTTTCATTTGTATTTAAGTTTAGTAATTCTCTGCACAGAACTTCACATGATTTATTCTCAGCATTGATATGAGAAGACACTTGACAACTGATATCACTTATACTTTTTAATTTTTGGTTATTATTATTATTTTCATCTACTTGTACAAGTATATCTGTGAGCAGTTGTCGAACGGGAGAAGTTTGCTTATCCAATTGCGTTTGATCAAAAGTATTTCTGTTATTTTCAAAAATATATTTACCTTTTAAACGCTGAAAATCATTTTCAATTAAATCACAAACTTTTTGTAAAATTTTAGGAACTGGAGATTTTTCGTTTTGATCCTTGGACTCACAAGAACACTGGACCCGTTTAATTTTTAGTTTTATATATTCTTGTAACAGACCATAGGCCCTAGACCAAGGTACATCATTATCATTTGATCCTGAACATGAGCAAGTAAGAGGGTTAGTACTTTCAGAAATAACCTCCTTCACCTTTTGTAAAATAGAAAGTAACAATTCTTTTTCTTTTAGATGAGAAAATTTACATTTACGCTGGAGTTCATATAACTTTCCTTTTAAGTGCTCTTCCAATAAATTAAAGACATTTATCTCTAAATCGTTTGAAATCGAATTTTCTTTACAACAAACACACTTAGATTGACCATTTACTTTTTTATTAGACAAATTATTTGTTAATGATTCATTTTCAAATTTATTATTTGTAACATTTCGAAATAAATCTCTATTCTTATAATTGTTTAAGTAACACTGTGACTGTGATTCTTTAATTGGACTATATGTCCTCGATATATTATTAGCCTCATCATTTTCATTAGTATCTTTCAATGTCACACCTAGAAATTTTACATCAAATTTGTCCGAGGAAATTATTTCTGATTTATTGATAACATCTTGAATGAAGGAATCTATAGGTGAATTTAGGCCTTGTTTACTTTTTTTGTATCCGCTTCCTCCAGACGGAAGTTGATGTGAACTTAATGAATCATTTTGTGATTGTTTTGAAAAAAAAGGCTTTGTATTTTTTGGAAGTTGTTCTTTTAATTTATTATTGTTCTTTTCGGGATATTTAATGCATTTACATTTAGTTTCAGAATTAAGACATGTATATAAGTCATCTGAAGATATATCGTTGCCGTAGCTTTGGTCAAGCCCGGTAATCAATTGTTTTATTTTACATTTGCAATTATTTTCATTACTTCTATCTAAATTTATTTCAGCTATATATTCAGATTGCGTGGCTAATGGTACTATATCTACACAATCAGTTCCTTTATTATTAGAACTATATGCTATCACGGAGAAAATGGGAATATTCGTTCTACTTTTAGTAGTGTGTCTTTCAGCATTTTTTTCGATTATTTCACTCTTTACTGTATTTAAATTCGCTGGTCTTGTAAAATAATATTTCTCATTATTTTTATCTCCATCGATTAAATTTTCTTTATTGCCTTTTGTCTTTTTTAAATGGTCTAGTAAGTCGTCTATAGATCTGTTAGAAGGTATTTTATGAAAACATGTATCACTAGGACATTTATATTCTGGAGCTTCATAATAACCCTTAGAGCTTGAAAACATCATTGGTTTTGATTGTTTCAAGCTAATTGTATTAATTATATTATGTTTTGACAATTTTGATTTCTGTACTTTTAAACTTTTTTGCTTTTGGTTATGTGATACTTTATTAACAGTCTTTGCTGTTTCACAGAAACATAAATTAACAGCAAAAGACTGTTCCCTTTTTCTGAAAATTTTACCTGGGCTTTTTTCTAAATGGCTACTTCGCTCTTCAAAACAAAAACTTGTTTTTTGGGGACTTTTTTTCTTAGCAATAGATTCATTTTCGAGATATTTATTGCCCTTTAAATCCTTGGGAAACGATTTTTTGTTTTTCTTTTCATCTATTTCCTTATTATATTTAATGTTTTTGTTTAATAGGCTCATATTTTCCACTTTCTGAAAACCAATAAGAACTATATTTAAAGGGAAATAAATATAGCTAAATTAATTAAGACCGTCGTGGCCCGTGGACGTACCAAGGCAATAATCCAGCGTTGAGTTCCGCCCTCAACAACGAAGTGTCTTATTACTATATTCCCTCTACCTACCCTGCTGTGTGCGGGATACAGCGTGAAGTTGATTTGATTTGTTTTTAAATTAAAATGAAGTTGCTCGTTTTAAATAAATGTATAACAAATTAAAATAATTCAATTATTATTTAACAAAATTACTATTTCATTATCTACATACTTGCTTGAGTAATAGGTCAAATAGCAAATCAAAACATAATACTAACTACTAAGTAATGTCATCAATTAAATCTCTGATTTTTACTAACCGCAGACTTCTGAACTATTTTTGTTATTTTCTCTTCCATTTGCCACAAGTCTTCTTTTTTGATTGATTCCTATTTAATAGAAAAATACTTTTTTTATTATCTTTATCAGATTCACACTGTATCCCGCACACAGCAGAGTATACAGAGGGAACCTAGTGAAACACTCCGTTCCCCACTTTCTGCCGAATTATGGAGGCATTGCGTGTTGAGTGGCAGAACTCAACGCCGGGCTTTGCCTCGATACCAGAGCAACAACATGGAGTACGAAGTGTTTTAACACTAGGTATGCTTGCTGTGTGCGGGCAAAAATAAAAAATAAAATATTGCCCTCGAGTGGGAATCAAACTTAACACCCCACACGCGTGCTTGTGGTCCTGTGCTATGACGCCCTCTAATTTGATTTGCTAATTTGCCAATTTGCTATATAAATACAACGTAAGCGATTACTGCGGCGTTGAGTTCCGCCACTCATCTCAGAAAATCGAATACTACCTAAGGCGCACATAAATCCATAATTGAATTGTTTGTTAATTTGTACACTGTTATTCAGAACAAAACGAGAAGATTACATAAATAAATCTCAAGGCTAAACAATGCCAGTTATGCTAAGTTGGAAAATCCATGTTTCTCTTATGCGCAACTATGCATAATCCCGCTTGCTCGCATTTGGGAAAACAAACAAATAATTTTTCGCTAAGAACACAATAATTAGCTTTTTAGAATTTAAAGAAAAATTGAACTTAAAAAAAATATTACGAAAAAATTAAAACAAACAAAATAATTATCTAAATAAAGATAAACTAATACTGATTATTAGTCATTTCCATGATAACAAATATTGCCAGATGGTTAAATGAGTCACACAATGAACAATAATGATATTTTAATAAAATGTAATCTTTTAAAAGTGTTATTTCATAAGTGGTGGGGAACCCACGCCTCTTGGAAACCCTCTAACCAGTCTCAACTATTGTGACTAACTGAAAATTGTGCAGGGTGCTGCGAGGATCTATGAAAGACCTTGAATGCTACCTAACAAAAAAAATTGAAAAAGATAAAAGATATTATAGGAAGTGCTACCTAAATGTTTGTGACATGCCTTAAGATAAATATTAGATAAGATTTTTTTTTTCATTTCTTCTACACTACTTGCTTTATTTTCTATATTCCCTTTCTCCTCCTCCTTTTTTGTCTTTCACGTCACTACTGAAAATACTTTTTAGTGGTTTATTTTTAATTTTCTGCTTGGCCAATTCAGAAGCGAATTGAACCTTAGGATATTTTAAGGTCATTCAGACAATATAAACAATATGTGTTTACATTATTTTCGTAAAGTAATAGCATTTTAATCTACTCTAGTTTCGTCGAGAAGGTACTACCAGCTACTGGCCGAGACATCCACGGGCGCATTTCAACCCCCCCAACATACCATATAAAAGATAATGATTTTACACATCCATCCAGAGAGAGATGAACCATCAAACGGTGAATCAGAGAATTATGGTGCTCGTTAATCTATCTTATAGTAATGAAATTGACAATAAAATTTAAATTTATAAAAAAAAACTTTTAACATTCATAATATTATTTCGTATGCCAAACGCCATAACAAAATTAATAAATACCTTTTTTAAATCCTCAATTTGGTGTCTTAATTGAGTTACATCTTGTATGGTACGTTTCAAATAAGTTGGTACAGTCCCATCGTTTACCTTTCGAGTGTTGCTTATATTAAGCGGTGCTTTTACAATACAAGGGTATGCCGCCGCTGAAAAATGTTAACTATTATTATATTAATACATTTTTGCCAATCTTTACTTAACTTGTTTAAGTAATTAAAGAAGAATTGATATAAGTTTTTCTTTGTTAAAATAATATATTGTTAGCAGTGGAATTATGTCAAACGGACAAAGTTGCTTGTAGACGAAAGTCCAAATTGGAAGGTATCTAATGTGTAGTGTTGTTATTGAGTGATACATGTCACTTATTGTAATTACGTGGAATATCTGTCCGAGTACGTTGGAAACATATAGACGGTATGTGTTTTTATCGTGTTTATTTTAAAAACGTTAACCGTTTCCGTTTTCTAACAATATTACATTTTGCGTTACAGATAAAATAATCTTGACATTACAATAACGTCCAATATGAATTATTAATGAACATCCAAAGAATTGTACGCGTTGTATAATACCTAGTTTACGTGGAAACATCCACCTCCAATTCCTTCTAGATTGTAACGGAACATATTACGGGCAATTACTACAAAAGGTTATAATCGATCGATCGATCATGTTTATTGCAAGAATACAAGGAAAAAATTATAAATATTTACAGTTAGAAGGAAAATATTGATAAGTAAGGACGCAATTGACATAGACTAAAAATAACAAAGGCTATATTGTTTTCTAATATCTGTATATGCTTATATAAATGTACGTTTTATATAAGCCCCGCCTGTTGATTAAATATTAAAAGATTTTAAATTTGGACGAATATACAGGGTGGAAGAGACAGCGCTCCTTTTACTGAAACTGCCTATAGGGTAAAATATTTCAAACCCAGAACTAAAGAAATTAATCAAGGTACCTCAACAGTTTACACGTAGGATTTTTTTTTCATTTCACGATTTTTAACCATATCTGTATTTCGTGTGACGCACACATATGTGTGCGATGTTGCCGCTTTGACAGGTAAGTGTGTGCGTGTTTATATTATACTTTACAAATGGCGTTTTATTTTAAAACGATATTTTTATTATTTATTTTGTTTGAAAAAATAACTTTTTCATTTTTGGGAATTATTTTTTATCTGAAATTTATTAAGCTTTTATAGAGTAGTTAAAACTGTGGTTTCATTTAAAGTGGTGCTGACAATTCCATCCTGTATCTATCTAAAAACACTAAAATATTTTTAAAAAGATTGTACATACGTTGATTTTTACACTGACAAGGCGGAGGACCTTTAGATATCATTTCTTTAGCTTTTCTAGTAATCTGTTCAGCCTTTTCATTGCACAGTTGTTCAGCTAATTTCGTTGCTAATTTTTGGGCACGAAGCTCTATCACTCTCTCTTGCATGCCCTTATCTGTTGC
The DNA here is from genome assembly GCA_016802625.1 of Heliconius numata. Classification (NCBI taxonomy): domain Eukaryota; kingdom Metazoa; phylum Arthropoda; class Insecta; order Lepidoptera; family Nymphalidae; genus Heliconius; species Heliconius numata. The sequence goes on along the minus strand of JAEBDU010013444.1, from coordinate 425,447 downwards.
GTCATTATCAGGAACTGGGTCTGCGCAGCACTTACCCACCCACTGTAAGTTTAAACAGCAATTATAGTCAATTCATTCAAATTAAAACAGATATCCTGCGCGTTATACTATCATATGTTAATATGTTAATGAAAACTGGGTTTTATTAATTGCTAACTGTCCGCCATAACTTTGTTTGCTTATAAACGTGGTGGTTGCGCATTAGACTCGGAAAAAAGAATTATTATAATTTTCCTGTATATATTTAGAAGGTAAACACATAAATATATATATATATCCAATTTATGTTATTTCATTTGATTATTGAATTACTTTTAATGTATTATAAACATTTTTAATGTATAATAAAAAAATCATAACTTTTTAAAGCTTGTAAAATTTATAAATATATATAATAATTGTAACATAGAAAATACAAGCAACACGGAATGGCTCCAGAATTCAGCAGAAAGTGGGGGAGTGTCTTAACACTGGGATCTCTCTGCCTAGCCTGCCGTGCGCGGGATACAGCGTGAAGCTAATTTAATTTACAAAATACTATAACTTATTCTTATATATACCTATATAAGAATGAGGTAAATAAAATACCCTACAGTACATTTAAATTACTAACAGATGATATTTCAATCATAATGAATATATAATTCAACATAGATTTTACTATTAAATATTATATTCATTTAATAATAATATATATAATAGTAATACTAACTTTTGCGTGGTATTTTTCTATGGAAGTAGCAATCGCAATATCAAGCTCTCCAACGAGTAATTGCGCAAAGAAATTAAACAGGTTCGTCTTTATAACGCTCGAGCGTTCCCAATTGTGTCTATCTTCAAGACATTTTAACATTTGGCAAGGCATTATTGAACCAGAACCACTCAGCTCTGATTGTAGACCTCCAAATAAGTCTCCAAGCAAGTTAGTGAGGAGTTGGCTACTTAAAGACGTGCAAGAACAAGACTCCTATAAATAAGAAAATCTTATTTTATGATAAAAATCTCATTCAGATATGTAGATATTTGTTAATTATTTAAAAATTTAAAAAATTAAATCAGCTTCACGCTGTATCCACACAGCAGGGTAGGCAGAGGGAACCTAATGTTAAGACACTCCGTTCCCCATTTTCCGCCGAATTCTGGAGGCATTGCTTATTGAGTGGCAGAACACCGCGCTTTGCCTCGACACCAGAACGAAGAAATGGAAATATAAACGTAAATAATTATTTCACTTCCTCGTGGGGATTGAAAGCCTGCCGCTGCCGCTGCGCCACGACAGCCTCAATTATTTATTTTATTTTATTGTAAAAACGTAGTGTGTTGACAAAAAAAAACAAGTTATAGTAACATTTGGACTTTACCAACAACTTAGTTTCTGGCGTGCACTGACACAATGCAGCGAGAGAAGGCGTCCTTTTAACTTCAACAGAAGCATCTTGGGGTGATTTACATTTACATTCTATTACTCTTTCCTTTAATTCCATCAATTGTTCTTTCTTTCGCTTCAATTCATCAATGTTACCCTGCATTCGACTATCACACGTATCTCTGCAAGCATCTAGATCTTCTATTATGTCCTCTTTTTCTTGACGAAGTTCTTGAACCTATAACGAGTATTGGAATGCAAAAAGAACGTTAGCGCTAACGCATTCCTTTTATTTTATTTATATCTTAAATATTCGTAAATAAATGTTAATGTATAAATTCTCTTAACATTTATTTTTCTGATTAAATATTCATCTGCGTTGAATCATCTCAATAATTATCATTTTAATTGAGGAGAAACCTCAATTTATTATTTAAATAATATTATAGATATTACTTTGTGTATTAAAAACCTTTACTCCGACATTATATATAAAATACAATCTATAACCTAGACAACAATTGTATCAGAAATAGGCATATACTCGTTCATAGGCCGCCATCGTCCTAAACCATTATTGAATAGTTTAATCGATAATTCTCACAAAAAGTTAGATAAAACAGGTTGTATTTGGTTTCAACTCACACATTTATTGGAACTGAGTTTTGTTAAGGTAATCACAAATTATAAGGTAATAAGACAGTGCCTACTAATAAAGCGTATCTACAGTCTACTTGTTATACAAATAATTCTTAATTTTAAGATTATTTTAAGAGACATATTGAGCCAGGTGTTTTTTTAAAAATATGTAATTGTTATTTTTATTTTATGTAGGAAAAATATGTTTTGTTATATCTATATAAAATATTTTTATAAAAATGAATCCTACGTATAAGGGCCAAACTAACAATTTGGCCATATTGACTTTTTTATGCCAAACATATTCTATCATTTCTTATGTCAGAGAATTGAAAAAAGTTGTGAAATAACGTTTGTATGTTAAATGTTATTACTAAATTAATTATTTGATAAATGATAACACGCCTTGGGAATAAAATGCTCCCTCCAGTACGTTTTGACAAAGGTTTCATTGTCATAAATAATAAGATATATATTTGTATAAAATTGATTTTAAAGTTTCTTGCGCCAGTTCTTCTCAGGTCTGAGGCATTAACTTTAGTGGTAGTTTGACGTTAAAAAAATGAAGCATGCAACTTCTTATATTGAAAATTATTTGACTTTGACAGTTAACATGTATTGTTACGTGTTATCAGCTGTTACCGATAGACTTTTCTAAGAAGAAAGACTTGCTTTATTTATGTCGAAAAATTTACGGAAGAAAAAACAATTAATAAGAAATTTTATCGCCTCTAATTATATTTGCAATTAAAGACAATAAAAATTATTTCATCACTTCCTTTTTTTATTAATAATTTAATTTATTTAAACTTTACGTTATATATTTGTCCATGTTCTGATTTTTTATTTTTGGTCAGCTATTTTTATTCAATTGAACAGTTAGATCTCTGAAAAATTTATAATTTATATAAGCTTTTCTTTAAAAAAAATACAAGGAGGAAAATGAGGAGGAAATACTATATAGGAGAAAATATTACACACTTACTTCTGATGAAATATGATCGTTTTCCGTTTGCACGAGATATAGCTGTTCAGAAATTTGTTTAATCTGATCTTTCAGTACTGCGAGCTCAGCGCGCATCGCCCGCTCAACCTCGAACGTCAAACATCGCGCTGACTCTATGTCGTTCTTGACACTCCACACTCTTCTCTGGGCTTGTTCTTCTTTAAACTATTTTGAAATTGTTATTTATTTCTGATATGCAGTAAACAAGGATATTCTTTCGTAAATGTGAAATGGAAAAAATGCAATGAAACTTTAAAAATGTTCAAAAATTTATATGTATATTTATAAGAAATATAAATTTAATTGGCGTTGACAACTCCAGTTGCGTGGTATTTAAAATCACGATTTTCCTTAATTTCAGAATCTACATATCTAACGAAACTATAATATAAACGAAAATATAAGAAATATATATGTATCTATATGTATATGGTATATACAGGTTTATATATTTATTTTTAGCTTCACACATATCTCGTATTATCGCGAAAAACAGAGAGAATCTTGTGATATGATACTCCGCTAAAAAGAAAAGTATTTAAAATTCGCTTTCCAACCATTAAGTCTCTATCTAGCTGTGTAGTCCGGCACAGCTGTTCTGCAAGAACCGCGTCGTTCCGGGCCGACTCCTCGCTGAGTTGCAGACGAAGACACGCGCGTTCGCATACATCTTTTTCTACCGTTTTGAGCTTAGTCCGTTCCTTTTCCGCTATTTCACCATGCTGTTTTAATAATGAAGCTAAGCTGGTGCATGCATTCTTATAATTGTTTCTTTCTTCAATTGTCTTTTGTATCTGGAATAAATAAAATTTACTGCACATACTGTTTAGTACATTTACTTGAAAAGGTATCATAATTATATTGTAAATATTTCGATGTATGAAATATATAAATATAGTAGCAAGAAAAATAAAAATAATATCTGATGTTAAGGATCACACCTGTCGCCTATAGTGCACTTTAAAGCTCTCCAACCGAATACAAGCTAAATAAAGATGGAGGTTTTTGCCATTGCAGGCAACTTTATGCCATACATATATATTTTATGAAAAAATATTCAGATCTAACTTGGTTAGTCAAATCATCTTCTTTTTCTACAGCTAAATTTAAGCGTCGTTGATATCCAAGTTCTAGGTCCTTCCAAGCCGTTTCAGCTCGTTCCAACAGTTCGACTCTTTCAGCCTCGCGACGTGCAAGTCTTGCAGCTCGATTTCGCAATTCATTTATCGCTGTATCAAGTTCTGTGAGACGCTTTACGCACTCTGTATCCTTACAGCACGCCTATAAATGACACCGTTTATAATAAAATGCTTATTTATCTGTTAGAATTATAATTTGTTTAAAACTTAAATGCTACTTAAAAAAAATACTAAGTATATAATTTTAAAAAATCAGCTTCACGCTGCATCCCGCGCACAGCAGGGTACGCAAAGCAAACATAGTGTTATGACATTCCGTCAAATTTTTCGAGGCATTGCGTGTTGAGTGACGGAACTTAACGCAGAGTTTGTGCCTTAATGCCAGAGCGGAGAAATAAAAATATTAATAAATAAGCACTCATTCCCTCAAGTGGGGATCGAACCCACAACCGTCGCGTTACAGTCACACTACGCCTTGCGCCTCTGCACCACGACGACCTCTTCGTTACCAAGTTGTGTATATAAATTAAAAATTATTGTAATTCATAGTTAAGTTGCTTTATTTTGTTAATTTAAAACAAACACTACTCGTGTGACGAACTTTAGCAAAGGTGAATGATGTCGGAATGAATTGATTGTATTAACACGGTCTACCTAGTTAACGTTTATTAATAAAACTTACAGCTTCTATTTTACTCATTATGTTAACACTTTTAGTCTCGGGCTTTGGTTTTTTCGCATTATGATGAGAACATGGCGATTCTTCCACGCGCATAACAATATTAGTTTCTATTGGCAATTTGACCACGGGCCCCATTAGAGAAGACGATAAGCCGATGCCTAAAGACGATAAGCTGTCTTTAAAAATATTCGTATTTTTATGAGACGACGCTTGTTCATATGATTTGAAAGCAACGTCCGTCTTATTTACAGAATCAATTTGCTCTTCATATATTTGCCTTGAATTCGCAGAATCTTTGTAAACTATTTTAAACTTATTTTCTTGTATAAACCTGTAACAAATTTATTTTCAACATAAATAATAAATGTAAAAACACTCATTTTATGTGCAACGAGAATAATTAATTATAAAATCCTTAATTATTATATTAACATTCAACAGTAAACAAAGAGAGATGTTTTTGTTATATTTCTTTTGTACTTCAGTTCAGTTCGTCAACCTATTAATGGAACGCAAAAATGTCCTTAAATTTATTTGAATTTTCCATTTTTTTTTAAAGTAGTGATGTATAAAAAATATTTCTACAGATAAGTTAGCAATTATATATAAAAATTACATATTCTACATACATTTGCAAACCTATTACAGTCATTACGCGTAAATACTCAACCGTGACATGCTTTAAAATATTGTTAACTCGAAGAGACAGCATGGCATCTCTAGCGTAAATGAAAATTGTATACAGGGTGGAAGAGGCAGCGCTCCTTTTACTGAAACTGCATATAGGGTAAAATATATCAAACCCAGAACTAAAGAAATTAATCAAGGTACATCAACGGTTTTGACGTATAATTGTTTTTTCATTTCACGATTTTTATCCATATCTGTATTCTGTATGACACACACATACGTGTGCGACGTTGCCGCTTTGACAGGTAAATGTGTGCGTGTTTATGTTATACTTTACAAATGCTGTTTTATTTTAAAACGATAATTTTATTATTTATTTTGTTTGAAAAAATAACTTTTTCATTTTTGGGAATTATTTTTTTCCTGAATAATATTAGGCTTTTATAGAGTAGTTAAAACTGTGGTTTCATTTAAAGTGGTGCTGACAATTCCACCCCGTATATAAATAAAAGGTACCCGCATTCATAGATTATTTTTATCGAAAGCATTGAACATATATTCCTCACAAGATAGGACGAAAATAGCTCGATTTTCATTATTTTTAGATTTAATTACAAACCAACTTGTACAGTTTTAAACATCACTAATTTTATGCAGGTAGCTTAAATTGTCACGCGTAAACAGTGCGAAATAATAATGGATTTAATTATCGCCATTACATTTGAAGGCAAGATGTTTCCTTCCGTTCGTGAGGGTCTGGCCTTAAATGATACTCATCGACCGTACCCGGTGCGTGACCCACATCAAATTTATAATATAAGCATATTCGTGTGTTAACCGCTACTTTTATTTTATAACACCATTATTTTATGTTTATGAATGTTTTAATGTTTGCATATTTAAGCGTGTTTAATTAAAAACAAGTGCACCATATTTATTCACTTCTATTTTTAAGATATGAGAAAATCGTTTTTTTGTCAGAATTTTTCATTTCAGTACTAATTTGAAAACAGTATTAAATAGTAGCACCTAGTTATGGATCCTAGATACGAGATATAATACTAAAAACTGTAAAGGATGTCATACTTGTAAAGGCTGTCGACGTTTTTGTGGCCAAGTCGTTGCCAGGCCAGCAGCGCGCAGGTGAGATATCTCTGGTCAGGTGGCAGTGAAGTCATTCCGCTCTCTTCACGTGATCCACGCTCGAGACGCTCGTACGCCGACCTCATTGCGTCCTGGTCACAAGGCGATTAATAATAAAAAAAACCTCGTTTAAAAACGTTACTTATAGCTGTTAATCTATATATATAAAAGGACTTGTCCTCACTGACTGAGGTAAGGCGCACGCACAGCCGTAACCCCTGATGGTACAAACGTGGAATTTGGACAGATGTTTACTTTTGCAATCTGGACATCCACTAAGAAGGGATTTTGAAAAATTTTAATCCGAAAGGGGTGAAATAGGGGTTGAAAGTTTGTATGGAAAAAAAATTAAATCGACACGGATTCTTATAAAATTTGAAATTCAGACTCTTAAAAGTATTTAATTGAACACGTGTTTCATGGTTTTTTAGAATTTTTTTCTTAAAGGTGCAAACAAGGGGTTGAAAGTTTGTATGGAATTTTATTTAATCGGCACCAATTTTTATAAAATTTGAAATTCAGACTCTTAAAAGTATTTAATTGAACATGTGTTTCATGGTTTTCTAGAATTCACCCCCTAAGAGTGCAAATAAGGGGTTGAAAGTTTGTATGGAAAAATCTATAAATCGCCACCGATTTTTATAAAATTTGAAATTTAGACTCTTAAAAATATTTCATTGAACACATGTTTCATGGTTTATTAGAATTCACCCCTAAATACGTAAGCGAAGCTGCGCGCGTCCGCTAGTATCGTTATATTTAATTTAAACATACATCATATGTTACAATTGGGCAATTGGGGGCAATTGATGTAAAAACAATTTAAATATTATTTATTAGGTAAACAACCAAGAAGTTAAATTAACTTAAACCAGCATCATACTGTATCCCGCACAGAGCAGGATAGGCATAAGAAACCTAGTGTTGAGACACTCCGTTCCCCACTTTCTTTCTGAATTTTTTTTCGAGGCATTCCGTGTTGACTAAACTGAGTGCCAGTGCGAAGAAATGCAAATATTAATCGAACCCACAACCGTCGACTTACAGTCACACCTTTGTGCCTCTGCGCTATGACAGTCTCAATATTATTATCGTAGTTAAACATTACGAAACATAAAAACAAAATTAAAAAAACTAAGCTATAAGAATAGATACAAGCATATTTTACTTTCAAATCCAAGTACGGGTTCTTTTTAAGAGCCTTGGAAATATTCCAAATAATAAAGGAGCACATCGAGGTTTGTTTGGTTGGCAAGTAAGATGAACCAGTTTCCGTACATTTTCCGTAAAATAGAGACTGAAAATAATAATTAATATTGCATTTATAAACGTAGTTATTCTATTTAATAATAATTTTACTTACCATTTTTATATTTTTTTATTCTTGATAAAATATTTATATATAGCCCTAATAAACATTTATTGAAGAAATATTTAATTAATAATTATAAAATTAAAGAGTGATGTATCCCCACTAATAATTTTGTTCAAGCAACATGTATTTCATATCTAAAATGACATCTATCAGTAAGATATGAGTAATACGAGTAAGTTATTTTACCAAAAAGTCTGTCTTTCTGGCAGGAATTTAAAAACAAATAATGATATCTATATATATAAAATCGAAAGGTCACTCACTCATCACGAAATCTCAGAAACTACATGTGCTAGGAATCTCAAATTTTGTATAGGAGTAACTTATAGGACGTAGGTGCTCGCAGGACGGGAATTTACAATATTCGACTTCTAAGGGGTTGTTTTTAGGGTCGAAAGTTTGTATGAAAGTTCGTTACTACAAATGCTAGGAGTCTCAAATTTTGCATAGACGTCACTAGGATGTAGTCATGGAGACAGAAATTAATAATAACATAGTTGACTCGGGTGTAACCGCGAGCGGGCCGCTAGTTATTAATAATTGAAATAAAGAAAGCAATCACATTTAAGAGGATAAAAAAATTATTACAATAATAACAGCAATAGAATTTTTAACGAGGTTAAGCACAATAATTACTTGATTGTCAATAGTTTTAATAGAACTATAGATTTATTGCATTTTCAATATTTTCTTAACATTAATGTTTAAGAAAACTAATGTAAATATTTTTTTTCCCGGCAACTTACTAAAAAAAAGTATAAACAACATTAAAAAAAGTATTTTCTTCCATTATTAACGCAATTCATTCATTGAAGAAAAATTTAATATAATTATTACTTTAGGTGTGAAACCAATCACAATTTAGGTGCTGTGCTGATGAGCTACGGTGACCTCAAATATTAAACTTATATATTTAAAGTTTTTAATATAGTTATTTATAAAACGTGTAAAAATTTTAACATAGCGGGACTCGAACCCGCGTCTTCTGGAAACCGACCTGGACCGACCGACCGATGTCGAAATTCTTATACGCTTGTCAAACTAAAAGGATACACGAAGATTCTTTTTTCATTTGTTCGGTTCCGATTATGGGATCCGGTTGAAGTCGGTCGGTTTTTTTGTACTAAAATATAATTTTGGTTTATAAAGGAAAAAATAATATAAATATAAGCCTTCAAGTTGAAATTACATTCTTAAACAAAACTAACAACGAGAAATAGGTCCGAGCTTCACTATAAAGCAATAGCATGCTATTAAAAAAATATCTTTATGCAACCTATTGTGAGGGTCAATGTGCATTAACAATGGTTATCTTCTTGCTAATTCAAGGATGTTAGGTGGAATTCATAATTTAACACACTATCTAGATGTTTATATCTAAATTATGATAGAGGAGAGCGGGGCTGAAAGTGCCAATTTTGACGAGTCCTACGTAGTCGGGACCCTTAAGTAATTCTTCAATCAATAAAATAAAACCAGGAACCCCGCATAATTCAAAGAGGTCCCGATTGTTAATCCTAATAAACTATTGGTCTTGTTTATTTTCCTTTTAATTTTATGCAGTTGGGGTTTTTGTTTTTTTAAATATTTTTTTAGTTTATTAATTGTATATTAGAAATTTATTAACATTATATTTCTAAATGGACATTTAAATAAATCGGCGTGAACGCTGTATCCCGCACGCAGCAGGATAGGCAAAGGAAACCTAGTGTTAAGACAGTCTGTTACCCATTTTCCGCCGAATTATGGAGGCTTTCTGTTCCGACAAAACTTAACTATGCCTCGACACCAGAGCGAATAAATCAAAATGTAAATTTAAATTAATATTTAATTTTCTCAAGCGGGGATCGAACCCACACACACTTTTATCCAGGCCTTAAGATCAGTTCTACGTTCTACGTATCTCAGAAACGTATCCAAAAACATCCTTGACATTGCCAATATGATAAATATCTAGGGCACTGACGACCTGTACTCATATACATATTATATTCTCGTAAGCATATCGTTTAAAGAGATGCAAATAAATAATCGAAAGTTGTAACGACATACTGAGCGGTAAGTAATATCAAACCGTTATAAACGTGTTTTTAGGTCATACTTATTCTATTTATCTGTTGAGTTTCATTTTATATTGATATTTTTAACAATTGTAAAACAATTAAAACATTCTAAGATTTGTCTAATAGTCCACAAAAAATGTTTTCTTGGTTTATGTTATAATATCGTATAATAGCAACTCGTAAGCAGGTATAATTCTATCCTAGCCTATCATATCCTTAATATTCCTCATTTCTATTTCTTCTTCTATTCTATCCTAGCCTTAATATTATACATGTAAAATTTCGTGAGGATAGATGTTTGTTCCACTTTCACGCAAAAACTACTGAACGGATTTAAACGAAACTTTAAAGTAATATAGCTCATATATCAGAACATAAGCTATAATTTTAGTGAAGTTTTTATATAATATAGGTACAACAAGAAATTTAAGAAAGCGAAGTCGCGTTTGAACAGCTAGTTATTTATATTCTGATGGTGTGAACGATATATGTGATGCTATGACTTCGACACTAATGTGAAAGAGGAATTTCATCACGTTCCCTCTCAGCTTAGAGTCTTTTTAAAAATCTGAAGTACCCATCATCTCGACATAGCACAAGAGAGGCAGCCTAGTAGAGGAAAACACTTAATTAATGGCTCTTTACTTTAAATTGAAATTGTTAATTACTATAATTAATATTATTAGTCAATAACTAATATTTTTTTCTAGGAAACGTATAAAAATTTTAACAAAACGAGGATATAGGGTATCTTTAAAAAAAAATATTTAAATTTTTTATACGTTT